>QEPC01011190.1:1946521-1975948 GCA_003113815.1 Sphenodon punctatus
AATTAATTTATTTCATTGCTTTCAATGGGGACACAGCGCCCCATTGAAACCAATGAAATAAATCCGGTACCGGTATACCGGATTTAATCTGGGAATCCGGTTTTCGTAGAACCGGTAACCGGTAAATCCGGTAGCCGGTAATGGGCCCGGGGTCCCACCACTAGTTAAGACCCAGGAAAATTGTGAGGAACTACAGAGGGATCTTGCATGACTAGATGAATGGGCAATAAAATGGCAAATGAAATTCAATGTTGATAAGTGCAAGGTGATGCGTATAGGGAAAAATCTTCACTTTACATACACGATGCCAGGTTCTGATCTGGGTGTAATCACTCAGGAGAGGGATCTTGGAGTCATTGGGTGTTTTCAGACAAGCACACCCCATTCACTATCCACCCATCTCCCACCCACTATACATGTTGCAGGACACCCATAGGGCAACACTGCTGCCCTGCAACATGTATAGGGTGGGTAGGGGGTGGAGAATGTCATGTCTGAAAATGTCCACTTGAAGACATTGTCTCAGTGTGTGGCAGCAGTCAAAAAGGAAAACCGAATGCTTGGCATTATTGTAAGAGGAATAGAAAATAAAAGGGAAAATATAATGCTGCTGTATAAGTCTTTGGTATGACTCCACCTTGAATATTGTGTGCATTTTTGGTTGCCCCATCTCAGGAAAGAAATAACAGAATTGGAAAAAGTTCAGAAAAGTACAAGAAGGGCAATAGGAGGGATAGATCGACATCCATGTGAGGAGACGCTCAACAGGTTAGGGCTGATTAGCTTGGAGAAGAGGCAATTAAGGGAGGATATGATGGGAATTTATAAAATTATGGACAGTAAGGAAAAAGTAAATAGGGAACTGTTGTTTGCCTTTTCTCACAATAAGAGGAGAAGGAGACACACTCTGAAGTTAAGTGGTGGCATATTTAAAACAAACAAAAGGAAGTACTTTTTTACTTAGTGGACAATGCAATTGTGGAACTTGTTGCCAGAGGAGTCAGTGAAAGTCAGCACCATAATTAGCTTTAAATGGAAACTAGTTAAATTTCTAGAGGTTAGAGCCATAAATGCTTACTAGTTGGGGCTTAAATCCTTGGCTACCAGTACTTGGGAGTGGTTAGTAGGAGATAGGTCACACCTCCATGTCCTTTACTTCTCTGAAGCTACTGTAGCTAGTCACTGAAGGACAGGATGTTGGACTTGATGGACCATAGTCTGACCAGTATGCTGTGTCTTATGTTCTTATTTTCTTAAATGTTATTTATTTATTTATTTATATGAGCATTTATACTCCGCTCTCTCCTGCACAATGGCAGCTCGGGGCGGCATACATCACTATCATAAAATAACAATAAAATCATCTAAAATACTACAAAACAATTAAAGTACAATATAAAATATAATGGGCACAGTGATTCTCAGGCATTAAAACAACAAAACCCTCCCACCCCACCTACCCCCACCCCACCTAACCCCCCCGAAGGCCCGGTGGAACAGTCAGGTTTTACAACATCTATGGAAAGACGGGAGGTTTGGGGATAAGCGGATCTCCAGCAGGAGGGAATTCCACAGCCGAGGTGCAGCCACCGAGAACACCCTTTGTGCCGTCGCCACCCGGCATACCCGGGGGACTTAGAGCTGGACGTCCCCGGCCGACCGCAAGGGTCGTGAAGGAACCCAGGGTCTGAGGCGGTCTCGCAGGTAACCAGGACCCAAGCCGTTTAGGGCTTTATAGGTCATAACCAGCACCTTGAATTGGGCCCAATGGACAATAGGCAGCTAGTGTAGAGTGCGAAGCACAGGTGTAATGTGCTCATGGAGGCCCGCTCCTGTCAGGAGATGGGCTGCTGCATTCTGCACTAGCTGCAGCCTCCGAACCATTGTCAGGGGCAGCCCCATGTAGAGCGCGTTGCAGTAGTCCAGTCTAGAGGTAACGAAAGCATAGATGATGGTGGCCAGATCCGAGTCTGAGACATATGGCCGCAGCCGTCGCACCTGATGTAATTGGCAAAATGCTCCCTTTGCCACAGCCTCTACCTGACAGTCCAGGCGAAGCTGTGGGTCAAGGAGCACCCCCAGACTATGAACCTGAGTAGCCAAAGGGGGGCAGACCCCGCCAATGATGGGAGCCACCACCTCCTCAGCCCTCCCCACCAACATCACAATTCTTTTGTATACTATCATCACAAAAAAGGAGCAAGTACAGGAATACTCATGGAATAATTTTTAAAGTTTTATTTTAATCATAAATGGCAAAGTCTTGTCAGGATTCAGGATTCAGTTTCAGATGGCTCACCCTCATCCAGTTCCCCACAGCTGCCAAGCACCAGGTAAGCACCGAGACTGTCGGACCTGGATCACTTGAAAATGAGAGGTAAAGCTGTGTATTGTCGGCATACAGATGACATTGCATGGCGAAACCTCTCATGACCTCACCCAAAGATTGCATATACACGTTGAACAGGAATGGGGACAGAATAGAACCCTGCGGGACTCCATACGTGAGGTTCCAGGGAGATGATGTACATTCCCCGAGAACCACTCGCGGCCGCTATGTTTTCCCTGCCAGAAATGAGCAAAACCATTCAAGAACAGTTCCATTCACCCTGGCCCAGTCCCACAGCCTCGCCACCAACAACTCGTGATCAACGGTATCAAACGCTGCCGACAGATCCAGTAAGATCAAATCCAGTTATGCCTGTGGGAATGGTCCTACACAGTTAACATGAGGAACAAGTCTTCTAATATTAAATTTACTTTGTCATTTATGATTAAAATAAAACTTTAAAAATTGTTCCATGAGTATTCCTGTACTTGCTGTGATGGTAGTATACAAAAGAATTGGAGAAGACTTGTTAGAAAGGTAATTTATAAAAGCTTGTCTAGAAATAATCTAAATAGGGAGAGGGGGAGAATTCTGACCTCTTTTGAATGTGTTAAAGCTTTTTCTGTAGCTCTGTTCCTTCACAAGAGACTGGTTTGGTTAAAACCCCAGAGCTGTATGGTTTATTCAGGATTAGTTTCAAACTACCAATGAGTTGGCAAGATATATATTTTGCTATCTTTATGCTTAGTGTTAATCCAAGTAAGTCTTCAGTAATATTTTTATACCCTGATCAATTATGCTGCAGACCTGCAGTACAGTAGAGGTAGGCCATACTATACCAATGACACATTATGGATCATCTGCATTACACATTCCCAGAAAGATATAGTGAGAATGTGTGTTTTAAATATGATGTGCAGAGTTTATAGTTTTTTGCTTGGAAGTTAGCTAAACATTAAAATAAAATGGGAAGTCTGTCCTCTTCCACCTGCCCTTTTAGAGCCTGATCCTGCAGTATACTGATGACTTTAAAGTCCTACTGAAGTAACAAAATTAAATATGAAAGCTCTAAAAAGAATCCTTGTGTTTTGATCAGAAATGTTATAACAATCTGAAAATTATTTTGTTCAGGTTCTCATTTGCTCTGAAGAAATTGCCTGTGTTTATCATTCATTCTAATAAGAAGGTTCCAAATTAAATTCATTTCAGCATTTCAAGATAAAATATTTGTCATATAATCTTATCAGCTAATCAGGAAGTGTATTTTCTGGCTGTTTCCAGTTTTTCATCATTTTGGTTATTTAACTTTTTAGGACTTGCAGCTAGTTTGCAAGGTCTTTTTTGTAGAAAGAAATAGCTTTTGGTCATGCTATATGTAGGATCCAAAATAGGACAAAGGACAGGTTTGAAATCTTTATGTTTTAAAAATCCTCTTAATTTGAAACAGAAAAAATGAAGTCTGAGTTATGAACTCATGCATTCTAGCTGAGAAATTATTTTGTACATTCGAGCGGAGACTGACTAGTCCATTAACTTCCAAGACCATTTGAACATAGGCCTATCTACATTTCCAAATGTATTCATTTGAATGTGCAGTGTTTTCACCTATGTGTGTCAGTGCAAGGAGAGTCCAAAGAGAATATTCATCAAATAGTGCCAACCCTCTCTCCCAAAACAAAAGAAAAATCCAAACAACAACAACAACAAAAACACCCTTAAAATAGAATATAATGTTTAACCTATATGTTTATATTATATCTACATTAATATTTAGTGCTGAAAATCTCAGAATAATATTTTGTGAAGTCTGCAGTCAGCCAAGTCAGTTCTAACTTTTGTTTGTTAGTAATTTGAATTTGGTGTGCCCGTGTAATGATCCAGGAAAGGTTAGGCAAGTGTCAATGTTACTAATATCACCTTTTGTCTGTGGTTCACCAATCCAAAACTGAACAAAATATTCTCACATGCTGCAATCTATTGTGACTGGTTTGTGGTAATCATGGGCTATAAACCTGTTTTAAATTCTTACGAATGCTGAATGAGTCAGACGTTAGAGCCTTATCTTGACTATCTCACAGTTTCATGAGTCCTAAATTAAATATTTACAGAACACTGGTAATTGTAGGAGTTCTTGAATTTATTTATTTATTTATTTTTAAGTTTTTATATTCCACCTTATCCTGCCCAGGCAGCTCAGGATGACTTACAATCATCATTAAAACATCCATAATAATAATAATAATGATAATAAGATAAGTTAAAAACCCAACCATGTAGCGCAGAAAAAACCCAACAACCCCCCTCCTAACCCTCCACCCACTACCCTACCCTCCTTCAGTATTGGGAATTGATTAAGCAGTTTTGCTATTATGAATTAACTAGGCAGTATTGGCCATAGTCAGAGACACAGGCTGCATGAGGCCTGAACAAACTCAGTGAACCAGCTAACTTGAAACATAGGCCTCAGGCTGGCACAGACAAAAGAGGCCCATATGAAGGAGAAGTCATAAATAACTCACACTCTAGCAGGAAGAATGTATTTCCAAGGCCGTACTAACTACCCCAGATGGCCACTATCTCTAATAAAGAAGGTTTGCAAGAGATAGGGAGGTAACCTCAAAGGGTCAGACCGGCAATTAAGCAGTGGAGATGGATAAACTCCCCAAAAGTGAAAGTAGTTTTAATGAGATGAAGTCATCTTATTCCTGCACCTGCTATGATCAAAGAGGGGGCACTGCAACATGTATCCCTAATAAATAAAGCTATAAAAGGGAAAACCCAGCCCCTTGCCATTTGTCATTGACGCTAACGGCCACTAGCAATTGCAGTGAGCTGCATGGGTCTTTGATCTTAACCAACGCTCTCAAAGATCCAGAGAGACTGCCCAGCTGCCTGCTGGGCCCCCTCCCCTTCTCCTCTGAACCAGCCTGCATCTTGGACTGTGCCTCTGACACGTAAGATATCCTGGGTTACTGGGGTTTGTAACTGAGAACATTGCCCTGTCTAGATGTTAAGTGTCTATCCAATAAAATAGAGTTTTACCACATACTTTGGCATGTTTATTGGCAACCTTCAATCCCGTTTGGGGTAAATTGAGGCACGCCACCTCATTTATTTCCTAACACCCTCACCAAAAGCCAGGTGGAACAACCAGATTTTACATTGATGTTGAAACTAAGAGAGGCCTTCTCTGGAAGGGAGTTCTACAGCCATGGTGCGGCCACCGAGAATGCCCTCTTCATCATAGCCCCCCAGGATACCCGGGGGACCTCAAGGACGGTGCCCCCTGATGGCCACAGAGGCTGATCCAGAACCTGGGGAGTGAGGTGGTCTCGCAGATAGGCAGGGCCCAGACCGTATAGGGCTTTATAGGTCAACACCAACACCTTGAATCAGGTCTGGAAGACTACAGGCAGTCAGTGCAGAGAACAGAGCACTGGTGTTATGTGCTTCCGGTGACCCATCCCCGTAAGGAGATGGGTGACTGCATTCTCCACCAGCTGCCATCTCCGAGCTGTCACCATGTGTAGCCCCACATAGCGCACGTTGCAATAGTCCAGTGTTGAGGTGATGATGGACGCATGGATGATGGTAGCCAGATCTGTGTCCGAAACGTACGGCCAATGCTGATGGACCAGATGTAATTGGCGAAATATACCCCTTGTCATAGCATCCACCTGGATATCCAGGTCGAGCTGAGGATTGAGGAGCACGCCCAGACTTCAGACCTGAGAGATGGGGGGGATGCACCCCATCAAAGATGGGGGCCTCCACCCCCTCACCCACTAGCATCATCTCCGTCTTACCAGGATTCAGCTTCATATACTTCGCCCTCATCCAGTCCCCCGAGTAAGCACTGAGACTGCTGGGCCATGGTCTGATGAAAATGAGAGATAAAAGCTTGGTGTCATCAGCATATTGATGACATTGAACACCAAACCCCCCTCACAACCTTGTCCAGCAGCTGCATATACACGTTGAACAGGAGAGGGGACAGAATAGAACTTTGTGGGACTCCAAACGTGAGGTCGTGGGGGGATAAAAAACAGTCCCCCAGCACCACCTGCTGAGTTCTTCTGGCCAGGAAAGAGCTGAACCATTCAATAATAGTTCTGCCCACTCTGGCTCGATCCCACAAGCAGGCTACCAACATCTCATGGTCAGTGGTATCAAAGGCCGCTGGCAGATCTAATAGGATCAGGAGAGATGACCAACCCTGATCCATGTCACGGTGAAGGTCGTCGACCAATGTCACAAACACAGTCTCAGTTCAATGTCTCAAGCAAAAGCCAGACTGCAAAGGATCTAGAAAACAGTTGTGGTCCAGATGCTCCCGCAGCTGCTGAGCCACAACCCATTCAATAATCTTCCCTAAAAAGGGAAGGTTAGAGACAAGCTGATAGCTGGCTAGGGAATCAACATAAAGTGGTAGTTTTTTGAGCAAAGGCCACACCACCATCTCCTTGAGGTAGTCTGGCACTCTGCCCTCCCGCCCTTGGGAGGCATTGACCACCCCAGCCAGCAATGTCTCCTGACTGGCATTTATCCACCCAGGATGGGCATGGGTCCAGTTCACAAAAGGTGACTCTAATGACTCCAAGAACATACCTTGCATTGGCAGGCGACACTAGGGCTGTAGCGGAATGTCACAGCGGTAGCTATTTCTGCTGGAAACAGCGTTTCCATGATTAGTGGTACGGCGTGGCAGAGGCTTTAATTCCGCTAGTTTCATTTCGCTACTTCCGCAGTTCCACTAATTTCATTCCGCTACTTCCATGGGCTTTGCAAAATAGTGGAAACATGACATTTTCACGACTTCCGCCATTCCGCCAGCACCACAAAATAGCGGAACAGCGGTTTTCTGACAGTTTCCGCAATTTTTCCACAATTCTGCAATTTGCAGAATGCCGGCGGAATTAGCGGGATGTCCGCAGAAAAGCCGCGGTGTGGAGCGGACAATTCTGAAATGGCAGAATGGAATCATGGCGTGGTAACAGCTGCTGCCACATCAGCCCTAGGCGACACCATCTGAAACAGATCCCACAATATAGGGCCAGTCGACCAGACATGGTATCCACAACCTCTGGTTCTCCTAATGCAATAAATGCAGCATCAAACTCACACTGAATACAGGTGATTTTATATATGAAGTACTCAACAAATATGTCACAGTGAGCGCTGGATGAATCCAACTTATTATTATTATTATTAACAAACATTTATATAGCGCCAGCAGTGTACCTGGCACTTTACAAAGTAATAAAATAGACACGGTCCCTGCCCCTAGGGCTTGCAATCTGAGAGACAGGAGCTGGGGGAGAGACTTAGGAAGGGGAACAGAGGGAGAGACAAGGGGTCTAACATTCATGAAGATGCGAGGTCTCAAGTGCACGTACTTGGCTTGGTTACGATGAGAATGACAGCAGGCAGGTCCATGTTGCAAGGATAAGGGTAAACCGATCGTAGGTATAGGAATAGTGGCTCAGCAGGATAAAGAGTCAGACAGAGCAGAGCGAAAGAGGTGAGTTTTAAGGAGAGATTTGAAGGTATGAAGGGAGGGGGCAAGGCGGATGTGGACAGGGAGGGAGTTCCAGGCATGGGGGGCAGCAAGTGAGAAGGGACGAAGGCGCTTAGGGGAGCAGGGAAGGCGTGGAAGGGTGAGAGAAGGGACAGAGGAGGAGCGAAGTGCACGGGCTGGAGTATGGAGGGCGATAAGTGCAGAGAGGTAGGGGGGAGCAAGGTTGTGAAGAGCTTTATAGGTGAAGACTAGGAGCTTGTGCAGGATTCGTTCAGGAAGGGGAAGCCAGTGAAGCGAAGAGAGGAGGGGCTGCACATGGTCGAAGCGACTGGCGAGGTAGATGACCCTGGCAGCAGAGTTTTGGACAGAGATGAGGGGAGAAAGGTGAGACCGGGGAAGGCCAGTGAGAAGGAGGTTACAGTAATCGAGGCGAGAGATGACCAGAGCATGAACAAGAGTTTTGGCAGACGAGACAGAGAGAAAAGGGCGAATCTTAGCAATGTTATGGAGGGAGAAGCGACAGGATTTAGCAACAGAGTCAATGTAGGGTTTAAAAGAAAGGGCTGAGTCAAAGATGAAGCCTAGGCTACGGGCTTGGGGGACAGGCAGGATGGTGACTCCATCAATAGTTATTGACAGTGAGGAAGGAGAGGAAGGATGAGGGGGGAAGATAAGGAGTTCAGTTTTAGCCATGTTGAGTTTGAGTTGACGTTGAGACATCCAGGTAGAGATGTCAGAGAGACAGTTGATGAGACGAGCTTGAACAGAGGGAGAGAGAGAGGGAGTAGAGAGATAGAGTTGAGTGTCATCAGCATAGAGGTGGTATTGGAAGCCATGGGAGGCAATGAGTTTGCCTAAGGATGAGGTATAGATCGAGAAGAGGAGAGGGCCAAGAACAGAGCCTTGAGGAACACCAACTGAGAGGGGGAAGGAGGAGGAGGCGGAGTTGGAGAGAGACACATTAAAGGAGCGGTCAGAGAGGTAGGAGGAGAACCAGTTATGGACAGAGCCACAAAAGCCAAGGGAGTGAAGGGAATCCAGCAAGAGTGAGTGGTCAACAGTATCGAAGGCAGCAGAGAGATCAAGGAGGACAAGAATGGAATAGAGACGTTTAGATTTAGCCACCAGAAGATCGTTGGTGATCTTAGCGAGAGCAGTTTCAGTAGAATGAAGGGGGCGGAAGCCAGATTGGAGGGGGTCAAGGGAGGAGTTGGAGGATAGGAAGTCAAGGCAGCGGGAGTAGACAACACGTTCAAGCAGCTTGGAAGCAAAAGGAAGGAGTGAGACAGGACGATAGCTAGAAGAGTCAGAGGGGTCAAGAGTGGACTTTTTGAGAATAGGAGAGACTGTGGCATGTTTGAAGGCAGAAGGGAAAGAGCCAGTAGAGAGGGAGAGGTTGATGATGTGCAGGAAGGAAGGGGCGAGCGAGCGGAGAGAGGCTAGACTGACCAGTCCCCTCACCACCTGGAAACGCTCCTCTGGATGAGACTTTGCAGATGCTATGAGGGCAGAAAAGAACGCCTTCTTGGCTTGCCTGTACAGCCACAGCATACATTCTTAAACTCGCTCTATGCTGCAGTCTGTCAGCTTCAGACCAAGAAAGGCACCACCGTCGCTCTAACTGCCTCCCCTCCTGCTTCAGTAACCGCAGGTCCTCTGTAAACCATGGGAGACTGCCGTGATGGTGTGAGGGAAACAGACGCCTAGGAGCCACCCATTCGATAGCCTCAGTCAGCAAGATGTATGAGTGGAAACAGATATGCACCTTAACTCCGCTTTAACGTTGCTTTGAAATTTCTTGGTTGGCATAGGGTTCCAATACAGCCCTGCAACTTACATAAGAAATGTTAAAGCAGAGTTAGGTGCCTGATTTCACCCTATGTTACCATGTAGGAACAAGATTTATAATATGCCCTTTAAGGAAATTACAAAAACTTGGATCACTCTTTGGACCAGAAACAGATTGACATTTGTAGTAAAATGTGCTGAAAAAATAAATAGTGCTATGTGAGTTTTTTTGTGATTGTGTTAGATATTGATGGTTATGTTGAGTTCCTTCTCGTGTGCGCTGTACAACGTTTGAAAAAGTATCTTCTTCGAAGGTAGTTGTGTGCCATTTTGAGACTTCAGCATGTCTCAAGTTCTGTGACCCCAGTGAGCATCAGACATGCAAACTAATAGCAGTGGGATCATGAGCTTTCTTCCCAGTTTGGGAACTTCTGCTATAACAAAATAGGCATATTAAGTTTCAGTTGTACAAGGGGTGGGACTTGGTGGAAAATACTGGGTACCGGTTTACCGGATATCCGATTGCAGATTACTGTATTATCAGATTAAAACCGGTATACCGGTACTGGATTTTTTTCCATTGAAATCAATGAGGAAGTTTTCCCATTGAAATCAAAGGGAGAAAAAAATGAAATTACCTGTAATAAAGACAACATGTCTCTTGTAAAGATTCAATGACAGATTCACTTGTTTCCTTAACTGCTAATCACCAGACTACACTTTGCCCTAGAAACTCTGGGCTGGGTCCCCACTACTACTTTTCTTTCTTTAAAAATTAGGGTTTTTTCCACAGCACCACTCAGGTCATCATCAAATCAATCCGAAATTCAAATCACATCACAGTAACTGCCAGTGGAAGACACTCGCGCAGTGGCACATGATGCAAACTAAACTGCGTGCTTAACTGACAAGTGAGTGGCGACTCCGACTCAATGACAAAATCCTGTGCAACCCCTAACTAGATTCAAAACCTATTGTGTCCCACTCCCTGGGATCCCGATGATGATCTATATATTTCCAATGGCAACATTTACAACCATACGTTGCCAACACTGACTGTTTAAATAAATATTTAATCATAGCCAAATACTACTTCTAAAACAACCCCCAATGGAATAATGCCAAGAAACTAACTGTTTTTCGTTTTTGCTATTTCGGTGTCCCAGGATCCCCTCAAATCACCCACAACCACATATTGGCATATTCCAATGCCAACGCAATGAACACAACACAGTGTCAATCAATCCCAAATCTAGATAGACCCACAAATAAACCCTCTCTCTCTCCATTTGACCATAGCCGGATGGGGAAAGGGCAGGCAGTGGATGCCGGGACCCCCAGTAAGAGGCTCTCCATCTCCCCTGAGGTAGGGCCTAAACCAGCAGCGCAGCAAATGTAGTTCACAGAGTTAACATTGGAGGGAGGGACGTATAAGTACTCCTTGCAGCCATCTACTTGGGGGATAAAGAGCGTTCTGTGGTCCCATGCACTGACTTTCCCCCAACTAGACCCCCAAAGTAGATCATGTTGCCATCGCCTACCTTTATCCTGAACCTCTGAATTCTTGATTTTCATGCCCTCCTTGGCCACCTGTAGTCTTCCGAAGGTGTAGGCTTTGGAACAGAAAACTTCCAACCTTCAGGCTTAGAGAACTGGGAGGGCTGAGTTAGCTTCCAGTCCTGCGACAAGCTGAATCAGAAGAGATGAAAGGGACGAGAAGGCAAGAAAGAGGAGAAATAGGAGGGAAAATGTTTTTGTTTGGGTGCACGAGAAGAGGAAGGGGGAAGAGATGGGTTCAGTGGGAAACATGGGAAAGGGGACTCCGTTGTCTGCTCCATTGTCTCTGTTGTCTGCTGCAGTTCTCTCTTCTGCCTGGCTTTTTCTACTTTCTGCAACGTCCACACAGGGAGAGCGTTGCGAGGCATAGAATCCAATGAGCTCTCATGCTGTGGGTGGAGGGCTGGGGTGTCTTGTGGGGGAGCCTGCCCCCAGGAAGAGGTTCCGCCCTCCCAATGCCCACTGCACCTCTTCATGGGGGTGGGGGCAGGCAAAGCTTTGCACGTGTTTGTTATGTGTGCGTGTGTGTGGGAGGGGGGCTGGGGGGCTCGTGGGGGGGGCTTCCCCCACCCCCAAGAAAAGGCCCTGCTGGGGCACTACACTCCAGTGTGTGGATATGGGATGTGGGGCTGATGTGGTGGAAAGGGCCCTGTTGGGGCACCCACTCTAGTGTGTGGATATGGGATGTTGGCTGCCGGGGTGAAGGGCCCTGATGGGGTGCTCCACTCCAGTGTGTGCCGCTCCTCCCAAGAGTCTGAGGTGGAAACCCCTAGACTCCCCTGAGCCCCACTCTCCTCCTCACACTCAGGAGTACCCTCTTTCACCCTCTCGTGCTCCTCCAAGGAGACTGAGGTGGTATTGATGACCCCGAGCCTCCCCAGGCCCCCACCCCGTTCCTCACACTCAGGGTCCCCCTCCTTCACCCTTTTGCATTCCTCCAAGGAGGATGGGGTGGTGGTGAGTCACCCTGAGCCTCCAGATCCCCACCCTCCTCTTCACACACCACCCAAGTCTCTTGGGATGGGGGCTCTGTGTGTGAGAAAGAGTGTGGGGATCAGGAGGCTCAGGGTGACTCACCACCATCCCATCCTCCTTGGAGGAGTGTGAGAGGGTGAAGGAGGGTGCCCCTGAGTGTGAGGAGGAGAGTGGGGCTCAGTGGAAGCTAGGGATTTCCACTGCAGACTCTTGGGAGGAGCGTGAGAGGGTGTGTGTACATATGCATGTGCGCACACACTGTGCACACCGCGCACTCCACAAGAATATGATGGGGTTCAAAGAGAGGAACCCCAGTGAGGCTGTGAAACAGCTTCTAAAAGAACTCTGAATATCACAAAAAAGTACCTCCTGGCCCTTCCTGGTGGAATGGGGTTGAAGGAGGGAATACAAATTCAGCCCTCACTGGCCGGCAGACACCCAAGTGGCGAACGAATAAGATCTCAATATAAAATAAATTTGAATGGGAAGGAAGTAGTACTACTTCTGTACTACTTTTCCCTGGTGATATGGTCAGACTGGGAATGTTGCCATGCTGTGGTTTAAGCGCAAACCAAGGACTGCTGCCGCAAGCTTGTCAATCCCACCACTGACCAATTTGGAGGCTGATGGAATTGCCTGAATCTTGTAAGGATGGACACAGGTACAGGGGACTTAAGGTAGCAGGAGATGATATCCACCGTGCTGGACAATCAGACATCATCAGGCCCACGTCAAGGGTATCGCCCTCCATGAACCTAAGAAGGGGAAGCTTGGTCTTGAGAAGGATCAAATGTTCCAGTCTTCGGGTCCATCTTGGAACAATGTGGGCTGACAATGTCTCCAGCCACACTGAATACCCGCTCCGATGATACACTCGTTGGAGGACACGAGATGTACCACAATGCTACCTTTGCAAGGGGTGGGGGGCACACCTGCATTTTCTGGGACCATTAGGCCAAGGGGTTGGTGTCAGCAGGGCAGGTGGGCTTGGCAAGATATTGAGACACAAATGTGTCTGCTATATCCTGTTGCTCCGCAGCAGCACCATCATCTGCATCCTCCTCCACCAAGTCCACCAGCCCAGAAAACCACCAGGTGGATCGGCCCCCACTTTCAACTCCTGTAGAAACATTACTTGCCCCTGGCAGCAGGGGTGCCTGCACCAGGCAGTACTGTCACACCTCATTGATGAGCTTGTCCCTGTAGCTTTTGAAGGATTCGGTGTAGGAGGTCATGTTCTTCTTGACCCGTGGGTTGAGTAGCACAGCTACGAAATGTGGCCGACTCACTTTCAAGGCATTGAAATGCCAATTCAGCTCCTCTACCAATTTCATCGCCAGCACCCTCACATACCCATGTGAGGGTCAGTGTGAGAGAGCATGCCTCACATACATCGAAGCAGGATCAGAAAGGCCGGTATCACCTGACTCAGAATGGCGACCTCCATGCTAGGCTTGCCAGTGGCCTGGTGAAATGGCTCCAGAACCTGCATCAGCTGCTCCACCACTTTCCAGTCCTCTCTGGTCAGTGGTGTTGCTTCAGTGCTCTGTGACAAGCAAAGGGCATGCAGCACCTCCTTCTGCTTCAGGAGATGTTCCAGCATCAAAAAGGTGGAGTTCTACAGGAGTTCATCCTGTATCAGTCGGTGAAGCTGTGAGGCTAACTCTTCCTGCTTCTCTCGCAGCACCCAGTTGGCTGAAACTGACTGATGGAAGAAGCCAGCAATCTTCCTGGCAGTTTCAAGGAGTGCCTCAAAGCCCTTGGTTCCACTCAAGGCAACCTGAACTACAAGGTTCAGGAGGTGTGTGCTGCAGCGAACATGAGTGTAGCCACCACAATTAATGGCTGCAATCATGTTGGCATTATCGGTTACAAAGTAATCGACCATGATGCTTGCACCTTGACAGCAGAAAAACCCATCCAGCATGCCGTTCACCTCATCGAGTACATTGTCCGCCGTGTGCTGGCTGTCAAGCATCTGGGCATGCAACAATGCCCACCGATGCTTTCCGGTCGACACCGCTCCCCCAGTGCTGCTGCTGCTGCCCACTGCTGCACTGGTGACAGGGACTGGTGACATCTGCCACCAGTGTGTGGTCAATGGCAAATAGGCGTGGACCGCACTCTGGCGTGAACCGCACAGGTCCATGGTAAAATGTACCACTGACCCCTCTGCATGGGAGAACTCCGCATGGAGCCGGGACTGAACCCTCCCTTACAGAGATGGGATAACCTTCGTGTGGAAGGTTTTGTGTCAGGGGACACTGTAACGGGGCTCCAGCAACTGAAGCAGCTGTTTGAATCTGACACCTTCAGCCAGGTTGAATGGCCTCTCATCCAGGGCAATCACTTCCCCAATTGCCTTGATGATGGACACAGCCCGAGGGTGGCTGGATGCAAATGGCATCCTCCTTTCCCAGAGCACAGTTACAGTGGGTTGGGACAAGGACCAGGAACATGAAGGGGTGGGGCGGGTGGAGCTGCTAGTGCTCCTCCTCTTTGGGGACTGGGTCATGGGGGTAGAACCATCACCAGATGGCTTAGTGGTAGCAGTTGCAGCGGGAGTAGAAGAGGGTTCCTCCTCCTTTGAACTCTCATCCACACTCTCTGCAACTGGAACCTCCCCATGTTGTCACTTGGAACGGCACTCCATAGGATCACTAATGTTCCTGTGGTGCCGTTTCAAGTGACTGCGAAGGCCAGAGGTGCCATATCTCATGGGATCTGTGCCACCACAACTGACCTTAGCCTTGCAGTGCATGCACACTACCTTTGAGGTATCTTACGCCCAGATATCGAAATGAGACCACACCCAGGATGTGATCTTCTTTGTGCAGGTTCCTGGGAGGGCAGGAGCAGCACGACTGGTGGTCGACCTCTCCAAGGTAGTGGTCGTAACACTTGCAGAAAGGGTGGTGGTAGCTGGTGCAGTAGAGTGTGTGGGTGTGGTGGGCGGGGCCTGAGCTGGCACGCTAGACTGCATGTTGGCAAGGGGAGAGGGCGGGGAAGCAGGCATGCTAGCTGTGCATGAGGGAAAGTGCCTGCATAATGGAGAGCTGCACACTAGGAGCAGTAGCAGCAGTGGAGGTAGCCGGTGGATGGCCCACTGCACTAGCAGAGGAAGAAGGAGCCCCCTTCTTCTTACTACTAGTCAGTACCAGGGAGAAGGAAGCACCCTCACCCCAGATCAGCCTCTTTGGGGACTTCAAGACAGGTCCAGAGCCCGTAAGCTTGAGTGCGCTTGAAGCTGGTGTGTGGGAGGTGGGGCCCACAGATGGCCCTACCTCAGGTGTCTCTGTGCCAGACTGAATTGGCTGCCTAGGAAGAGGCTGGCCTATTCCAGCACTCCCACTCTTGGTAGTTCTCTTCATTCCTTGACCACTCATATCAGCCATAAAAAAGAAGAGAGGACCACTGGCAACAGAGGATGAGGAGTGGTGATGTGTGTGGGCTAGTGGTAACCTAACCTAACACTACTGGGGTTCAAAATTTTAGGCAACTAAATAACCAGGGGGCTCACTAACTGGGGTACCTAGCTGTCTGTGGGGTCTGACTAGGGCTAGGGGATGGGGGAACTAAGTAAGGGGGGAACTTAACTACTAGGAGGGGAACTGGGGGGTCTGACTAGGGTTAGGGGATGGGGGAACTAACTAAGGGGGGAACTAACTACTAGGAGGGTAACTGGGGGGTCTGACTAGGGTTAGGGAATGGGGGGACTAACTGAGGGGGAACTAACTACTAGGAGGGGAACTAAGTATGGGGAACTGAGTGGGGGTAACAGGGTGACTAAAGGTGTGGGGTGAAGGGGTGTGGAGTGAAGGGGTGTTGGCTAGAGGGTGGGGTGAAGTCTAGAGGTGTGTGGGGTGAAAGGGGTGAGGGGCGAAGGCGAGGGGTGTGGGGGGTGAAGGCGAGGGGTGTGCAGTGAACAGTAGAGGTGTGGTGTAGGGTAAAAGGCTGAAAGGTGTGAAGGCTGTGGGGTGAAGGGTGAGAGGTGAAGGTGAGGGGTGTGGTGTGGGGTGAAAGGCAGAAAGGGATGTGGAGTGAAAGCTGTGCGGTGAAGGTTAGAGGTGTGGGGTGATGGAGTGTGGGGCTCGAGGTGTGGGTGGGTGATGGAGTGTGGGGCTAGAGGTGGGGGTGGGGGTGAAAAGGTGTGAGGCTAGAGATGTGGGTGGGTGAAGAACAGATCGGTGTGGTGTGGGGTGAAGGGGTGTCGCTTACCCAGCAGTTGGCTACTCGCGCATCATGTCCGACATGTTTCCAACAGTCAATCACCAAAAGGCGCTCCAGTGGCTTGGGTTTGGAAAATAAAGAAAGAAAATTTATTTTAACAACTGTTTCTCAGGGCACCCCCAATTCCCCAAGCATCTAGCCTTGGGCCACCCCCCCGGGACAGGACTCTGGCAGCAAGCAACCAAAGCGAGCGCCCACACTGCTGCAGGCCAGTGGCATGGAGTTCCACAGGTTAACAGGCGTACTGGCCTACTGGGAGAATGGCACCCCACCCCCAACCACCATCTAGCCTTGGGGGGGCACCCATACCAGAGCATTACCCAAGAAGAAGCAGTCAAGGCAAGCAGGCAATACCAAACCACCCCTCCCCGGAAACAAGATTAAAAAATGCTGCACCTCAACAAGACATCACACACTGCAGTCAAAACTCTCAGGGCAGGGCACCCCCAATTCCACAAGCATCTAGCCTTGGGCCACCCCACTCCCACTGGGACAGGACCTCAAGCAACCAAAGCGAGCGCACACACTGCTGCAGGGCAGTGGCATGGAGTTCCACAGGTTAACAGACCTACTGGGAGAATGGTACCCCACCCCCAACCACCATCTAGTCTTGGGGGGTGGGCACCCATACCTCAACAAGATGTCACATGCTTCAGCACAGCCAAAAGTTCAAAAACTCTCAGGGCACCCCCAAATTCCACACCAACACACATTGCCTATATGCCTAACATTCCCTCATGGAACAGGCAGGCACACACAGACCTCACAGCAGCACAATCAACTTGCAAGCATTGCAAGGCTTGGCTTATGCAAGGACTGCAATACAAGTTGGCAAGGGCACGACCCACCCCCACAGAAAAATAAAATTGCACCCCTCCCAAAACCACACACACACAAAAAAAACCCAAAGTCCACACCAAAACAACAACCTTGGGACAACCCCCCAGCCACACACAAAAATACATTTACCACCCCCCAAAAAGGAATCACCTGCCCAAAACCAAGCAACCAAACAAAAAAACCCAAACCAAACTCCACACCAAAACAACCTTGGGACACAACCCCCAGCCACACACAAAAATACATTTACCATTACCACCACCACCCCAAAGGAAACCGGTGAGGACAAAACCACCTTGGGGAACACCCAACCCCAAACATCAGATGGCACACACAACCCTGAACCCACCAGGAGCCAGCCACATTTCCCCCTCCCCCATGGGCAGAGCTTCAAAAAAGCCTCCTCCGGCAGGCTCCAAACACGGCCTGACCACATGGCCTGGCCTCATGTCCTTCACCCACCCTCCCTGGGATCCCAAGAGACTAGATCCCCATTCAATTACTTTACTGTCCTTCCCTTGCTAAAGGGGTACCACGGGGTCCTTCAATTAATCCCATAAAACCCCAAAGGAACCCATAACTTACCAACAGTCACACACACGCATGCCTCCAGCAGTCTGTGGCAGTCCTTCCTGATGCCAACCCTGCTGTAGAATGGCTTCCAAGCCCAAGGTCCAGAAGGTCCCAGAAGGAAAAAAAATAAATCTACATTACAATTGGCCAGCTCAGCCAACTGCCAACCCCCTAATCACAGCCCTACCCCTTCTAAAAAAATCTTAGGGAACCTTCAGAATTGGATGACTTTTTTGAATTCAAAAAAAGCAACCAATGCAAGGCAGAGTAAAAAAAAGCACCAAATGTAACAATTAATTACCACAGGGAGGGACTCATCTCAAGTGCAAAACAAAAAAGCTGTGCCCAAGGCCAAAAGTCATTTAAAAAAATCTGAGATCTGAAACCAGTACAAAAAAACAGTACAGTCAGTTTTACCGGATCTTGGTTTTAAATCCGGTACAGCCAAATACCGGCAATATCGGTTCTCGGGAGAACCGGAATTTCCACCCCTAACAGATACAGTGTTTGTTACTTAAATTTGTGCTCTGTGATGTGAATGGAAGCCAGTTCAAATTTAGCCTTCCAGGGTAAACGGTTTGGGTATAGCAATTTATCAAAATCTGTCTGGGACATGAGCAAACTTCAGATATGGGTTTGGTCAGGATCTAATTAGAACATTCAGGAAACAGCTTCTTGAGATAGCTGATAATATCCTAACTTCTTCAGCCATGCCCAAAAGATAGGGATTGTTGGTTAGAATACTGTTTTCCAGGTCATCCCGTTTGTTTTACAGCTTGTTTAGTCTAAGTTTTAAAGTGGCAGTTTCTTCACTTTCATTTATGGCATTGGTATTTTTTATTGCTCATTTTCTAATTGAGTCCTTTGGGATTTTGCATCACAGACATCTTTAGAAATGTTACAAATATGTTGCAAGACTGACTCCATCCTGTCTGTGAGGTATTATTTCTGAGCTGCCATATCCTGGACCAGACTCCGCTGTGATATTGTGTCCTCTTCCTTAGGTGCTCCTGACTTAAGACTTTTATTACCTCTCAGTTGTTCCCTGGGATAAATATTTGACTGTTCGTTGTTTACCCAAATGACTAATGAAACATTTATGACTACCTTACTTCCAATTGAAAGAAAAATAATATGGTATTAATTAGTGTGTGGGGAGTGAGAAATCTGGGAGCGAGACTGCCATATTCCTCATGGGTACCATGTGGCTTTTCATACCTACATTTTATAGCCGTATTAATTCAGGATGACATAACTCTCAATTGTCTTGCATAAAGAACATTTTGCTTTAGGTCCTGATATAGTTCCGTTCCATTCAGAATATATTGTACACCAGGAATTCTCTTGGATAGGAATTCTCTTGGATTATGATTTTTGGATCTCTCAAAAAATTGAGAGATTGAGAAGATGAGTGAATAAGAACCTGTGGATTATTTGGTTTGGCTCATCCAATAATTATTAGCTAACTGTAGGATTTATCAACTAGAGTGCACAAGCTGACCGCTACATATGAAATTGTTGTGTTGGCTGTTATAGATGTAGTGTTAAGTTATGATGTGGCTGCCTTCGGGTCAAGGAGTTTGGAGGATGTTGTGCCAAGTCAAATAAGCAAACCTAGCTTTCTTTCTTAAGCACTTCTATTATTGCTTCCTGCTGCCTTTTTTCTAGTTTTGTTGTCGTTGTCATTTTTCTGGGGTGATAACTACCAAGTTGGTACAAGACCTAATTTACAAATATTTTCCAGATATTTTTATCCAGCACTATTTCCTCTATACTGTTAGTTCCCAAATTCTCTAAATCTTCCCTTACATAATCATTCCATCAGGACTGAGGTTTTCTCTGAGATCAAGTATTTTGTAATATTCTTTCACATTTTTTTTCACCTCTCTGTTCACAAAATACATTGAAGCCACAGTAGTCGTCTTGACTTCAACTTCCCCTATATACTTGATGGATCATAGAGACTCCATATCTCTTCATTTGTCCTTCTACAGACTTAAGTTTTTTAAATAGGTCTAGAAATCTTCCCAAGAACTTAATTTCAAATATCATTGCTTTGTCAACTTTTTACATAGCTGACCAAGACTCAGATGTATCCTTCAATAGTGATCATATTGTTGTGTAGTCCCGGATTTTAGGTGCTCGATTTATGACATTAGATGCTAAGACTATTTAGGGCATTAAAAAAAGGAAATCCAGACATGTTAGCAACCTAAATTCTCTATGTATCTTCTTTTCTATAGAGTTTGAGTAATTAAGACATGAACCAAGATATCTAATAAGTACTCTAGAAAATGAGGTGCTATTTGGTACCTAATGGATTACTTAAACTTTTTGTACACCCCAGGCATAGCTTTTAGTATGACATAGGAATGGCCAAAGAGTATGTATTCCTTATTCTCAGTAATATATTGTATCACATACACTGGTCATAGAGATATAGATTGTCTGGACAGAGTCACCAAGAAGCCAGGGAATTGCCTAAAGTTCTGCAGGAGAAACTTAATTAGGTTGCAAAGAGCTAATTAAGCTGCAAGTCCAATTGGAACCAGGTGGCTAATAGGCAAACCAGCGTTAGTCAATCCTAGGAGAATGGAGGAGCTATAAAAGGCCAGCCAAGTCAGTTGGGCTGAGGAGCTGTAGTAGAAAGGTTGCTGATTTGGCCGCCAAGCCATCTCACGCAAACCCTGCTAACAAAAGCTAGAGGGAGTAATCCTCTAACCTCCCCGATGGGAATAAGATGATTGAATTTGGCTGCCATGCTGGTAAGTCAGGAACCTTGTGATGGAAGCAAACCTGCAGGGAGTTAATCCTCTACTGTCCTGGACCAAGGCTACACAGACAGTGTGGGATACCAAGGTGCAACCTTTCTATATCTAAGGAGCTCACGAGAAAGCTAGAATTGTGTGTTTATTTTCAAGGCTCAAAGAGAAGCTAAGACTGTGGTGTGCACAGAACCATTAAGCACCCAGAGCATGGGACCTAGGCTAAAGACTTGGATGGAATATGAAGCCATAAAAAGGACTACATTTAAACCCAGAAGGGAATAACTTTTAATTTATTACATTTTATGATTTGCTACCCACTTATTGGAAGAAACCCCGTAACCCTGGTGGAGCGGGCCCAGCTATTAAGGGGAGAAGTGGAGGCTGGGAGGGTGTTAAAGCTCTTGTTTGGGGTGTTAGACCCCAAACTGAATAAACTGACCTTGTTGTTTATTTGACTGACAGTCCCATCAAGGGCTCATTGATGTGCCGTTAGGCATTAATGCTGATACACCACTGGGAGTGATTATTGTGTGCCCTGCAAGGGTGAGGACTATTCGTGTGGATGAGTGGTGCTGATTCCCCAAGTGGGTTCTGCTGAGCTGGAGAGTCGACCTGCCCACATATGTATTCTAAGTTTAGAATTCTTTTGAATTCTGGTAAATACTTAGGATACATTTAGATTCCAATGTAAGACTGGAATGAAGTATCTGACATAGGACAATTAGCATGGCAGGGATAAAATTAGAGCTGAAACGAGTACCTGAAAAAATGAGTATACTCAATGAATTTCTGGTATCTGAATCTCTGTTACCAAGCAGTACCCAATGGTGACCCAATTCAGGTTTCCTGTCCCGGAAAGTTGACTTCCGTCCTATATTTTTTTTTTTTCCTGTACCAATTTTTGGGTTTTCCATCCTGATATACCAATCAGTAATTGGAAAATCAAAAATTGGTACAGGAAATTACCAATTTTTTCAGGTATATGGCTACCCGATTGGTACATGGGTATGTCTGTTGAATACTCAATGTGATACTCAAAAATGCGGGTATTACTTGCAGTTACTTAATTAAATACCCATTTCAGCTTGAAGATCTAGGCAATTGGTGGTTGACATAACTTACCATAATTATTAGTAATACCTGTGAAAACTGGTACTGTTTTTGTGGGTTTCAGTCATAATTATTCACTACGTTCTTTTCCTGTTAATATGACCAAAGTGGTAAAGATTGTGAAGTTCTTCATGAGATCAATATGGAGCATTATTTAATGCTTTATATAAGGGGCTGATCAGAGTTAGGGAATTCCCTGTGAATATTGAATAACCATCCATTATTCCAGTATATATGATAATCAAAGATGACATTTCATCAGTTGTTTTATTGTTTTTTACATTCATGTCCATCTGTGGTTCTGCTGACATAAGCTACCCAGTCCATGGTTTTTTTACTACAATGTGGATAGCCATCACAAATCAAAATCAATTTCCTTTTCAGATGTCACTGTAAGCTATCAATGGATTATAATGTTGGAGTAAGCTGCTCTGACAATCTTTGTGCCCTTTCTCTTGGGATTATACAGATTTGCAAAACCACTGTATGGTAGTGAGGAAGGACTAGAACTGAAGTTTCCAAACTGTGGATTGTGATCTTCCATGGAGTCTCACCATATGCAGGTGGAGTTACAATCCTGATTAAACAGGCACTTAATTATACAGGCACAGTAGTGCCTGTATAGTAAGAAGCAGCATAGTGTTCATTATAATGCATAAATATTCTATTCCCTTTAAAATAGCAGTGGGTTATGCTACCATTTTGAATTTTGTTGTGGAGGATCATTAGGGAGAGAGGTTTTATCTGTGCAGTTTTCAGCCAAGTCAGTTGAGAATGGGTGAGATACAGCACTTCAAAGTTGGAGGCTGAATTGTAGTTTTCTTCGTGTTGGCAACCAAATACAACTGATAACGACCATGGTTTGCTACTTATATCTAAGGGGCTTCAGAGCTTTTCTAAAATTCAAGGCTGTGGCCAAAGGGTGCCTTTGAATTGTTTTGTCCAAATGCTACCAGTGGCAGTGACTTAACCCCTTCTAGTGGCTTTTGGGACCCATTTTAACCAATGGGTAGAACATTCACAATCTCCTTATCTAATGCATGTGCAGTCAGCCTTTTTCCTAGGCTGTGCCCTACCTCAACTCCAGCTGCCTTGGCAGCATTATGGGGGTGGGTGAGGAGAAACTAATGCTGCCCCCCCCACACGCGCCAGGCTGTTTGTGTCTCAATTGCTCCTTCCGACCTCCCTGCTTCTTAGTCCTCTGCCTAGCTCTGTCTCCAGTTCCACACCGCTTGTCCCTGATGGTGTGGACGGCGTTCTTGCTGCCATGACTTTGTAGCCACATTTTCTTCCTCTGCCCACAAGGACCCACGGTCATCAGTACCAGATTTACCACCAGCACCAGGATGCCTCCTCCACCACTGGACTGTTTAAAGGGTCTGCAGCAGCGTGTGCATGCGCACTGGAGCCGGAACCATGTTCCCTATCTGGAATGCTGTGATTACATATCCCAGCATGCCAGAAAGTAAAAATGGTTGCCATTCATGTGCACGCGGTGGGACCACCATCATGTTTCTTAGTCTAGCATGTTGGGACATGTAGTCCCAGCATGCCAGATAAGGAACCTGGTTCTGGACTCAGTGTGTGTATGTGCCGCCACAGACACTTTAAACAACCTAGCGCCGATGGAGGCATGCTGCTGCTGGCGATGTCTGGTGCTAGCAGTGGTGAGTCGGTAAGGAGGGGGGAGAATAAGAGAGAGAATGGGTGTGCTGTGTGGGTGTGCATGCTAGGGGAGGGGGGAGTGGCTGAGTGAATTGGGGATGTAAATGTGTGTGGGGGGAATGACTGAGTGAATGTGTGAGGGTCTGCTGGGTGTGTGCACCTGTGTGATATACGGTGGCTCATTGTGCTGGTTGGTTCTGGTGACTCAATGTGCTGGTCCTCCTTTCTACACTATCCTTAATCAGTCAGGGTACTCGGTGCAGGACTTGTGGCAATTGTCCCCAATGCAGCAAAAGAAACAACTAAAAGATAGGATATTGGACATAGGAAGGAGGGAAGATTTGGCAATATTAACTGGATGGAAGGTGGCCCCATGGATGAAGCATATCAAAGATTCTTTTGGCTCAGAAAGCTATTTAGATTTAATGAGTTCTATGGAATTATGCATGAATTATACAAGGGCTCGCTTTCAGCTAATAGAGACTGCTATAATCCAAGGAAGGCACAATGCATTGCCTAAGGAGCAGAGGCGCTGTATCTGACAGTTAAATGAACTGGAAACTATAGACCATATCTTCTTGAGATGCCCCTTATACTTAATTTTGAGAGAAGTCTGGATTGCCTCGCTGCTCTGCGGGAAAGAACACACAGGCCTTATATGCCAAATGAAACATTTATTGAATCTCAAAAGAGTAGAGAATTGCAATGCCCTTGTGCAATTTGTCCATTTAGCATATAAACGTAGAACTCTCAATGATCCAGAGGGATAAAGAATCGGGTATTACTGAGATGGAGGTACATTGCGATTCTGACTATACTTGGGACCCTGGCACCAGTAGGAGGAGGTTAAGGTTTTGTATAACACACATACCTATGGCCAAGTGGGGCTTATTTAGCCCAGTGACTGTCATAAATGGCCATCTACTTTATGTTTAAGCAGGGAAAGTCCCTCCGCTAAGTGGGAGGGAATAATGGTGTTGTAGATTTTCCCCTAACAAATAATTTAGCCAATTAATACGGCAACCAAAGTCCCCAAGAGAAAGCATAGTGGTGGTATAAGCCAGAGAGGCTATATTCTTCACCTGAAAGATAGGCCTCGATGGTGTTGATTGCCTGGGGGGTCGTGGGGACGCCAAGAAATGCCACGGAAAGATGACTGTATAAGGGGAACCAACTCAATGTGTAAAGTTGAGAAGCTGCTGATTAAAGTAAATCTGCTATTTATCAATTTGTTTCTCTCTGCTGCTAATAGATCATGATTATCAGAGGCTACCACCCTTGATTTAGGATCTGAATTTGCAAATTTGCTACTTATGGATTTTTTCCTTTCTGTTGTTAATAGATTATGATTATCAGAGGCTGGTTCCTTTGACTTAGGTTTTCAATTTGTTTACTCTGCTGTCTATATGACATTATATTTGTTACTCTTTTATTTGCCAATGGGCATTATATATCCTTGTGTTAATTGTATTAACTGTATTGTATTTTGGTTTTTGGGCCAAGGTGAGAACCAGAGCCTTAATAAAAAATTGAATTTGAATTTGTGCTGGTCCTCCTAAGAGGAAGGCCAAACATGCGTCTCTTGTATGGGGGGAGAATGACTGAGTAAAAGTGGCAGGGTGGGAAGGCAAGGGGGGAACGACTGAGTGTGTGTGACATGTATTGTCATGTATTTTAATGTGAGCTTGGCAAACCTCTGATTCAAAATGTGAAGAGATCTGTTTGACAAAGCTAAAATGCTGAATAGGAGAGAGACTAGGAAGACTTGTTTTTGAAACTCTGTGTTTGTTTCTTATCCAGTTTTCTCTTTGGTTAGCCCCGCTCTACCTTTTCACCTGTGTGTGTTAGCAGCTTGACCTGAAACTGATTTGTAAATAAAGCATTGTGAGAGGACTTAGCTAGTGTGTATTTTGAAACATTCAAACTTCTACCAGTAGGATTTTTGTATGTCTTTCATTGATTCTAGGCTTACGATATTAATCTGTTTTAGTGTTTTCAGTTCTGGCAAGTGTGCCTATTCTGAAGTTTTTGATTTTGACCTGTCAGTCAGTGGGTGGACACTTATTAATTTCAAAAAGTGCTGTAACATACAGAAATGTAGGATAAATATGCCTGCCCTGGAAGGGAGAATTTAGAACGCTTTTGGATTCCTGAAGCCTTCTGAACCAGGCAGATGTGGGCCTAAAGAACTAGTAACTACGACAATGAGCCAGATAGATAGATAGATAGAAAAGATAGCTTTTTCTTTAAGGTTTTGACTTAGACAATGTATGATGTTCTTTGAATGTCTTTTGTATCACATTGTTCATAATTGTAACTGAATGAGTTTTCCGTTTTGTACTATCTGAAACCTTATTTGAATTTAAGTAAATCTATATGTTTTTTATATTCTTTTTGTCTTGAGTCCTCTTTTAAAAATATACTGTCATTACATATACGTACTAAGGAGGGTTTACTCCTACCCACATAGTAGGTGTAATCTCAGTTTAACCCTCAGATTGGGAACTAGTACCCTATATTGAGGTCAGATTATGTCTGATTTGAACCACTAAGTACTTTCCCCCCTTTTTGGGAAACTGAGGCATCTGCGACATGTGTGTGTGCTGGGTGTGTGGCAAATGAACATTGATAATGACCTTGTGGACAGCTAGGTCTTTTTTATGGGACCCTCTCCTCAGCTGAGCTCTGCAATCCTTGGTGTAACTAGCCCAACCCTAAGATCTTTCCTAACTAAGGAGTTAATGTCTTAGGACACTTTCAGATCTCCCCCTCACCACTCATATTCTGGCTGTGGGAGGGAATACACAGCCAGGATATGCATGGGGTGCCGCCGGTCTGAAAGCCTCTCCCCTGTTTGCCGGCAAACACCCGCAGTGATACAGAGCAGGATTTCCTTCTCTGTATCACTGCGAGTGTTTGCCAGCAAAGCTGCTGGGTGTGTGTGTGTGTGCTTTCAGACCGGCGGCACCTCACACATATCCTGGCTGTGTATTCCCTCCCGCAGCCAAAATATATGTGCACGGGGTGGGGTGGGGTGGAGGTAGGTCTGAAAGTGGCCTTAGCCACTGTTTTCCAAACAAAATCCATTCTTCTTTGCTTAAATGTAACTAAACAGAAGTTATGCCCTGACTTGCACTCCAGCAGAGATTTATTTGCACATAAACCAGTCTCCTTGAAGATAGGCAGACAGCTGTGCCCAAATGCCTGCCTGAGTTTGAGAGTATAATGACACAATCTGGAGCAATTAGTGATTAAATGAACTTGCTGCTGACCACATTTGGCCCCTGGACCTGAAGTTCCCCATTCCTGCACTAGAGCTGTGTAGCAACTGCACATTGCCACAGGCACTTCAGTCCACAGCCTTATCCCAGATCTCCTAGTGGCTCCATGAAGTTAATGGGCAAATGAGAGGATCTAGGGGCTCTAACAGACAGGAGTCTCTTGGCTGAAAAGCAGTTTCCCATCACTTCTCTTTGAGGCAGCTCCCTCCATGAAGAACTTGGACCATTTTGGTGAACCCCACTCACCTTCAGATGGAGCTGTGGTTTCTTGTTGCCAACCACACTGAATGGTTCTGAAGCATGAGAATGAATGTCTCCCCTCTGTCCATTGACAATGCAGATTGGCCACTGTCAGAGACAGGATGCTGGGCTAGATGAACCATTGGTCTGACCCAGTATGGCACTTCTTATGTTCTTAGATATCTGTTGGTGCCACTATGTAAGGCACTGGATCATGAACAGCATTGGAGGGATCAGGCTTGTTGTACAGTTGGGTAGGATCAGGTATGCTGCCAAGTCAGGTGAAAACCCAAGGAGCAATTAGAGGACAGTGTCAGGATATGGGCGAGAGGGCCAAGGCCAGTAGACAAGTCCAGGGACAGTCCAGAAATAAACCAGGGTGCCAGTCCAAAGAGGCTGGGACAAAACGCTAGTCAAAGGCTGAGGGGAAGGAGCAGAGGATCAGCTGGGCATGGGCAAGAGCTAAGGTGCTGGAAGAAGAGCTGGAGGTGAGCACAAGGAACAGGCAAGCATAAACACAGACAAGTTATCCCACCCATCTTTCTCTTCCTGTTGTGAGATTTCTTATGATAGGAAGCAACCAATTGGGTGAGTCGGAGATGTGGCATGGGCAGCTAAGGAGAAATCCTCCAGAAAACCCAAGTCCCTGCTTGAGTGCAGGATGTCTTCAGCTACAATGGGCATTCTTAAATGAGATGCAATCACGCATGGGCACCCATCAACTACCCAACTAACTGCTCGTGTAAAGGTGTTGTGGGTGGATGCATGCTCACGTGATCCACCCAGCACCCACTTATGACCACTCATGGAGCACCTGAGGAAAAAGCCAGCTTGCCCCATGTGGGGAAAGGCAAAACAGTGCGTGGGGACAGGTGCCCATGCTTTCTTGGCTTGTTTGAATTCGGGTGCCCACCCATGCCAACAGACAGGTCTTCAGCTCCACTGCCTCCCAGTCCTGCCCCCAGTCCTACCAGAAACTCTTAAATGGGCAATGACTGCCTGTGTGAGTTGTTTGCAGGGCTGGTCGGTGGTTGTGGGAGTGCCTGGAGACTGTCTGCATGGGTGTGATGGCCACCCAAGGAGCCACTCGTTAGAATCCCTGCCCGTGTGTGGTTGCTCCATGATTGTACTACTCAACGGACATGGGCCCCCACCCGAGCCTTGTTCGCTTTAAAACACGCAGTGTCTCAGAGATGTCTTTCCAGCCTCTTTTTGAAAACCTCAATTGATCAAGAGTTCTTAGTGTTAGAAACTCAGGAGTTCTAAGGCCACTTTTAGACAAGCAGCCAGGGAAGCACACTCTGCAATGCGCTGGTAGGAAAAGCCACACGGGGTGCATTTACACACCCCGCAAGTGACAGCCTGTCATAGGAATCGGCACACGTGGCTTCCCATGGCCTCTTTGAAGATGCATTCTAAAAACCTTGATATTGGGATTTCCAGAATGCATCTTTAATGAGGCCACGGGAGGCCACGCGCACCGCCGATTTCTATGGTGTTTTTCCACTTCCAGTACATGTGTAAACACCCCGTATGGCTTTTCCTACCGTATGGCGTTGAACACACTTCCCTGGCCATTCATCTAAAAGTGGCCTTAGTGTTAGGAATCCATAGTGTTAGTACTCACAACCAATATGAAAAATTAAGAAAGTATTCTGCTTAACAAGGGAAGCAGGGAACAAAATGAGTCTCCCCCCCCCCCTCCAAATTAATCATCCCTAATGATTTTCTAAAACAAAAAACTTTAAATTTAAAAAAAAACATTAAAGGCAGAACTGTTTCCAAAACAGAAAATTTTTCTTTTCAAAACCATTTCCTAAAATACATTTCCCCCTAACTTGAACTGTAAAACCGATGAAAATTATTTCCAATTCCAGTTAATAGAACATTTAACATACTTTACAACAAAAATGAAACTAAAAAAAGCATGGAAATTATTTACAGATTTTCTATCTATATTCCGTAATTTAATATATCCTACCCTCAAAAAACTATCGGGTTAAAGCACTACAATTCCTAAACCTTTTAGGGAATCACTACACTTACAATTCCCATCAAGCAGTAAAAGACATGGAAATTGTAAGTTAAGGCATGAATGAAGACACAACAGTCTATCATCAAGCAGTTTCCCAACCAAAAAACCCTTTCAGGAAGAAAACTAACCAAAACACCCTTTAGGGAATACTGCCCCAAAAACTTATAAGCTTTGAAGCTCAAAAGCCACTTCAAGAAACTCCCAAACGCCTTAACTCCCATGGCATGCAAGGATCTGGTGTACTGTTCTACTGCATACAGATTTCAGACCCTTTCTTGATGCCCTTTCCTCTAATCACCTTCCATGGATTCTAGTGTATACACATAAAGTGTTAGCGTGTATATAAGGTGTGTATCTATTAGTGGTGGGACCCCGGGCCCATTACCGGCTACCGGATTTACCGGTTACCGGTTCTACAAAAACCGGATTCCCGGATTAAATCCGGTATGCCGGTACCGGATTTATTTCATTGGTTTCAATGGGGCGCTGTGTCCCCATTGAAACCAATGAAATAAATT
>QEPC01011190.1:1980875-1997466 GCA_003113815.1 Sphenodon punctatus
TAGGGAGGTTTTTTTTTAATCCCCTACCCATTTGTTTTGTCTAGTCCTGTTAATATTTATATTGAATATTTGATTGTTTTTATCTGAATTTTAATGTATTTTATTGTTTTAATTGTTATGTTGTGAGCCGCCCCGGGCTGCGTTGCAGGAGGGGCAGGATATAAATTTGTTTAAATAAATAAATAAATAAATTGGTGGTTCAGTGTCCCAGGCGGGGGGCCTCCCCCTCCCTCCCCTCACGCCGACAACTCGTCTGACCATTAGAGATCAATGCGCATGCGCGATCGTGTCACGCATGTGCATTGACAAACCAGGAAGTTCGGGGTCCCGGCGTGGCTGAGACAGCAGCGCCGGGGCTCTGAAGACTAAACGGGATGCTGGGGAGCCCGGGGAAGGTGAGGATTAATGATCACAGTACTATTCGCCGCAGGGGGACCTGGAGCAAGTCGGGAGGGCGGTACCCCGGCCGCCCTGATGCTTGAGCCGCCCCTGGTATGAAGGACTGGTGTTATGTGCTTGCCATCACCACATATTGCACTGCTGTAGTCTAGCCTCAAGATGATGAAATCATAGACGACAGTGGCCACATCCAAGTAAAAGAGAAAAGGCCACTGCCTTCTCACCAGATGGAGTTGGTGAAAAGCGCTCCCAGTCACTGCCATTACCAGATGCAGCAAAGGATCCAGAAGCACTCAGAGGCTGCAAACCCAATCAACCGGAGGTGGCAAACCCCATCAATAAGAGGAGTCTCAATCCTCTCCAGAGCACCAGACCAACCAACCATCATCACCTCAATTTTGTCAGGATTCAGCTTCTGTCGACTCGCCCTCATCCAATCCCCACCCCCACAGGCAGCAGGTTAGCACTGAGAGTGCAGGACCTGGGTCTCATGAAAGAGAGGTAGAGCTCAGTGTTATTGGCATACTGATGGTACCTCATCTCAAACCTCCATATGACCTCACCCAGCGGCTGCAGATACATGTTGAACAAGAGCAGAGACCGAATGAAACCTTGCAGAACCCCACAAGGGAGATCCCAAGGAGATGATGAGCAGTCACTCAACACCACACATTGAGACCTCCCAAACAAGAAAGAATGTAACCACTCAAGAGCAGTCCTGCCAAGTCCAGTCAGGTCCCACAGGTGAGTCAACACCGCCTCATGATCATCAGTATCAAAAGCTGCTGAAAGATCTAATAAAAACAAGGTAGAATTCCCCAGGTCTAACTCCAGGCAAAGGTCATCAACCAAGGCCACAAGTGCAGTCTGTGACATGCCCAGGATGGAAGCCAGACTGCACAGGGTCAAGGAATCAGATAGCATCCAGATGTGCCTGGATTTGACGAGCCACTACACGTTCAATAATCTTCCCTAAAAAGGGAAGGTTAGAGACAGACTGATAGCTGGCAGGGCAATCAACATCCAATGATGGCCTCTTAAGCAGAGGCCAAACAATCACTACCTTAAGGCAGCTCTTCACTCTGCTCTCCTGAAGGGAGGTGCTGATCACCCCAGTCAGCAAAGGCCCGAATAACTCCCGGATGGCTTTCACTAGCCAGGATGGGCATGCATCTAGTTCACAACCTATGGCTCACACAGTCCCCAGCACCACCTCTGCATTGGTGTGCAATGACAACTGAAACCGATCCCCCCAAAAAAGGACAATACTGGGTTTCCATAACCCCCAGCTTTGACTCTGCATCACAAACAGTTGTGCCGAGGTCGTGGTGAATACAAGCAATTTTATTTATGAATTAATCAATAAAATGTCACAGCTGACACTAGATACCTCCCGTTTCTGGTGGAGACAGGCTGGACTGACCAAACCCCTCACCACACTGAAATGCTTCACTGGACGTGACTTTGCAGATACTATGATGGCAGTGAAGAAAGTCTTCTTTGCTGCCATCACAGTCACAGCAGTCTTTCAAAAATGATCTATGCCGCAATCCTTCGGATTCAGCTCAAGTCCGGCGCCACCTGTGCTCTAACCGCCTACTCTCCCGCTTCTGCCATTTCAGGCCCTCTGTGTAACATGGGGACCTGTGTTGTTGTTGCGTTGCATGTCTCTTTTTTACAAAAGGAAAGAGAGCTATGTGTTCCAGCAGATCTGGTCTAAGTGGATTGGGCCACTCTTTTCCAAGTTGTATAAAATGAGCTTACACTTTACTTTGATGCCAAGCTAGCAAAGCAAGTATTGTAAAATGACAATTTATTTATAAATAAATGGAACATGAGACTTTAGAATATAAAAAATAGGCATAGTTTACTTAAATTTAAATAGAAAATATCAGTAGCTTACATAGAATGGTATTGATAGCCAATCAAAGTTACATGATCTAAAAAACATTTCTATTTTAAAAATAGGTTCTAAAAGCTTAACATATGCTCAATTCATTGGCTCAAAGATAACAAGAATAATACATTACATTCTTCCCAGTTCTTCCCTTTTTCTGCCATGATGGTGAGAGAGAAACCCCAACATAGTGTAGGATTTCAATCTGAAAAAGCAAAGCTAGTGTCTCCCTTCTTAAAGCAAAGTTTGCCAGAAGCTGACACTCCTGAGCAGTGACGCTGATGGCATCAGTTAGCATGGAAATACACAGGATTCTAATTGGCTCTCTTAATTCTGAGCAAGACAAGAGACTAAACAGAGAGTCAGATTTCCTTCAAAGTTTGAACAAAACCTCATATGTCCATCAAAATTAATTGTCAGATTACAGAGAGAACTGACCACAGCTTCAAGGTTTTTTAACCAATTAGTTGAACCAGCTGTACTAGCTAGGAAAAATTAAAACTTAAAAGTTCTCACTTTGGAGATGTTCATGGCTGGTACCATTTGTCATTTAGACATATAGACTGATAAGGCCCTTGGTCTGGCCTCCAACTTTAGCCATTTTTTTCTGTTTCCTTGGATACGGTGAAAAGTTCACTGAGAAGTTTTTTAAAAGTTCATGCCAAGGAGGCCTCAGCCTGAACCAAGGTACATATAGAAACTGATTTTAAAAATCAATGCAGTAAAACACAAGTTCAATACATTGAAACAGAAAAATAATATATTGAAACTTAAAATCAATACATTAGGAACACAGATGGCCAAAAAATATATGCTTATAACAAGAAATACATGACATTGGTGCAGCAGTGGGAGCAGATGCCTGGGAGCCACCATGTCGATGGCCTCAGTCAAGTTGTTATTCCATAACGTGACGAGGTCATTGACAGAGCAGTTATCAAGATCTGTGAAAAACATCCCCAGAGAGGTCTAGCAACCAACTGAATTCATAAGTCTCTGGGGGTGGACCAATCTAATAGGCCCAGCACCCCGATGGGGGCATAGGTGCACCAGTACCGAAGCGTCCAACCATGACAAAGGTGTCACCTCCACACCCCCAATCATAGGACCTCCTTATTCCAGGCCAGTGCAGAAAATAAAATCCAGCATGTGTTCCCGCTCATGTGTTGGACCCACTACTACCAGGGATAGACCCATGTGTGCCATGAACTCCTGCTCTGCTCCATAAAGGTTGGCCTCCGCGTAGATATTGAAGTCCTCCAAAACTATACATTTGGGTGACCACAAACCACCTCATAGACTAGCTCAGTTAAAGTAGTCAGGGAGACTATGGTTCAGTGGGATGCTTGGTACACCAGCAGGATCCCTAATCTATTCCCAACCAAATCAAACACTAGATGGACACACTCCATGCCAGATTAATTTGGCACAGAAAAATTCTGGAAGGACAACAAATCCTTAAAAATCACGTCTACACTCCCACCCCTCAGACCCCTGGACCTAGTCTGATGATGCATGGAATACCCGGTCGGCACCAGGTCAGCCAAAATCAGCCCTGACTCATTGTCTAGCCCAGTCTCCGTTATGCATGCAAAGCTGGTGGCTTCAGTCAGGATAAGATTCCACATGGGCAATTTGCTTTATTTGCCACCTACCTCACATTCAACAGCATCAGCTTCAGTCCCGGGGCCCCATTAACCTAAAACCCCAAGTAAAGGGGGGCGGATTAGAGAGGGGGGATAGAAACAGTCTCTCCTGCATCTCCAGATGTCACCCCCATCTTCAGATGTCCCCTCACCCCCGTCAGACCTCCCCCCAACCCACACAACTTCAGTTGCTGCCCCCAACCCCAGAAAAGGAGCTAGACAGACTAGGAGGGTCCACCATGCCAGGTATCTCAAGGTACAATACCGTCAGGGTGGCAGTGGGGTCTATTCCACCCTCCTGCACTACTACCCCAACCCTATCCCTGCCAAAGCCCCCTCCTCTCACAGGAGCCCTCCCCACCCCATTCCCACCTCTCCATATCTAAATCTCTTTCCACCCCACAAAATACATACCCCTCCCACTCAACTATTCCTTCCATCCCCACCACCAATAATTCTAAAAATAATTTAAAAAACAATGTCCAATAAGATGTCGCCTCCCCATCCCACCCCCAGCCAGACTGCAAATGGCCTGCTAATGGCTGCCACTGCGGACTGCCCCTGTGCAGGAGGATGAAGCTTTTTATGGCTCCTGGAGGTTGGGGGTGGGGCAGGCCTAGGTGTTCAGCAATGCAGTCTTCCCCTCCAGCAACACACACTTTTACAGGCAGCACATGTGCATTAGGTGTGCATCCTAAAGGTACTGCAACTAAGCATTATTCATAGTAGAGCCTTACTCCAGCTAAAACAAATCAAGCCCAACCATGCTAGGAATGACTTGAGCCCAGGCTCAATGTAATAAGATGACCCTGCCCTCACAGAGTGACATTAAATAACAGCACTCAGAGTGGGATCACATTAGGACAGGAGCAGAGAATGCCTTAAGCCCACCCCTTTTCTGACGTAGTCCTAGCCCCACAAAGCACTGTGACATCAGTACTCAGGAGGGACAGAGCCAAGTAAGGAAAAGACTAAGAGTAGAGCTGAGGCATCTCTCATCCTGCTATGACCCTGCCATTCCAGAGTGCCAAGATATCCCAGCACTCTGAGGAGGCAGAGCCTCTTGCCCACAGAGAACCAACACCAAGTCCAAGGGGCTTTGGCCAGGAAATCTCATGAACTAAAGACAACAGGACCAATCAGGTCCTGTAGGGCTTGGTTCTGTCTGTTGGACTCTGATGCATAACACTTTAGGTTGTACATTTAATACCAGCTAATATAATGCATGCCCACCTTCATGGAGGTGAGCAGCACAATTATAGTTCAGTATCATTTCATTTTTATTTCTCTTTTGTTCTATAACTATGAGCAGAATTGAGAATCTTCAATTATGTCTCAATTCCTGTAACTGACTCTGGGTCCTAATTCCCTTTTCAGTAACGTTCATTTTCTTGTATACACATAGCTTTTCACAAATAAATATATGCTTCCATTGAGCCTAAAGTACAATTTATTGTTCTTTATTAGTGTAGCCCTCACGTGGTTAGGCTTGGTGTCTGCCCCAAGTATCCACCTGACAACAAGATGGTAGTCCAGGTAGACTCTTGCTCATCCTACCCTCTGAATATGCAGTAAGAGATGATCTTTTAGCAAAGTGCTTCAACCTGAGAGATGTCGCATTCACTTGAAGGACTTCCACAACCTCAGAAGAGAATAAACCAATCCAACAGTTCCAAAACTAAATGCTGGTACATAAAACTTCTATGTGATCAATAAATATGTCATTTAGACAAAAACAAACCTCTGAATTTAACAAAGAGGAGAAAACAGCATGTAATAAGGAAAATTATCAGCAGCTGCCACTGCAGAGCACAGCTATATTAACTGAAGTAAAATAAATCAGGATTTCAATACGCACAATTATCAGTTGGGAGGATTACCATAAAAAACTAGATAATCGTAACCAAATCACCATATTAAAATAAGCAAGATTAGATCTGCAAATCTACTGTAATTAAAATAATAAAGGCAAGAATCAAGGAAGGGTTAAAAATGCTGTTAGGACACCACAGTCCCCCAGCCAAGATGTCTCCCTTCCTACAATGCCTTGTTCTCAAATTGGGAAGGGGGGGCAGAGGGCAAGAAGGACCACAGATGGCAAAACACCCATCTCCTTTCTGACTGAGTTAGGTGCAATCTCCATCATAGAGGTAGCAAGCAAAAGAGTCCAAGAACAAAGTGGAAAAGAAAGTCAAGTAACAGGAGTGGGCGAGGAAGAGAGGGAGCAATGTGTGTGTAGTGGTAGTGGTCATGGAAGGCCTCAGTTACAATTGAAAATCATATGGTGGGTGAGGATCAAAACGTTTTGTGAACCATTGCTATAATTTAGAGCAGGCAAGTTTTGCTCTAAAATGGCATTCTTGAAGATGTAGTTCACACCACAATTTACTGCTTGTGAAGTTTTTATGAACTGCTCAAATTCACCCCAAAGAGGCAGTTGTGTTAGAGCCCCTGTTCTCTCAGATGGAGAAACATGTGTTGCTAATTTATTTAGATCTTCCATACACAAATTCAAGGTCCAAAGCTCATTATCCAATAACCAAAATTTCAACAGCACTCCATTTATATAACATTCAGAATGAGGGAGGAGGGGGTTTCTAACCAGCTTCCTTCTCTATCACTTCAGCTTCAACTTCATGTCACAGTAAAGGACATCAAACTCATTTTCGTCTCTTACAAACCTAAATTAGAACCTCAGAGTTCAAACTTGAATATTACTGAATCAGTGTTTGGGAAAAAGCTTTGGGGCTGGGAAGTGGCAGAAATAAGAGACTCATGCAGTGAAAACTGAGAAGGAACAAAGAAAAATAAAGGGAGACTGAAAATGGAAAAAGGAGTAACATTAATGGAAATAATTACACACCGCTGTTTCATACCTGTTACAAGAAATTCACTTGTCTCAAACTAGCTTCTAGGGGGAAACTTTTGTTTGTTTTCTTGTTTAAAAAAACCTAAGCAGCAAAGACTTTGCTAAAAGGCATGTTTATTTTTAACTCAATCATCCTTACAGGAGGAACAGAGGTTACAGAGGAAGTATGGTTAGGGAATTCACATTAGTTCTGCTCATTTAAAGTTTCCTAGACCAAAAAATCCGTCAGTTCAAGAAAGGAATTATGGCTCTTACAAATCCATTCATGCTCCAAAAAGCATGCTCCAAAAAGCATGGAAATTGTAAGTTAAGGATCCCGCCATACCATGTAAACAGTAAAGACGTTGTACAGTCTCACATATTGTGCTCGCTAACAATTGAGACTCCTTGCATCCACACTTTATCTTGGTCTTTCATCCCCAATCCTCTTCCTCTGCATGTCAGGCAACACTGAAGCTCAGCTGGAGAGAGAGCAAGCTCCTTCCCACCTCAGTATCAGGGCTGGCCTTACTGCAGGGCGGCTAGGGGTGGCTCCCCAGGGCCCCGTACTTTGGGGGGGGGCACGGTAATTGGTTTTTAATTTTTATTTTAAAAAGAAAAAATTGGGTCGGGTTGGGTGGGGGGGCAGCAGGAGTGATGGAGAAGCAGAGGCCCTGCCTCTCCCACACTCCACGCCCCCCCTCCACTGCCTGCACAGTCTTGGCCAGGGGAAATGAGGGAGAGAAAGGCAGAGGCCCCGCCTCTCCCTCATTTCCCCTGGCCAAGAGACTGACAGGCAGGGGGGGCACCCACGGAGTGAGGGAGAGGCAGGGCCTCTGCTTCTTCCCTCACTTCTGCCAGAAGGAAAATGCCAGGGGAAATGAGGGAGAGGCGGGAAGAGGAGAGGAAGATATGGGGCCATGCATTTCTTCTAGGGATGGGCGAACAGAACGCCGTTTGGCTGTTCAGACATTAGGTCGTTCGGTTCAAAACCTGAGTTCGGCAGTTCTTGCTTTTAAGGGGTGGCGAGAAAGTGAGAGGATGGAGTGTGGAGTTGTCCAGACCCTCGGTGAGGAGGAGGTATTAGGTTCTGGTGGGAAGAGGGGAGGGTTATGCCCCGACTCCTCTCTGAGGGTGGTGACTGAGTGCAGGGTGGCTTAAGAGTTATTCCTTGACCCCTCTGTGAGGGAAGGGGCTGGGACGATACCAGGGGGGAGTAGAGTTATACCCTGATCCCTTTGAGAGAGAGCGGGTGGAGGGATAAAGACTAATTTTAATTGAGTTTTTCATCTTGTGTAATTTCTAATTGGGTTTTTGTACCTTTATGAAAGGATTTTTTTCCTCCTTTGTAACTGCTTTCAGTCCCTTGGGTAAAGAGTGGAATATAAATCCAAAATAATAATAATAACAACAACAACAACAACAACAACAACAACAACAAGTTAGCATCTATCACCTCAGAAGATCTGCTTTTTAAGTAAGACTAAAGGTGAGTAGGCCTGAAACAAATCCCAGTGAATGCTGTTTCTGTAGGGAAAAGATCATTCACCTTCATTTTCATGATGTGGAAACTTACCAGCTTTTCTGCCATTTTCACCATTGTTATTTTACACTAGTTGCTACAGGGCCAATCCCAAGCCCCATGTGCACCCTGTGTACACCCCTGGGGACTCTGGAGATGCAAATGTGCCAGCTAAGTGCCAGGGAAAGTGCTGGAAATGGCCATAAAAGTGCTGTAAAATGGATGTAAAATTCCAAAAAAGTGACAAAGTGAAAAAAATTATTTTAAAAATGACAAAGTGACAAAAAATGACAGAAAGTCACAACATTGATGGAGAATGACAGGTGACAATATCAATGATGGCAGAAGTGCGGAACCACCATAGACTGATAAAGTACTGATGAACACTCGGGAGCACTCCCGAAAGGTTATTTCCCTGCAGAATGATAACACTTGCTCTCATCTCAGCCCTAAAGGTAAGTGTGTAGTCACTCTTGAGAAATAATTAGGGACACAACACGCGTTATGCACTCCTACTTCTCCTTTGCTCCCTAGAGCCTCCTGCCCTGATGCTCTGGTAAGAACACACTTCTAACTATTTGTGTTTGGTTTGGTTTGTCCAGAACATGCTGTGTGTACTGCAATAGTGTAGCAAATCATCTAGCTCTGCACTTCAGACATCTGCACCTACCCTCTTCCTCCAAAACTCTTAATATGTTAATATCAGCACTGCCTGTACTATCTGAACACATTTTTGTGGAGGAGTACTGCTCAAACATTACCCAAACACAGCACAGTATCAGTCTTACATACAAGGGACATCAAGGCAGGAAATAGCAAGGTTAGCTCTGCCTTCTCAATGTTTCTAATCCCAGTTAGGGATGTGAGAACATCGGGGTGTTTGGTGTTCAGCCTGTTCGGGGTTCAGTCGAACCTGAAACCATTCAATTTGGCCTGTTCATCTCAAACGGATTCAGGGGGGCTGAACCCATTTGGGCAGGGGGGGTTTCCCTCCCCCCTCCAGGCTGCGCGGGTAGAAGGGGCACTGGGGAGCACCTCCCCCCGCCAAGTCTTGTAAAAAAAAATTTAACCACCCCACCCCAGGGATCACCCTACTGTGTGGTGCCGTGGCTCTGGCCATGGGTCCGGCAGTGGTGGCGGCGGGTCCGGTGGTGGGTCCAGAGGTGGCGGTGCTCCTGAGTGCTTCAGGCTGCTACTAGGCCTTCCGGGTCAAACCAGAAGACCTAGTAGCGGTCTGAAGCACTCTGGACCACTGCTGCTGCCGGACCCGCTGCTGCCGCCGGACCCCCAGCACCACCAGGTAGGTCGGGCTCCAGGCCAAGCAGCGGCGGTGGCAGCGGTGGTGGGTCTGGCAGAGGCAGCACTCTGGAGTGCTTCAGGCTGCTACTAGGCCTTCAAGTTTGACCTGGATGGCCTAGTAGTGGCCTGAAGCGCTCCAGAGTGCCATCGCCACCGGATCAAGGGCCGGACCCACTGCCACCAGACCCAGGGCCAGAGCCCCAGCACCACCAGGTAGGGCGATCCCTGGGGTGGGGGGGGATTTAAAAAAAAATTACGAGGCTAGGCGGGGGGGAGGTGCTCCCCGGTGCCCCTTCCACCCGCACAGCCTGGAGGAGGATGGAAAACCAGATTCCTCCCTGACTCCCATGCCCGAACTGGTTCAGAACCTGAACTTTGTTCAGCCGGTTCAGGCAAGGGGCAGTTCAGATTTGGGGTGTTTGCAAATGGTCCGAACACCCTACGTTCTGGCCGAACCCTTGAACCACATTTGCACATCCCTAATCCCAGTTTTAACAAGTCTGAACCTGATCATTATAATCTGGATGCAAATTGCCAGTAGTCCCTACTGTCCACATTTTTCCCATTCTCCCCAATTCAAATGAAAGCATATATGGAAAGCAGGAGACAGCAAGTTCCACCCTGGCATCTTTGGGTATTTTCAGACGTTACGAGATCACAGTGAACCACGGTGAATACCCACCTGTGATCAATGTGTCTCGAACGTCTGTTTGGTGGCCGCCAGATGTTCACCACGGTCAATACCCGCATGGGGTCAATTTGAACCACGCTTCCCGGGCTAGCCGGGGGAATGTCCCGGGAAGCGTGGTCAAAGAGATCCCCAGCGGGGACCAAAAAAAAGTAATCCCGGGCCGTGGCGAACCCGGCCCGACGCGGCGGCCGCATTGGCCCCATCGCCCGCCCGTCTCCTCGGAGGGCGGGCGGCGGGGTGCGTGGAGGGGTCAGGGCCGTGCGGCCACACGTTGCGCCGCACAGCCCCGCCACCTCCCAGATTCCCCGCCGGGATCCCCCCGGCACATCTGTTGCGGCATGATAGGCTGACCCCAGCGGGGAATGAATGGGTTGATTTCAGTACGGGGCCAATGGGCCCCGTAACGTCTGAAGTCACCCTTTGTCTCCCCAGATTCAACGTTGCCCCCAAGCTGCAGAGGAAGAGGATTGGGACTGAAAAACCAAAACAAATGTGGGTGCATGGAGCTTAAGTACTAAGCAAGCACAATATGCGAGATGGTACAATGTCTTTACTGCTTCAGTGATGCCCAAGTTAAGGCAGGGTGCCTTACAAATTCATTCATGTTCCAAAAGCATAAAAACTAACAGCCTTAATTCCTCAATTATATAAATATAATTAAGGCTGTTAGTTTTTATGCTTTTGGAACATGAATGAATATATATATATATATATATATATATATATATAACACACCTGAGAGGAAACCTCATCAATTTCACCGGCAGGAGGAGATTGCTTTGCAGACCCTTCTTCACTCGAGCATTCCCCTTGCATTCCCAATCTTTATCAGTTACATGCCTAAAGGAATTCTATCCAACACTTTTGATTCTATCCCTTCACCAGGAATGGAGGAAGGAAGCAAGGAAGTCATGGAGAGGAAATAGGAAGATGGTGAGGGAGGCTGGAGACTTGCAGTCATCATTCTACCCAGCTTCCTGTCATTTCAGCCACTCCCAGTGTCCTCATAGTCATGATTCCTCCCAGCTTCTCATCATTACAGTGCCCCTGATGGCTTCCTCACCATCATTCCTCCCAGACCCCCTCTATCATTCTAGCTGCTCCTTGCTGTCTCCTATCCATCATTCTGCCCCCCTCCCCCCCATAATTCAAGATGCTTCTGATGGCCTCTTGCCTATCATTCCATCCAGCTCCCCTCCTTCTCTTTCCATTTCCTCTCTGTGATACTTTCATTTTTTTCCTCCTCATCTTTTTAAATCTCCCACCAATACCTTCTTTGACATTTTTATTTATTTATTTATTTATTTATTTATTTTATATAAAAAATTTATCCCACCCCTCCTGCCCACAGGGCAGCCCAGGGCAGTGGACAACAACTATAAAAAAATATTTAAACAATCAAACAGTTAAAACAGTTTTAAATCTTATATTATACAGGGAAAGGAAACTCCTTTTCCCCCAATCCCAACCAACTCATACCCCCTCGCCACAGGCCTGGCGGAACAGCCAGTTCTTACATAAATGTCAAAATAACAGGAGTGGGGGCCAACCAAGCCTCCTCCAGGAGTGATTTCCACAGCAGGGGCAGCCACCGAAAAAGGTCTTCAAAAGTTCAAAGTAAGCTTTATTAGGCGTGACCAAAGGTCATAGCCAGAACAATACAAACAAGACATATACACACAAAACACATACAAAATCTTTTACAATACACCTCCTTCCTTACAAAAAGGAAGGCATTAAATTTAAATAACAGTTTATGGGTCCATTGGTACCTTAAATTCAAGAAATAATTGACATAGGACAAACTCCCGTAATAAAAAACAACTAACTTGATCAGTGATCCTCTCCTCTTTATCAGCCAATGCCATAGTCAACAGAGCCTCGTGTGATCTACCAGGAAAAGCCAGAATAAATTAATCAAGGAGTTCATGCCTGAGTTTATCGTAAAGCCGACAACTAAAGAGAATGTGAGATGTCGTCTCGGCTTCATGTTGTTCATAGGGACAAAGTCTCTGAGCATATGGCACCCTGTTAAAATGCCCCTGGAGAATTTTAGAAAGCAGGGCATTGAAACGGGCCACCAGGAATAGTCTTTTAGCCCCACGAGATGTAAGGGAAGAAAGGTATGGAGCCATAGTATCAGTGGCCAGGGCCACTGTCAGATAGAAACGAAGATGACCAGTCTGGTTAATCCTAGCCCTTTCTTCCTGTTGGTCAATATCCTGCCATCTACTTAATACCTCACTTAGGGCCCCCTACCCCACCCTCCCCTGGAAGTAGTCCCTGGAAAAGCCCAGTGCCATTAGGTGGGCCTCAACTCTAACCATACAACTACTTCTAAAGGGATCCTTTCCCAGAAGTGGAAGCAGGCCTGTATTATTATTATTATTATTATTATTATTATTATTAACAACAAACATTTATATAGCGCCAGCAGTGTACCTGGCACTTTACAAAGTAATAAAATAGACACGGTCCCTGCCCCTAGGGCTTACAATCTGAGAGACAGGAGCTGGGGGAGAGACATAGGAAGGGGAACAGAGGGAGAGACAAGGGGTCTAACATTCATGAAGATGCGAGGTCTCAAGTGCACGTACTTGGCTTGGTTACGATGAGAATGACAGCAGGCAGGTCCAAGTTGCAAGGATAAGGGTAAACAGACCGTAGGTATAGGAAATAGTGGCTCAGCAGGATAAAGAGTCAGACAGAGCAGAGCGAAAGAGGTGAGTTTTAAGGAGAGATTTGAAGGTATGAAGGGAGGGGGCAAGGCAGATGTGGACAGGGAGGGAGTTCCAGGCATGGGGAGCAGCAAGTGAGAAGGGACGAAGGCCTGTACACCCAGGATTACAAACCCTCAGCCATAACTTGTGGGGGCCAACCGAGCCTCCTCCAGGAGCGAATTCCATAGCACAGGGACGGCCACCGAAAAAGATCTAACATCGGTAGCCAACCGCCTCGCCCGGGGAACCTCAAAAAAGGTTCCCACGGACGATCTCAAAGGTTGCGCAGGCACATGGGGAGTGAGGCATTCCCACAGATAAGTAAGACCCAGGCCGTAAAGGGCTTTAAAGGGTAGAACCAGCACCTTGTATCTGGCTTTATAGGCAGCCAGTGCAGAGCTTTGAGCACTGGTGTCATGTGCTCCCTGTGATCCACCCACGTAAGGAGATGGGCCACGGCATTCTGCACCAACTGTAGCCTCCGGACCAGCTTCTCAGACAGCCCCATGTAGAGCACGTTGCAGTAAATCCAGCCTCGAAGTGATGAAGGCACAGATGACAGTGGCGAGGTCAGAGTCTGAGAGATACGGCTGAAGCTGCCGGACAAGATGTAACTGCCAAAATGCACTCCCCACCACAGTCACAGCCTGAGATTCTAAGCTAAGCCATGAATCGAGGAGCACACCCAGACTCTGCACTTGAGACACCATTGGAGGGTGAACCCCCCCCACAACAAGAGGAGATTCAACCACCCCCAGACCCCCCAAGCCCTCGCCCACCAACATCACCTCCAACTTGTCAGGATTCAATTGCAGTTGGCTCAACCTCATCCAAGCCCCCACATCTGACAGGCACTGGGAAAATAAGGAGACCTTATTTTGGTGACCTGGGTTGGTAGACCTGGGTTGGTAGAAAAAGAGAGGTAGAACTGAGTGTCGTCAACATACTGATGACACTGCATGCCCTGAAACCCTCTCATGATCTCCCCTAATGCCTACATATAGATGTTAAACAAAAGGGGGGACAGAATGGCACCCTCTGGAACTTCACACATGAGGTCCCGGGGGGAAGACGTACACTCCCCCAAGACCACCCGGTGAGTTCTCCCAGCCAGGAATGAACAAAACCAGTCCAATACAGTCCCGCCAATCCCAGCACATTCCCACAGGTGGGTCACCAACACTTCATGCTTGACAGTGTCAAATGCAGCCGAAATGTCTAGCAGGACCAACAGGGTCTGATGATCCTGTTCAATGCCAAATGGAGATCATCAACCAAGGCCACCAATGCAGTCTCCGTACCATAACCAGGATGAAAACCAGACTGTGAGGGGTCAAGGAAACCGGTGCGGTCCAGATGTTCCTGGAACTGCCATGCCACAGTCCATTTAATAACCTTCCCAAAAAACAGGAGGTTAGAGACCGGCCAATAGCTGTCAGGAGCATCAGCATCAAGAGATGGTTTCTTGAGCAGGGGCCAAACCACAGCCTCTTTCAGGCAATCAGGTACCCTGCCCTCCCGGAGGGAGGCAATGACCACCCCAGCCAGCAACGGCCATAACATCTCCTGGCTGGCTTTCACCAACCAGGACAGGCATGGATCTTGTTCACAAGTAGTGGCATGAACAGATCCCAACAAGAACCCCACATTGGCAGGTGACACCATCTGAAGCTGATCCCACAAAACAGGACAAGGCATCCATAGCCCCAAGATGATCCTCTGCAATAACGGATAGCAAAATCGTGGCAGATGTGAGCGATCTTATCTATGAAGTACTCGATAAACTGGTCACAGCAGTCACTGGATTTCTCCAGGTCCAGGTGGAGGTGGGCAGGACTGACCAAACCTTTCACCACCTGGAAAAGCTCCGCTGGACATGACTTTGCAGATGCAATGAGGGCAGCAAAGAACTGCTTCTTTGCTGCCTGCACCACCACAGCAGAGGCCTTTAAACTGCTCTTATGCTGTGATAGATCATACTGGTCGCGAGTCTGGTGCCACCATTGCTGTAACCGCCTGCTCTCCCGCTCCAAACACTGCAGGCCCTCAGTAAACCAAGGAGACCTGTGGGAGACGCTGGAGGGCAGTGGATGCCTGGGACCCACTTGGTCAATGGTCTCGGCCAACAAGGTATTCCAGAAGGCTACGTGATCATTGACAGAGTGGGTGTCAAGGTCCAGAGAAAACTCCCGCATAGCATTCCGGAACCAATCCGGGTCCATAAGTCTCAGGGGGCGGACTGATCTAATAAGTCCTGCACCCTGTTTGGGGCTGACATGCGCCAGGATGCACACCTTAAGGAGGTAGTGGTCAGACCATAACAAAGGCTCCACCCCACTAACTCCAACTTACTGACCCCCCCCACCTCTGCTTCAAGGCCGGTGCAGAAAACCAAATCCAGTATATGTCCCTCTTCATGTATGGGGCCACAGATGACTTGGGACAGGCCCATGGTTGTCATGGAGGCCATGAACTCATGCCTCACTCCTTCAAGATCAGCATCAGCATGGATGTTAAAATCCCCCAGGACCCCTAATCTAGGGGTCAGGAGGATCACATCTGAAAGCAGATCAGAAAGAGCATGTAGGGATGCCACTGGGTAAATGGGTGCATGGTACACCAGCAACACCCCTAATTTGTCCTCAACTAAATCCAGCACAAAATAGAGACACTCAACACCTGGTGGAGCCCGCTCTGGATACCTCCTAAAAGACAATGCATCCTTGATAACAATGGCTACACCACTCCGCCATCCCTCCAGCCGAGGCTGATGCTGCACAGAGAAGCCAGCTGGAACAAGGTCAGCCAGAATAGGGTCCGATTCGTTGTCCAGCCAGATCTCTAATACACACGAGGTCGGCGTCCCACTCCGGGATTAACTCCTGGATGGTAGAAGGTTTATTGACAACTGACCTCGCATTTAGGGATGGACGAACAGAATGCGGTTCGGATGTTCAGATGTTTGGTTCGAAACCCAAGTTCAGGTTCGATGGTTCGGTTCAGCTGAGTTCGGTTTGGCCGAACTTGGCCGAACATTCAAAAATAGCGCTATCGATACTGAAACCGAAATGAAACTGAAACCAAATTTTTGGCCCTGAAAAGACATTTTTCCCGCCCCCGAACTCATCTGAACATGACTGAACATTTCGGTCATTCGAGAGTTCGGTTCGAACATCTGAACAGTCTGAATTCGGTCCGAACTCCGAACATCCGAACCATGTTTGCCAATAGGGCTGATGCGGCAGCAGCTGTTACCGCACCGCGATTCCATTCCTAAACCTCGGCATCCCACGTTGCGCCTCGCAGAATTCCGCGCGGTACTCCGCGATTCTGCGTTTCTTTCGCTACAAGAATTTGCAGATGCGGCATGTATGTGTTTCGCCGATTTCTTGATCGTTACCGTTGTCGTATAAAATTAGCGGTCTTTTCCCACGTTCCTCCAATTTAATATATGAGACACAGGCATGAGCGCTTATCGCAGTTCCGTGAAGGGAGTATGACTATTTTGTGCTGCCGCTGCAGCGCTGTGCTGTGACGCTGTCACGCTGTCGCTGACTGCTGCTGGTGCT
>QEPC01011190.1:1999081-2021680 GCA_003113815.1 Sphenodon punctatus
TGCTCCTCAGTGACTGACACCTCCCTGTCATGTTTGACCTTCCAGTGAACCTTTTTTTGCCACCCGAACTCACCTGAACGCGATCCGAACTGACCAAACTGTTCAGCCATTTCGCTGTTCGGTGTTTGGTTTGTTCGGTATGTTCACGTTCGGGTTCGTGTTCGAGTTCGGTCATCCGAACAGGCCGAGTTCGGGCCGAAGTCCGAACTGCCGAACCGCATCCATCCATTCCTACCAGTCCTGAATTTCCCCCCCTTTTACTGAAGCTGAAAGTCAGCCTGTAACTTTCCCCCAATACTGGCAACATGCACTAGTGGATTAACGTGCTGAGTTAATATGCCAACTTCCTGATTTGGCACTTGTCAGTGGTGCAGAGAGGTATTTTTGTGCAGCCACACACTGTGACTGACTGGGCAAGCTTTTTCAGCTAATGAAACTCATTGTTTTGTGTCTAACGTTTTAAAATTTTTCACTCTGGACAGTCTGTCCCCATTAGATAGACATAACTTTCCTGGGTTGCCTGTATGCCTGCCAGACTATTACTTTTCTCTTGTTATCTCTCTACAGCGATCAGCTTTGTAGACACTTGAGTGATACAAATTTTTCCAGCTGACATGTAAGCTGAAATCCATCTGACTGAGAGCTCTGTAAATCTCTGCCTTATAAGAAAAGCTAGTTTCATAACACTGAGCAAAATCACAATCGCTCTTGCTTTTAATACAACATGGACAGCTGAAAATAGGTCCATGTAAGTTTTCACATGCTAAGCAGACCTCTTCTGAACAACCAATATGTTGTGCATACCCTTACTTGCCCCTGAAGTAGCATTTATTCATTAGGTAAATATTTATCAAGACAAAATCAGCATGCAAATTATATTCCTTTGATTCATAATTCTTACATTTTAATATTGAAGATTATAGCAACACAGTTAAAATCATATAGGCTATGATTGGGTGTTAAGCATGAATTGTATCTATCCCACAGGACTACTTTCTCTGATGTGTTTCCCTTTGTCATTTCCAAAATGGATTACTTCTGTCAGGAGGAAGACAGAGTTGGAGTGGATAGGGTTCAGGCAATAGTTGATATTATTTTATTAGGTATAACGTCATGAGAACTCGTTTGCCTTCTGTCTTCAGCACCTGTCATTGCACAAGCAGCCTTTCAATATTAAAAAAACCCAGGTTAAACATGAAAGAGGCTGAATTTCCAGTACCGAATTGACCCAGTAACGTTTGAGTACAATTTGGTACCCGATTGTGACCTGATTGAGTACTCGATGTCCTGAAATGTTGACTTCTGGTGCCAATTTTTTGACATTTTTGTCAACATAACAGCTCCTGATGTGGATTTATCAGGTTTCTGTCAAGTTCCAACAATTCCAACCTTGCTCCCCCCCTACCTCTCTGTGCTAGTTTCCTTCCATACTCCAGTCCATGAACTACGCTCCTCCTCTGTCCTCTCTCGCCCTCGCATGACTCCCCTGCTCCCCTAACCATCTTCATCCCTTCTCCCTATCTGTCCCCCAAGCCTGGAACTCCCTCCCTACCCATATCCGTGTCACCCCATCCCTTGGTACCTCAAATCCCTCCTCAAGACCCACCTCTTCTGCTCTGCCCGCCCTGACTCCTCGCTCCCCTCATCTAACTCCTGCTGATACCTACCATCCAGTACATTCTGTTACCTGAGGTCTGTGTAATCATATTATTTATTATTATTATTATTATTATTATTATTATTATTATTTATTATTTATTATTAGCTTTTATATAGTGCCAGTGATGTACCTGGGGCTTTACAGAGAATAAGATAGACACGGTCCCTGCCCGAGAACTTACAATCTAAAGACAGGGGGAGGGGAGACAGGGAAAGGGGAACAGAGGGAGAGACAAGGGATGTAACATTCATGAGGATGTGAGAACTCAGGTACATGTTCTTGGCTTGGTTACAGTAAATTGGGAGTTTTCAGATAACAGATGGGGGGTAATCCTGGGTGGGGATGATTAGCAGGAGTTAGGATGGGCAGAGCAGAAGAGGTGGGTTTTGAGGAGGAACTTGAGGGTGGGGGCAAGCCACACGGACCAGCCAGTCATCATTCTTGATGTAACCAAGCCAAGTACGTGCAGCTGGGACCTCGAAACTTCGTGAATGTTACACTCTTTGTCTCTCCCTCTGTAACCCTTCCATTGTCTCCCCCCCCACCCCCTGTCTCTCAGATTGTAAGCCCTAGGGCAGGGACTGTGTCTTTTCCATTACTTTGTAAAGCACCAGCCATTGCTGGCGCTATATAAATGCTTGCTAATAATAATAATAATTTTAGGCAACGTCTGCTCTGGAAAACTACACCCGGTTCCAATTTTTTAATTCTCCTTCTACCCCACCCCCATCTTTCCTCTTAAAACACTTATGGCTTTTCTGTCCCAGAAAAATCAACTTTCCAGTCCTGGAAAGTCAACTTCTGGTCCTAGAAAGCTACTTATGGTCACTCTTTAAAAATTTTCATTCCACTTTTTTAGTTTTCTCACTCGGTATACCAATATACTGATTGGGAATTGGAAAATTGAAAAATTGTTACAGTATTGATGACACCGCACCCCATACCATCTCAAGACGGCTGATGACCCCCAATACTACCTCTCATTTTCATCTGACCCAGATCTGGCAGTCTTGGTGCTTACCCGATGTCTGATGGTTGTTGGGGATCAGATGAGGGTGAGTCAACTGAAGCTGAATCCTGACAAGATGGAGGTGATGGTGGTGGGAAGGGCAGTGGATATGATGGTTCCCATTGTTGATGGGGTCAGCCCTCTGCTGGTATCCTAGGTCTATAGTTTGGGTGTGCTCTTTGATCCGCAGTTCCACCTGGATTTCCAGGTGGGGGCAATGGTGAGGAGTGCATTTCACCAATTACATCTGGTGTGATGGCTTCGGCCGTATTTTTAAGTTAGTGACCTGGCCACCGTCATCCATGCTTTCATTATCTTGAGATCGGACTATTGAAATGCACTCTACATGGGTTTACATGGGTTTACCTATGGTGATGGTCCGGAGACTGCAACTAGTGCAGAATGCTGCATTCTCCTTATGGGGATCGGTTGTCGTGAGCAGATTACACTGGTGCTCTGGGCTCTGCACTGGCTGCCTATAGTCTTCCGGGTCCAATTCAGGGTATTGGTTTTGACCTATAAAGCCCTATATGGCCTTGGCCCAACTTACCTGCGGGAGCGCCTTGCTCTCCATGCTCTGGAGCAGCCTCTGTGGTCCACTGGGGGTGCCCTACTTGAGGTCCCCTGTGTGACCCGGGGGGGCACTATGCAGAGGGTGTTCTCAGTGGCTGCACCTAGGGTGTGGAACTCCCTCCCGGTGGAGGCCTGGATGGCCACGGATCTCCCTTCCTTCCATCATATCTGTAAAACCTGGCTGTTCTGTCTGACTTTTGGCGTGGGAGATGGGGGGGGAGGAGTGTGTTTGGTTTTGTGCCTTCCCTTTTTATTGTATTTCATGGTTATTATTGATTTTATATGTTTTAATATTGTAAGCCACCCTGGGCTGCTTGAAGCAGGAGGAGTGGGGTATTAAATGATTTTATAAACAAATAAATGATTTTATAAATATATAAATAAACATTCTGCATGTTCATATTTTCAACTGATTCTTAACAAGTTTAATTAATTGTCATTCAAAATGTTCACATGTCAATTTGACTTATTTGAAAGAAATATTACTAGAGTATACTCAAATTGCTCTATTCCAGTGAAAATGGGTATGAACTAGTCCAAGCTATTGTTAAAACTGAAAATGGGCATTTTTAGACATGTGAAAGTTCCGGATGTTTCAATATTCTGGGTTTACAAGTCCACAAGTAAGTTCCAGATGCATTTTTCACACACACACTGCTCTGAGGCAGTTCCTGGATGCATTCTTCACACAAACACTGCCCTGAGGCAGCCTAAAGTACCCACAGCTGTAAACATGACAGGCTGCCATGGAAACCAAGTGACCACAGCTGCCTGGAGCAAAGCAGTTTACCAGGAGAACCTTTTACATACAAGTTCTGGGAGAAGTTTCACGCAGAAGTTCAAAGATCCAGATGTTTAAGACAGAATGTTTAAGACAGACGCACAGAAAGTTCTGGATGTTACAACAAACATCCAGGAGAAATGTGTGTTTAAAACACTCAATGTAGTGTCCAGAAAAATAAATTCTGAGGTAAATCTGCAACTGGGTACCTGTCAAGCAGGCAATCCATCAAATTTGGGGTGCCAACTCACCCCTGTAGCTTTTGGACACAACTGGTACCCAAACACGACCTGACAGGTAACCTGACTCCCTGGGATGATTCAGCTTACTGGCTGGGCTGCTGCTCCTTGCTTCTCCTCGACCCGCATACCGCTTAACTGATGGAGTAAGAGAAGAGTTTCCCAAAATATTTTTGCTTTATGTTTGTTTACAGATGCATAAAGGAGTGGCAATTTTACTTCTGTAGTTTTTTAACATCATGGCTAGGTCTTGCATGCACAGCAGTTGGAGCCTAAAAATGGCAGAGTATGGGTGATTTCAGACGTTACGGGGCCCGTTGGCCCCGTACCGAAATCAACCCATTCGTTCCCCGCCGGGGTCACCCCGTCACGCCATATCAGACGTGCCGGGGGGATCCCGGCGGGGAATCCGGGAGGGGGCGGGGCCGCACGGCACAGCGTGCGGCCGCACGGCCCCGCCCCCTCCACGCACCCCACCGCCCGCCCTCCGAGGAGACGGGCGGGCAGCGGGGCCAATGCGGCCACCGTGTCCGGCCGAATGCGCCACGGCCCGGGATCCCGCCGGTGATCCCGGGCCGTGGCGAGCGGCCAGACGTAACTTTTTTTTGGTCCCTGCCGGGGGTCCGTTTGACCATGCTTCCCAGGACATTCCCCCGGCTAGCCCGGGAAGCGTGGTTCAAATTGAACCCTTGTGCAGATTGACCGTGGTGAACATCTGGTGGCCGCCAAACAGACGTTCGAGACACATTGACCACAGGTGGGTATTCACCGTGGTTCACTGTGATCTCGTAACGTCTGAAAATACCCTATGTATCTGGAAGAGTATTCATAGTTGAGCTGGAGGAAATGGTTCATTTGTTGTGGAAAATCAGCATACCAAACAAACGGATATCCAAACTCTTCCACAGACTGAACATTGCCACCTAAACTAATAATAATAATAATAATAATAATAATAAATAATATTCATTTGTTAAAACATGAATGGAAGGATATGGAGTTGACTGGTAAAAGGCTATACTACATGGGCAACAATGGAATCCTAATCTGGATGCTGCTTGAACTAGCCACTGCTGGGGTGGAATGTATGGTAATGCTGTACAGTAGTTTAGGTAAGGAAACACATATGTTACATGATAGGCTTCTGGGAAGGATCTGATTATCAATTGCAAATATGTGATAAACTCAACAATGTATTATATCCCGACAAAAAATATTGCTAAATTAACCAAGTCTTGGAATTAGGAGATGCATGTGGAATAATTCCATACTGTGTTATGTAGGTTTTAAAAAGATTTGGTAAAAATGAATCCTGTGTAAGATTTTGTCTGGCTTATGATATAAGGTACGGGGCTGTAACTCATATACCCTTACGTTTACCACTAGGGCTGAAATGAGGGCAAGTGTTCCCTTTCCTCAAGGAAATACCAACCTTTTGGGAGTGGTTACTGTTTGCAAGTGTCCGTTGGTCCGTCAGTCTCCAGTGATTCCACACTTCTGTTGTTGTTGATATTGGCACCTTTCCTCGTTTCTTGCCAATTCCATCACTGTTGACATTTCCCAACACTTTTGTTAGTTTCTGGCACTTTTAAGAGATTTCTATGGCAATTTTCAGACGTTCCCCAGCACTTTTGTCTCTCCACAGCTCCTGGGAATGCATGCAGGGTACACACAGGCTTGGGAGCCCTGTAGCAGCTCTGTTCGACTTCTGAAAAATAACAACAAATGGCAAAAACAGCAGGGTTAGTCTCCACGTTTTGCAAATGAAGGTGAATGAATGATCCCTTTCAGGTTTGTCATTTCAGGCCTACCACCATGATCTCTACCAGCCATATCTTCACAGCCTACTCTTTTTATCTTTGGAGATTAGTTTTGCATGTTTCCAGTTCTTTTATGCTCCGTACTGCAGAACTGCTCCTTCATATGTTTTTTTTTGCAATGTGTGCCTGTGCCATACCTTATGGAGGTGGACATGCCCTGATTAGATTAAACAGTGCTGCTTTCTGCACAAACATTATCTACATATACTTGAAATCTTTCACAGTTCTAATGTATTGATGATCTTTGTATACATTCCAGGCATTATGTAGGTGAATACTAGGTCTATGTGATGAATTACCTGGAACCTTGTTACCTTGATGAGTTACCTGGAACCCTGGTTCTATACAGTCCAGAGAAAGGCATAAAGTCATGTCTAGCAATTGAAAAATAAATAAATCCCCCTAAATGAAATATTTTCCGGTCAATGCAAGTGAGAAGATGTGGTAGTAATCTGATGAGCACATGCTGTATAACGATTCTTTCTCATAATAAGAGTTCAGTAAAGACTCAACTCTTCTCTTTGACGGCAAATTTGTTGTGTTCAATTCATCATGTGTGTTACTTCATATCATGAGTAGAGGGGGAAAGATTTATGCTAAACCTATCCACAGAGTCATGATGGATTTCCAAAATGACTTCTGGTTTTGATTAATCTGTTGAGCGGTTACATTTTGTTTTTCACTACTGATTCCTTCTCTGTATAGTGAATCTGATTCAGAATATATGTCCAAGAATAGTAACTATTACGTTAGCATCACATGTAGTAAATCTGCCCTTAAATTTGTCTTCCATTTTGTATTTATTATGTACATAAATATAATGTAACTGTTGTTTATGGAGAACTGGAGCAGGAAACAAAAAATGTCATTGAGATCAGAGGCGCTTTCACCTGTTTTACACCTTGCTGAAATACTACAGTATAATCAAACCACTTTGGAGAAAATTTGGTTAAGGTTTATCTAGATTGTGAGATTAAATTTCTATTTTCCTTTGAATAGTTACAGTACTACAAACTTGCTTCATACTTTTTGGCATCTATCTTCATGAGACTGAAGTATGAATATACCTAAATATATCCTAAAACATTTTAAAAAATGATCATGGCTTGTGAATATGCTCATATTTATTCAAACAAGCTATGAATCCTCTCTTCAGATTTCCTGCTAAAGGTCAAGAAGCTTTACTTGTTGAATATGAGAGTCATTTTCCAGGCTCTTGATAACATGTCCCACTTATGAGTTGAGCCCTGAATAGTGCTTTTTTGCAGCTGTAAATATTTGCCAAGAAAATTGTGCAGGATGACTCCTTACTGATACAAGCCTGTAGTATATTTGTATATTCCCTAATGCATACACTAAATGCAATTATCCTTTCCTCTATTCTAGCAATTACTTCACTTTAAAACTTCAACTGGAATTCCCCTTCTGCTGTTTGCTATGAAGTTGTAGGTTTCAGCAACATGGATATTTGTCTTATTGTCAAATTCTCTGCATCCATTGGTGCAAACTATTGAAATTCTAGCTTGAAAGCTTATTTTGGGCCAATAACTTTTGTGGTGGTCAATGCCAGCAATGGCCCACTTATTTAGTCTTTTCCCACTTGTCATTACCTCTTCCCTCCTGTATACTGTTATGGTTAGCAATGAAAGCCTGTGAGTCTCACACAATTGACTGGAATAAGGAATTTATCTAATACAAATTGAATGCGACTGTGCAATTTTGGAAGTGCTCATTTGACTTAAGTACAAACCTTGAGAGAGAGAAAATTAAATTGGCTGTTGTAATTTCAGGAAGAGAAATGCACTTCATTTATTTCATGCAGGATAAGTGAAAGAAAAAGAAGCTATCCAGAAACATAATCCATCCAGTAACGATCTCTCAAATGACCTGGCTATGTAACAAGGGAGTGGTTTGAGGGGTTGCTCTTGAGTGGTTCTGCTCATTCCTGGGAGAGTCCAGAGGGTGGTGGTTGGTAGTGGCCTGGCCTTGGAAGCTGCCTTGTGGAGTCCATCTTGTCCCCACTCTTGTTCAGTGTGTATCTGTGGCCCCTGGACAAGGTCATACGGAAATTTGGAGTGAAGTGCCATCACAGTATGCTGATGACACCCATTTCTCTCTTTTTCAACTGATCCAGGTCCTGCAGAGAGAGTGTGTTTGCCGTGTTGGTCCCCAAAATAGGTCGTAGGGACAAAGTAGTCCTGCAGTCTCAGTGCTTACTTACCCAGTGCCTGGTTGCCATTGGGGACTTGATGTGGGCAAGCCAATTGAAGTTAAATCTTGACAAGACCAAAGTGATGGTGGCTGGCTGGTCTTGTGACCTGGGAGACATAAAGGCACCTGTTATTGATGGGGTCCAGTCTCCTTTGATCACTTAGGTTCACAGCCTTGGGTTGCTCTTGGATCAATCACTGCATTGGTGACCAGAAGCGCTTTTCATCAGCTACATCTGGTGAGTAGGCTGCAACCTTTTTAATTGGATTTGGATTTGACCACTGTTGTCCATGTCTTTGTGACCGTGAGGCTACAGTGCTGCAGCACCCTATGTGGGGCTGCCCTCGATGACTGTTCAGAAGTCTCAGTTGGTGGAGAAAGTGGTGGCCCATCTTCTGTTGGGGGCAGGTTGCCAGGAATACATTACATCAGCTCTCCAAAGTCTGAACTGACTACCAATAGTTTTCCAAGCGCAATTTAAGGTGCTGGTTTTGACCTATAAAATCCTACATTGCTTGGACCTCAGATATCTGAAAGACCAGCTCTTCCTTTGTGTCCTGTCGCAGCCTTTGATGTCAGCTACCATTGGCCTGTGAAGTTTTTACAGCAAGGGTATGCAGAGGGGCTTTCTTGGTGGCTGCCTTTTGATTTTGGAACTCCCTCCCACTGGAGGTTTGTCTAAGCCTGAACCTGCTCATCTTCCAGAAATGATGTAAGATTTTTATTTGGCCAGGCATTTGGCAGAAAGGGGTAGGGTTGGTGCAATTATGTAGCAGGGGTTTAGGGAAAAGGTTGTGAGAGGTTACGGTGATTTTTTTTAAAAAAAATATGTGTTCATTGGTTATAAGCTGCCCGGAGCTTTAATGGGTGGCATATAAATTTGAATGAATAAATGTAGATAGATTTTTTGAATCCATTTTCAGAAATAGAGTTGGAACCAAACAAGTTGCGACCCTGTGTAAAACGGTGGTGTGGAGTCAATCCTAACAGCCCCTATTGCTCCCCTAACACTTCTTCCATGCTGACCTTACAGCACCTCTCACCCCCTATTGATCTTTTAACACTTTGCCCACTCCTATACCCCCATTACACCCCCTTCACCTGCTGCCAGGAGGTGCTGCTTCTCTTGCCTTCTCAGGCTCCTACTCTGAGACTCCTGATTATTTACATCAGATCTATTGAGGTGTGTAGAAGAATATCCTATGGCCTGACCTGGCCTCTTTCACCCAGCCATGGCTTATCACACCCCCAGCAGCAGCAGTGCTACCTCTCCAGGTCAGGTAAAGAGAAATCCTTTGGGAGCATCTCGATGTATCTGTTTCCTGAAGAGAGTATGTTTTTTGTCCATGGTGTAGTACATAGACTGCACTTGTGACCTTGGTTGGAAATCTATGCTTGGAGATGAATAGAGGAAATTGTACCCTGTTTATCATGTTAGATCTTTCAGTGGCCTTTGGTATGGTTGATCTTGAGGTGGTGTGACATTGTGGGACTTGGTAGGGATGCATAGAACTGCTCTTGAGTGGTTCCATTTGTTTCTGTCAGGGAATTCCTAGCAGGTGGTGATTGGAGATTGCTCATGGTCCCCTTTGGGGCCTCCCCTGTGGGGTCCTGCTAGGATACATCTTGTCTCCCCTCTTGTTCAGTGTTATCTGGGGTCATTGAGTTATATCATATGGAGGCTTGGAGTGAGGTGCCAATACATTGATGACACCTAGTACTACCTCTCTTTTTCATCTGACCCAAGTCCTGCTGTCTTACACTACTTTTAGACGAGGCACTGAAAAGCGCCTCCTGAGCCATGCGTTAAGAGAGAAGCCACGCTGCGCAGCTGGAAATGACGTGCTCCCTGTTGCCGGCAACGGTGGTGGCTGGAGACGTGGTGCTTTGCAGAGGTGCATTCTACAGACCTCAATTTTCAGGTCTCTAGAATGCGCCTCTGCAAAGCGCCACTTCTCCAGCCGCCGCTGTTGCCGGCAACAGGGAGTATGTCACTTCCAGCAGTGAGGCATGGCTTCTCTCAACGCACTGCTCAGGAGGTGCTTTTCAGCGCCTCATCTAAAAACGGTGTCAGTGCTTGGCTGCCATTGGGGATTAGATGAGGATGAGCCGAGTGAAGCTGAATCCAAATGACTGAAGTGATGATGGGTGACCACTTCCATGACTTGGGGGCGGTTGAGACTCTTATCATTGATTGGTATTGAGAAATGTGGGGAGGGTGATATTTTTGCTGTATGCTGTAATTATTTTGTATTGTAAGGGGTTTGTTTTGTTTTTATTAAGAATTTATGATATACTGTTTGTATTATGTAGTGTATGAAGGGACCCCCTCCTCCTGGTGAGAACAGGAGGATGGGGGAGGAAGAGGGGTCCCCCTGGTGGCAGCAAGGTAGGGACAGGGAGGTAAATGATGGCAAGTATATATAAAATGAATGTCTTAGAATATATTTAAATTGTGAGGGGTTATTTAAATTGTTTGTTGTGGATTGTATTGGTCTTTGTGGACCTTATTTTTGTATTATTGTATGTTGTAAGCCGCCTCGAGCTGCCTGGCGGGAGAGTGTGGGGTATAAATTAAAATGGAATGGAATGGGGTTGAGCCTCCTCTCCGACACTGGCCAATTTTGGTCACATGGGAGAAGTATCAGCAGTCACAATGGGCAATCCATTCCCTGTTGATCACTCCCTGAGTCCCTGCTGCTGACAGTAAGAAGTTCCCATCTCATAATCTACTTGGATAATAGCCATTAATGGACCTATTCTCCAAGAACTTACCCAGTCCTTCTTAAAACACAGCTATACTACTGGTCCTGACAACCTCCTCTGGCAACAAATTCCACAATTTAATTGTGCGTTGAGTGAAAAAATACTTCCTTTTATTTGTTTTAAATCTGCCATCAGTTAGTTTCCTGGAGTATTCTCTAGTTCTAGTACTACTTGAGCAGTCTGCATGCATTGGTAAATAGACTTTCCCTACCTACCTGTTCCACTCTGGTCAAGGTTTTATAAACCTCTCTCATATCCCCTCTCGGTCTTCTCTTCTCCAAACTGAAAAACCCTAACCTATCAAGCCTCTCTTTGTACAGAAGTCATTCCGAACCTTTGATCATTTTTCCCCCCTTCTCTGCACCTTTTCAAGTTTCACTATATCCTTTTGGAGTTGGGGTGACCTGAATTGTACACAGTATTCAAGGTGTGGTCGCACCATTGATTTATGAAGGGGTATTATGATATTTTCAGTTCTATTCTCTATCCTTTTCTGAATAATTCCTAATGTTCTGTTTGTGAACATTAGGAATTGTACACAGCATTGTGTACAAATAGTTTGGATTATTATTCCCTATGTGCATCACTTTGCACTTTTCCACATTAAAGTTCATCTGCCATTTAGATGTCCAGAAACCAAGTCTTGCAAGATCCCCCTACAATTCTTCACAGTCCACTTGTGTTTTAACTACCTTGAATAACTTTGTGTCATTTACAAATCTGATCACCTCACTCTTTACTCCTTTTACCAGATCATTGTTGAAGATATTAAACAGTGGGTCCAGTACAGAGCCATGCAGCACTCCACTATTTACTTCTCTCCATTGTGAAACTGACCATTGAGTTCTACCCTTTAGTCAATTAATTAATTAAAATAATTCCATCATAGCTAGATGTGAGCCAGGAGTTTATTCTGTGCATTACTTATATGCAGCTCAACGTATGGTGCTCAGCTTGTGAGGTATTGAAGCAAGCCCCTATTGGGACTCAGAGTATTCTCTTACTTTACTATGCTGAAGTTCTCCTCCGTTTGCAACATCTTTCGGTTTACTGTAGGCTGCTTAAAGAGGCAGACACATTAGCCAGTCTTGTTGCTAAGAGCCGCCACCTTGCTGCTATTGGGGATTGGCTGACCCACTATGGTTTGCTTGACTCATTCTACATATAGCATGAGGCCTAGGGACAAGAGTTAAGATAATAACTTGTTTTGTGTTAGTATAAAACAATGTCAAGAGAAGACTGAGAGAGTTGTCAGTGTGACATTTGTCAGAAATGAGAGCTCGTAAATAGAACAAAGGCTGTGGAGGCAATACTACTTTTAGAGCACATTCTCACATCCAGGAGATCAGCGCTTCTTTCTTTCCCCTGCATATTATAGTGATGTGGGAAGGACGCCATGCGCTTAATTAGCAGTGCTTCTGTTTGTTTTTTAACCGCATTTGGGGGCAGCCAAAACCTACCTTTACAGCAGCGCGTTTCAAAAGACCTGCCTAAATCTTGTAGTCGGAATGCCGCTGCTCCATTCGCATTAGAGACAAGCGCAGATTTTTTGTTGATGAACACAAACAGCCAGAGGAAAGTACATGCTAACAGGAAGTCCTCCCTTACCACGGAGAGGAATGTAGAGTGGAAGTGGGATCTTCTTTGATCCCACCCAGGGTTCATTTCAGTTTTCTCCTCTCCAGCTGCTGCTGCTGCCGCCACCGCCTCCTTCATCGCCTTCTCTAGCTGCTGCTGCCTCCGACTCCTACGTCTGTTTGAGAAGAGGATTTGCGGGTAAGTTGGAAATGTGTGAATGAAAGGCGCATTCTTTAAAATGGCTTGAATGCACAAATTAAATGCTGGTGTGAATAGTACACGCTTAAATTTAAGTGCATTTCCAAATTACCTGCATTTAGAAATACCAGCATTTTACTGTATGTGGGAATGTGCTCTTAATCAGGTTGTGCACAAGGAGGCCAGGTTTAACAGGCAAAAGTTAAGCTTAAATCATGTATTTATTTTTGCTAGCATAAAGCCTGATTTTTTTTATTACCAAATAGACTTTAAAGCTTGGGATAGCAGGTCACTTTGGGGTTCCTCAAACCTGCACTGAGTGCCATTCTGTCACTAGGGAGAAATCTCTCTTCCTTGGGGTATCTGTCTAGCTGACAAGTTAATTACTCCTCTCGACCTACTCCTAGCACAAGAACTGAAGCCTTGGAAAAACTGACCATTATTCTGGGGCTTGCCTTGTTAATAGTTAGTGTACTCTCCTAGGAATCTTAGGGCCTTTTCACATGGGCCCAGAAGGAGCCAAGGTGTGGGGGGGATGGGTGGGATGGCATGGACCCCCCCCCTTCCACCGATCCCCCATGCAACTCCATTTTCTCCAGTGCCTAATCTGTGCATGGGGGATCGGTGGAGATGGATGGAGCACAGGAGTGCGCAGCAGCCCCACTCATCCTTACTGGCAGTCACATGGATGCCCCCCACCCACCGGGTCATCCATGTGGACAAGGGTGGAGGTGTCTTATGTGAAAAGGGCCTTAACCTTGGATGTAATACTTACTCTTTCTATGTATTAATGGGAATTAAGGTCCAGGAATCTTCATGCGCTATTGGTATCTGTTTGTTATATGCAGGGGTTTTCAAAAGTGCCTATAGGGTCTAGAATTGCTCATTTGCTCACATTCATTTCTGTAAATTATTGCAAATTATTCTTAGTGAAGTTTGTTTTCTTTTAACCTTATTGTGTCTGTGTCAATTTCCTGAGAGGGAACTCACTAGGGACCTTTTTAACTTTTAAAGCAAATCCCAGTGACTTGCTTTTAAAGCAAATCCCTTTTTAACCAGTCTGCAACAGGAACCAAGTTCAGATTGCTGTGGAAAAAAATCTTATTTTTCTTTTGCTAGTTCTTTTTTTTTTTTTAACTTGTTTTTATTAAATAATTTTCAATATATCCCTATTTATCTGCACACCATGTTGCCCCAATCTATCACATTCTTTTTGGACCTGGGTTACAGCATTGGTCCATCTGTCTGTTGTGGTGGCGTTACTAACTCCTTATTCTTAATAATATTTCATAACTAAGTTCAAACAAACAAACTGTATCATATATTACTCCAATTAATTTAGGTCTTTTAAACTCCCCACCCCCAACCCCCCAACCTGCCCAGGCACAAACTATTACAAATATTTATCAAATAACATTGTCTTGTCATTCTGTGGTAATTCAAATCCTTCTATGGCTTCCAAAATGGCCAGCCATTTGGCTTCATAGCTATTTTTGGACTTTTCCTTTCTTTTTTCCTTTTGTTCATTCTTTTCTTCAGTCTGGTTTCTTAAATAGTTTTGCATTTTGTCCATGGTGAACAAGTGCCAAAGTCTCGAGATCCATTCCTGAAACGGTGGAGTCCCTTCCGACTTCCAATGTCTAGCAATAATGCTGAAGGCTGCCAAGCACAATGTTCTCAGGGCATCCTGATGTCTTTTTATTGTCGAATTTTCCGGGTATAGACTCAAGATCGCTTTTTCTAATCTGAAAGGGACCACACCTTTGTTTACCTTATTCAGAATTTTCCAAACTTTACACCAAAATCTATTTATATACTTACACTCCCAAAACAGTGTTTCAAATCTGCTGGTTGGCCACATCCTTTCCAACATGTCCCTTTATTAATTCCAAACCCTCCATATTTAAGTTGGGCTGGTGTTAAATAAAATCTGGTTGTAACTTTTATTTGTTTTTCCCTGACCCCTAGTGCTGATGAACATTTATGCATATGATTCCAGATGCTATCTCTATGTTCTGTAAGTTCTCTGTTTAAATCTTTTTCCCATTTTAGTATGTATGTGTGTCTAGGTGGGTATGTTATTTCCTTTAGATCCTTGTATATTCTGGATAGCTTCCCCCTATTCCCCGTCATGCCAAATAACGTTTTTTCTATTTCTGTGGGCTCCCTTGAAAAGCTAGCTTTCAACTTTGGTTCAAGAAATACACTTCTTAATTGTAAGTACTAGAATAAGTTGATCTTTGACTGGGTTATTTTTTCTAAGTCTTTTAGTGGTTTAAATCTGTCTTTCTCAAATAATTGTGATGCTCTCTTGATACCTTTTCCCTCTAGCTGCTCTACCAATTTATATGCTACCTGCCATTCTCTCATGTTCCTTCAATTAATAGGTGAGTATGGTGATGCCTGTTTTTTTATCCCCAATTTCCTAACTATTTCTTCCCAAACTGTTATCAATTGTTTTGCAAAGGGGTGGTCTCTTGCCCCTTCGCTTGTAAGTTTACCTTCATCCACCAAAACGTCAGCTAGAGATACCGATTCTGTCAAGACTTTTTCAATTGAATTCCTCTAGTTCTGTTAAGTTACACACTCTAGCCTGTATCGAGTGCTTCCCTCACCCCTTCCCTCAGTTCTTTTCATTGCCGTGTGCAGCACAATTTAAAAACTGTCACGGTTTCATTCTTTAACTTAGCCTCTTTGATTTATGTTAAGATAATTTCTACTTGATATCACATGTAGCACTTTTAAAGGACTAATGGATGTGTGATGAACCTGCCATGTGATTTTATGCATTGTTAACGCCATGCCATGACATTCTTCCCATTTGCTTCTACTGTAAAATCGTTTGCAAATCTTTAAATTCCAAAGTGTGTGTTTTGCATGTGCATTATTCTAGAAACACAAGGCTGTTTTTCTTGGATCCAGATCTTCATTATACATTTCAGAATGGGCATGTGAACCTATATGAAATTTTGGAGACTTCATTTTTAAAGAAAATTTCATTGTGTCTAAATAGTGTGGAACGAAACTGCTCTCTGCTAAGGGACTTGTTTCTGCAAATTAATTAGTTTTCATTCTATCTCATTCCACTTAAATTTATATATGCCTGTCTTGCATTTCCTCAGTCCATAGTCCTGACTTGTTCTATGCCTGAGTAAGAGCCCTGTGTGGCCTGAAAAATAGCATACTCTCACCACCTGAACTACTTTGTCTTTACCTCTTCAGAATAATTTCTTCTTCTGCATGCCCTTCTCCTTGAATTCTTAACCACTGATAGCGTTTTAGATCCTGTCTCTTTTCTGACCATTCATTCTATATCTGTACTTAGCTCCCCATCCCCTTACTTACACATGGTCCAATCAGGATTTGTTGCTATATCACTATCTTTATAGGTCATTGTCTTCTCCATATGGTTGGTTCCAGGAGAGGGAGTATTTCTGCTGGTTTTGCCCTGAGAAGGTGTTCCCATCCTAACATTTACCCTTCTGCACTCCCCATGCACCTGTCAGGGAGGGGCCTTGTCCCCAGTGGTCTGTGCACCTTTTTTGGAAAGAAGGTAGCCTGGGGTGCTTGATGTTGTGGCAGGGTGCACGTATGCTTTCATGCCTAGAAGTCTGCTCCTCAGTGAATCCCCCTCCCTGTCACGTTTTGCCTTCCAGTGACATGTTTTTGCCACCCGAATGTGATCCAAACTGACCGAATTGTTCGGTCATTTCGACGTTCGGATCTCGTTCGGTTCGGCCAGTTTGTGTTCAGATTCGGGTTCGGTCATCCGAACAGGCCGAGTTCAGGCCGAACTCCAAACCTCCGAACCGCGTTCACTCATCCCTACCCCACATTGACTCCATTGCCAAATCCTGCCGCTTCTCCCTCCACAACATTGCCAAGATCTGCCCTTTTATGTCTGTCTCCTCTGCCAAAACTCTCATCCATGCCCTAGTCATCTCACACGTCAAACTATTGTAACCTCTTCCTTGCTGGTATTTCCTGCTCTCACCTTTTTTCCCTTCTCTCTGTTCAAAACTTTGCTGCCAGGATCATCCACCTAGCCCGTTGCTTTGACCATGTGCAGCCTATCCTCGCCTCTCTCCACTGGCTCCCCCTTCCTGAGCATATTCTTCACAAGCTCCTCGTCTTCACCTACAAAACCCTTCACAACCTCACTCCCCCCTACCTCTCTGCCCTGATCTCCCTCTGGATCTCTGCTCGAGCACTCCGCTCCTCTTCCATCCCCTCCCTCACCCTCCCACGCCTCCCCTGCTCCCCCAACCGCCTTCTTCCCTTCTCCCTCGCTGTCCCGCATGCCTGGAACTCCCTCCCTGCCCTCGTCCGCCTTGCCCCCACCCTCCACACCTTCAAGTCCCTCCTCAAAACCCACCTCTTCCGCTCCGCCCCGCCCATCCTAACTCCTGCTAATCATCTCCACCCAGGATTATCCCCCACCTGTTATCTGCAAACTCCCAATTTACTGTAACCAAGCCAAGAACATATACCTGAGTTCCTGCATCCTCATGTATGTTGCATCCCTTGTCTCTCCCCCTGTTCCCCCTTCCTTGTCTCCCCTCCCCCTGTCTTTAGATTGTAAGCTCTCGGGAAGGGACCGTGTCTATCTTATTCTTTGTAAAGCGCCAGGTACATCACTGGCGCTAAATAAATACTTAATAATAATAATAATAATAATAATAATAATAATTAATAATGACAGGGTTATCCAAGTCTGGGAAAAAGGGACACCCCAGGACAGACAGTTGCAGTTACAAAAAATGGCCCAAATTCTGGTCAAGTTTGAGGTTTTAGAGTGGTTGTTTTGTGATTTCCTAGATAGGCAGACAGTGAGTTATGTTGACAGAGAGCACTCATTAAAACTGTGGTCCTGGTTGATTTGAAGGTTTTTGGTTTGGTTTTAGGATTCCATTTATGGTTGTTAGGGAAAATCAGATGGCAGTCAACCTTAAATTGGTTCAGGGTCTTAAGGTAGTTGTGGAGAAGAAGATTAGGAAAGACATCAAAGGGGCACATGTAGCAGGCCCATTTGATGTGATTCCAATGCCATCCTTTATTATTCAGGTAATCCTGTTTTGTCTTACGGTCCTAAGTACAAGATTGACATGAGACCCTATTGCGTCAAAACAGGAAGCCATTTCCTCCTTTTGTAGGATGGCCAGGCACCCCAAGCCAGGGCTAAGCCTGCGAGGAGGTCTACAGGACAACAGGAAGGGAGATATTAGATGCCTGACCACCTAATATTGACTGGCATGGTAGCCAAGTTGCAGAGAGTTTGGGTCAGCAGTAGTGAGGTGCTTTTGTTTACAGTGGCCTTTACAGCTGTCTTTTTGGTGCACTCAGAACAAGTGAAGTCATTGCATGATCGCATGAAGACAGGTCTGGTAGAGAATTGCAGCTAACCAACCTCAAACGGGTTGAAGGTGTAATTATTTTTAAGGGTAAAGTGCTCCAAGGTGGACCAGAGGACTTTGGCTAGTTTTATCAAGGAGACAGGGAATTGGAAAAAGCAGTCACTCAGAGAGATTTTCTCAAAGTCTAACATCATAATTCTCCATGCATGTAGCTCTGGATCTACCTCTTAGCATTCAGACAAGTTTAATTAACTTCAGTGGAATTTTTACTGGAGTTAATTGACCTGAGAAGAGGGAGAGGAACATTTTTGTGGGCGAAGATGAGTTCAGTCTTGGATATATTAAGCCTGAGTTGGTGAGACATCCAAACAGAGGTGTAAGCAAGACAGTTGGTGATACAAGACTGGGAGGGAGAGACAGTTGAGTGTCATCAGCATACAGGTAACACTGGAAGTCATGAAATTCAATGAGCTTGCCTAGGAAAAGATTGTAAAGGAAGAAAAGAAGAGGGACATGGACAGATCCTTGGGGAACTCTGACTTAGAGCAGAAGTAACATAGAGGAGGTACCCACAAAAGGGGTGGAGTGGCAGTGATCTGTAAAGACAACTTGATCTTTCTAAGGTATCTGGTACTTGACTCTGCCAACATGGAGTGTGTCCATGTTGTGTTGGATTTGGATTTGGCTGGGGATATATTAGGAATCCTCTTGGTGATACACCCTTTTTGTGGTTGATACAACCACCTCACTGCATTGGCTGATTCCCTAACTTTTCTAGCCACCTGGTCTTCAAGGTGGTTTTGAGGTCACCCAGACTTATTGTCTTGGGTGATTGCAACATACACACTGAGGCTGGCCTATCAGGAGTGGAGCAGGAGTTCATGGCTGCCATGACAACCATAGGCCTATCCCAGATAATATCTGACCTAACACAGGAGGGAGGGCACATGTTGGATTTGATGTTTTGTAGGGATGTGCAAACGCGGTTTGGGGTTCGGCCCAAACTCAGGGTGTTTGGCTCGTCCACGAACTCCCCGAACTCCCCCATGCCTGAACTGACCGAACAAAGTTTGGGTTCAGAACCCGTTCGGGCGGGGGGAACCTGGTTTTCCCTTCCTCCAGGCTGTGCGGGTGAAAGGAACGCCAGAGCTCACCCCTCCCCTGCGCAGCCTACTAAACTTTTTTTTTTAAAACCCCACCCTAGGGATCGCCCTACCTGGTGATGCCGGGGCTCTGGCCCTGGGTCCTGCGGTGGCGGCGGTGGAGGGTCCAGCTCCGGTGGCACTGCAGAGTGCTCAGGCCTGTACTAGGCCTCTCGGGTCAGGTGACCTGGTCAGGTGACCTGGAAGGCCTAGTAGAGGCCTGAAGCACTCCGCAGCACCACCAGAGCTGGCCCTGCTGCTGCTGTCAGACCTGGAGCTGGAGTCTCACCTACCTGATGGTGCCGGGGCGCCGGCCCCGGGTCTGGCAGTGGCAGTGGGGCTGGCTACAGTGGCAGCAGTGGAGTGCTTCAGGCCTCTACTAGGCCTTCCAGGTCACCTGACCCAGAAGGCCTAGTAGAGGCCTGAGCGCTCTGCAGCACTGCCGGAGCCAGAGACGGGTGATCCCTGGGGTGGGTTTTAAAAAAAATAAAAAATTAATAGGCTGCACAGGGTGGGGGGGAGGTGAGCTCCGGCACCCCTTCCACCTGCGCAGCCTGGAGGGAGGGGAAACCGGGTTCACTCCTGCCCCCTGCCCGAATGGGTTAGCCCCCCTCAAACAGGTTCAGGCTGAACAGCCAAACCCCAAATGGTTTCGGGGGAAAAACCCCAAATGGGCTGAACCCTGAACCCCCAGGTGTTCACACACCCCTAATGTTTTGCAACAGCCTGGATATGAGGGTTCCATTTATTGGGTTTTTTGTTATAATAGCTTTGTTGTGGTCAAACCATTACCTTCTGGAAGCCAGGATCCCAGCCCTCCTATGCCCTTGTTGGGGTGGTGGATCAGTTAAGTTGGTTCACCCCTGGAGGCTAATGAATTCGATAGGTTCCCAAAATTCTCAGGGGATTTACTTACTGACCTTAACAGCTATTCTGGTGATGACCTGGTCATTTTGTGGAATGACATCTTGACCATGACCATTGACATGATTGCACTCAGGCATCCACATCCACTGCTAGTGCAGCATAGGTCCCCCTGGTATACAGAGGACCTGAGGCAGCTGAAACAGTAGGGTAGATGGTTACAGTGCTGGTGGTGCTCAACTGACACTGAAGCTGACCGATTAAAGCATAGATAGTTTTTAAAGGACTATGCCATGGTTATGATGGTGGTGAAGAAAACTTTCTTCTCCACTATGGTAGCATTTGCAAATTCCCATCCAACAGAGCTGTGGTGAGTGACCTGATTAGTCTGGTCTGTCTCTGTCTGGAACTGGAATCATCTAATGCCTGCTGTGACAATTACTTTGCAGACAAAATCACTCATATTCACCATGACTTGGGTGGTGCCATTTCATCTTCAGAATTGGCATTTCGGGTTATGGAACTTCAGTCCTGTCCTGTTTGTTTGGATCACTTTCAGTTGGTTTCATTCACTGATGTGGGGGAGGTGCTTGGGGCATTGAGGGAAAACAGGTGTGAGTTAGATCCTTGCCCATCCTGGCTGGTGAAACCCAGTTGGGAGATTTTGGGACCATTGTTGGCTGTAGTTGTCATTGCCTCCCTTTTGGAAGGGTAGGAGGTCAGACGTTCTTAAAACTGCAACTGTCCAGCTTCTGCTTAAAAAGTCATGTTTGGATGCCAGCTATTGGCCTGTCTCTTATTGAATGGGTGGCTGCCCAACAGTTCCAAGCCCACCTTAATGCTACTGGATTCCTTGACCTGTTTTGGTTGGACTTTCATCCTGGCCTTGGTTGTTGGTCTGGAGATTGAGAAAGGGAATTCTACCCTGTTGATCTTATTAGATCTGTCAGTGACCTTCGATAACATTGATCACGAGGTGTTGTTGATATGACTGTGAAACCTGATGAGGATACATGGGACTGCTCTTAAGTGGTTCCTCTCCTTACTGTCGGAGAGGTCACAAGGAGGGGTGATGAGTGATTGCTTGTCGTCCTCACGGGGTCTCCCCTGTGGGATCCCGCAGGGTTCTATTTTGTAGCCCCTCTTGTTCAATGTGTATATGAGACTGCTGCGTGAGGCCATTCAGAGGTTTTGGGTGAGGTGCCATCAGTATGCTTATAACTCAGCTCTATCTCTCTTTCATCTGACCCAGGTCCTATAGACTTGGTGCTTACCTGATGCTTGACTGCTGTTGGGGACTGGATGAGGAGGATCAGTTTGAAGTTGAATATAGAAAAGACTGAAAAAATGGTTGGTCAGTCCTGTGACTGGCGGGGGGGGAATTGGGACTCCTATTATTGATGAGGTCTGGCCCCCCTTTGGTCATTGAGATTCACAGCCTTGGAGTGCTTCTGGACCTCGAGCTGCACCTGGATTGTTACGTTGAGGTGATGTTTAGCAGTGCTTTTCACCAACTTTATCTGATGAGGAGTTTGCTGTCTTTTTTCTCTGACTTCATCACCTTGAGGCTGAATTACTGCAATGTAATCCACCTTGAGGTTGAATTACTGCAAGGGCACTCTACATGGAGCTGCTGTTGATGACTGTTCAGAAGCTATAGCTTGTGCAGAATGAAGCAGCCTGGCTCCTTTCAGGGACAAGTTGCCGGGAGAACATTACACCAGTGCTCTGGAGACTGCACTGGCTACTTCTAGCTTTCTGGGTGCAATTCATGGTGCTTTTTTTGACCTTTAAAGCTCTAAACAGCCTGGGGCCTCATGTATCTGGAAGACTGCCTTTCCTTCCATGCTCTGTTGCGACCACTGCAGCTGGTCTCCTGTGGATTCCCCATTACTCTTGTTTCATCTGTGGGGCCATGCAGGAGCATCTTTTGGAGGCGGTGTAAAACTTCTTTTTGTTAAAGCATTTGGCAGGTGGGGATAGGGATAAGTTGGGAGGTTGTTGAAGGGTTGGAGTGGGTTGGGGTTTTTTGGGTGTGTGTGTGTGTGTATTTTAAATGTGTTTAAATCAGGGCCGGCCCCAGGCATGCGCCACATGTGTGGCCGCACATGGCCCCACGGTCAGCTGGAGCCTCGCACTTGTCTGGTTGGACTGCAGGCTGCAGCCAGCTTCTCCCCCAATAAGTGATTCTTCCTCCCTTCCATAGCTCCAGACTAGGGCTGTAGCAGAATGTCTCAGTGGTAGCTATTTTCACTGGAAACAGTGTTTCCGCAATTAGTGGTATGGCGTGGCAGAGGCTTTCATTCTGCTAGTTTCATTCCGCTACTTCCGCAGTTCCGCTAATTTCATTCCGCTACTTCCACAGGCTTCGCAAAATAGCGGAAACATGACATTTTCGCTACTT
>QEPC01011190.1:2026436-2052622 GCA_003113815.1 Sphenodon punctatus
GAGGGGGGAGGGAGGAAGGAAGATTGAACACAGGGAAGGATAAAAACAAAAAATAACAACTAAATCTATCTAAGCTAAGCTAAATAAATGAGAATATGAAGGTAGATGGTTTGGATGGGTGAAATAGGAGGAGGATGGTAATGGATTTGGGAGCTAGAAAATGATGGGAGCGAGGAAGCCTTCTGAAACGCCTGCTGTTCAGGAACAATGACTAGCTCAGAAGGTGTTGGGAAGGGGGGAGGCTGGCAGTTTTCTTTCTTGCTGTGCCCGCCTCACTGTAATCCCCATTGGCTCCGTGCAGCCTAGCCCGTGGCCAATCGCAGACTGCCAAGCCGGTGGTCTGAGGCGAAAAGGGATGGTCATTTGGCAGGCTGGCTGCTACTCCAAGTCACTCTCCACCCTCCACCCCTGGTGCCTGGAAGTCTGCTCCTAGCTGAGTCAGATGACTTCCCCCTCCCCGCTACATTTGGCCTTCCAGTGACCTGTCAGTAGACCACGTTTTAGCCACCCGAAAGTGATCCGAACTGACCGAAATGTTTGGCCATTTTGGCATTTGGCATTTGGTTTGGTTTGGTGTGTTCGTGTTCGTGTTCGGTCATCCGAACAGGCTGAGTTCGGGCCGAACACCAAACTTCCGAACCGCGTTTGCCCATCCCTACTGATTATGGGGCACAACTGAACTGGTTATATGTCTCTCTCTCTTTACATGGCATAATGCGCTTAATGAGCTAGCTGCATTTTGGGTGTCTTGTGTGTGTGTGATAGCAGCACCTCTGGACTGGTCGCACTGCATGTGTGTACAAGGCACAGGCGGCAACAAGAAACAACAGGCCCTGGAGGCCAGGCTGGCTAAGCTCACCCCCTCCCCCAGTAAGGCAGTGGACGCAGTCAGTCTCTCTGTGCCTGCCTCACTGCCCGCTTGGCTGCCCCTGCAGTGGAACCACTCCTGGAGTGGTGGTAGACGCTCGGCTAGGGAGGGGGGGGAAGCACTGGGAGGCCATGCTTCTCCATGGTTGCTCGGAGGGGTGGAGAATGGGAATCCTTCCTGTCCAGAGGGAGTAAGTTTTATGTAAATGTATACATTTGCATAATTAGGTGGGGCTTAATTATGCAAATTAGGCCCTGCACCGAGACTTCGCACATGGCCTCACAAACCATGGGGCCGGCCCTGGTTTAAATTGTATTCTATGTTTTTTGTAAGCTGCCCTGAGTCTTTGGGGAAGGGTGGGGTATAAATGCAAATAAATAAATAAATAAAAGAAACCTTAAAAGAATGGTTAGAAGGATACAAAAAACCCAGTTGAGAACAGAGTCCCAGAAAAAGGGGTGAAGTGAATCAAGGAAGATGTTCTGGCTGACAGTGTACAATGTGGTAGAGAGATCAAGCAGGACAAGAATGGAGTAGAGACCTGTAGACTCAGCTAAGAGAAGGTTGTTAGTGATTTTGGTGAGTGTAGTCTCACCTGAGTGGATAGGGCAGAAGCCAGATTGAAGGGCATCAAGGGAGGAATTGGAAGAGAAGAAGTCAAGACTGCAGGTGTAGACAGCTCATTTCAGGAAATGCTATTCTTCACAGAAATAAGTGAGCTTGCAATATTGTTGGATGAAATTGTTAATAAGACATGTTCTCTTTTCAGGAAACTGTTTCTGCAGGAAAACATCAATTGTTGGGGCGGGGGAAGTATTTGCCCCTTAGGCAGTTTTTTTCATCCCCCCATTTTAATTCTCTCTTCAAAATTAGAGCTAAAACATATACCAAAGAAGAATACCAAATTTGAGGAATTCTGTATATTAGACTCTGTTTAAACAAAGTGAATATGAAGCAGTATTTGCTTACAGCTTTGTCTGCTATTTCGCATCTTCTGTATTTGGGTATTCAATACTTCATTCACTTCAGTATTTTGGTTATTTTGGTTTTTTGTGTTGTGGTATTTGGGCTACTTAGGTATAGTGTGTTCAGTAAATTTTTTGTTTTGGTGTCACTATTTAGTGGATTTTTAAACATTTTTGAATAAGAATTTGAATGAGAATTGTTCCAAAATGAAACAATCTCATTCAAAAATTCAAAACCACCACCAAGTTGTATGGCCAAAGTGAAACAATTTCTGAATACCAAAATACTGATGTAATAACTGGAATACTAAAGTGAATTAAATGTTGACTTCCAAAATACAGAAATAACTGAAATAGTGAAGTGAATAAAAGAACACAAAGAAGTGCATTATAAAATGGTAAAAGAGACTGATTTGGACTTTTGTTTGAGGGAATGACTATGTGAATTACCTTCACAAACATGATATGTTCTATTCGTTTCAGGCCTAGTCAAGCTATATATATTGGTAACAAACAATGTAACTTACTGTTAGACGAAGAATAGATATCAGTTCTAGAAAAACTCAGCTTGTATATGCATTAAGATGAAGTAATACAGTGGCATGTCAGCATGGACTTTATGCAGTTCACTGCCTTGGCACATCATGATTTTACATGGGCATTGATGTTGCTGGACTAAATTTTGTAACAGACCTAATGCACACAGTTTTCTTTTCCTATTCTGCTTTTCCTTTCTAGAATAAATGGCAGCTTTTGCCCTGTAATGTTCTGGTTACCATAATGTATATTTCATTTTAATGTGTTTTTACAACTCCCCCTTTATGTTGTACCTTGAATATGCTGTACCTCTTATTGTGTGAATAGCCCATAAAAGATGGCTCTAAAAAGCTATAAGTGTGCACCACCTTCCTCCATACTTTTATCTTCCATTGTAAACGGGGTGCCATTCAGCAGGGCAGTTAAAGGAAAATGATCTCACAAAGAAAATGTTTGGGGATAAAACATCAACCATCCAACCTCCCATGGCGTCTATTCTTAGGCACATTAACACAAAAGTTTGTAGTTCTATTGAAACAGTTCAGGATCTATTAAATGTAACATTTGGAATGCTTTAATTTCATACCTTCAAAATTTTAATGGGTCTATTACTAGGTACATAATCATGCTGTTAGTCTAATTTTTAACACAATCCATGTACCACTATGGAAATGATAAATGCTTTTGGTTTCTAAGAGTATGCATGTGCTTTCAGAATAATGAAGATAGTGAGGATATTTTCATCGAAGTGTGACTTTTCCAGTAATTTTTCAACTGCACCATATTTAGCATTGTAGCAACCCTTTTATTTTACCATTATTGTTCATCTTTTCTGCCTCCACGAAGAGTCATTTCGCTGTTCAAAACTGGTGCTGTGAAATATGATTCAACAAACTACTGTAGTCTGTTGTTGAGGCGAGAGCATCTAAGTCCTTTTTGTGTCAGTAAAACATTCATTAAACTTGTAATTCCCATGTCATCTGCATTTATATTACATTGTACCTATGGACTGATGTCACCGTTTTACAATAATTTAAATTGCCAAATTCCTTTGCTCTGGTAAGGAGATTCTGCTAACCAGCAAAATGAGTTTTAAAATGCATTATTTGCTCAATTTTCTTTAGCTGAGAATAGGCTGTTTATAGATTTATGTCCTGTTCTTAATACTTCTGATTGTTGAACTTTATATTCCTCCAAATGTTGAATGAATAATTCATACCTGTAGTGAGTAGGGGTGTTTTTCTTTTGGTTGCTACTGATAACAATTTTTTTTTCAATACTAGTTTGAAAAATGCTTTCTTAGACAAATCAGAATCCTAACATTTTATAGTATATTTATTTATTTATTTTTGCATTTATATGCTGCCCTCCTGCACACGCAGTTCGGGGTGGCTAACAACATTTAAAAACATTAAAATAACCCCAACCCACCCATCCCATCTCTCTTGGAAAAGGCCCGGCAGAACAGTCTGGTCTTACACTATCTGCAAAAGAAGGGGATGTCTATGGCCAGGCAGACCCCCAACAGGAGGGAGTTCCACAGTCATGGAGCGACCACCGAGAATGCCCTCCTCATGGTTGACACCCAGGAAACCTGGGGAACCTCAAGGAAGGTGCCCCTGGCCAACTGCAGATGCTGATCCAGAATCTGGAGGGTGAGGCGATCCTGCAGATAGGTGGGACCCAGGCTGCTTAGGACTTTAAAGGTCAAAACCAACACCTTGAATTGGACCTGGAAGACTATCGGCAGCCAGTGCAGGGAACGGAGCACTGGAGTAATGTGCTCGCGTTGACTCGTACCCTTAAGGAGATGAGCTGCCTCATTCTGCACCAGCTGTAGTCTCTGGACCGTCACCAAGGGTTGCCCCATGCAGAGTGCATTACAGTAGTCTAATGAGGATTATTATTATTATTATTATTAAACATTTATAAAGCGCCAGTAACAACCTGGCGCTGTACAGAACATATAATCAGCTGCGGTCCCTACCTGTGGCTTACAATCTAAAAGACAAGGAGGGGGAGACAAGGAGAGGGGACAGCGGGAGAGACATGGGAGAAGACAAACAAACATTCAGGCGGATGCGAAGTCTCAGGTGCGTGTACTTGGCTTGGTTACAAGGTGGTCGGTAGCAGCAGTCAGCAGAGGAGGGCTGACAGTAAGAGCAAGGGGAAAGACTAGAGGGCATTGGGAAAGGCAGCATGGAAAAGGTGGGTCTTGAGGAGGGATTTGAAGGAGCGGAGGGAGGAGGCGAGGCGGACGTCGGCAGGGAGGGAGTTCCAGGCATGCGGGGCAGCGAGGGAGAAGGGACGAAGGCGGTTGGGCGAGCAGGAGAAGCGAGGGAGAGCGAGGGAGGGGACAGCGGAAGAGCGGAGAGCGCGCGCAGGAGCGCGTAGGGCGATTAGGTCCGAGAGGTAAGGGGGAGCTTGGTCATGGAGCGATTTGAACGTGAAAACCAGGAGTTTGAACAGGATACGTTCAGGAAGGGGGAGCCAGTGAAGGGAGAGGAGGAGAGGCGTCACATGGTCGAAGCGACGGGCAGAGTGAATGACCTTGGCGGCAGAGTTTTGGATCGCCACAAGGGGGGACAGGTGGGAGCGAGGGAGGCCAGCAAGGAGGAGGTTGCAGTAGTCGAGGCGAGAGATAACCATGGCATGAACAAGGATTTTGGCCGAGGAGACAGATAGAAAGGGGCGTATGCGGGCAATGTTGAGGAGAGCGAATCGGCAGGATTTGGCCACAGAGTCAATGTAAGGTTTAAAGGAGAGGTGCGTGTCAAAAATGAAGCCCAAGCTGCGGGCACGGAGAACAGGACGGATGGTGACCCCATCAATGCAGATGGTCAGGTCAGAGGGAGAGGAGGGGGATGGAGGAAAAATGAGGAGTTCAGTCTTGGCCATGTTCAGTTTGAGTTGGCGTCGGGACATCCAGGCGGAGATATCAGAGAGGCAGTCGACGAGGCGTGAGCGGACAGAGGAGGAGAGAGAGGGGGTAGAGAGATAGAGTTGGGTGTCATCAGCATAGAGATGGTATTGGAACCCGTGGGAGGCAATAATTTCACCAAGGGACCGGGTGTAGATAGAGAAGAGGAGAGGGCCAAGGACAGAACCTTGGGGAACCCCAACCGAGAGGGGAAGGGAGGGGGAGGTCGACTCGGGGAGGGAGACATTAAAGGAGCGGTCAGAGAGGTAGGAGGAGAACCAGTCAAAGACAGAGCCACGGAAGCCCAAAGAGTAAAGGGAGTCCAAGAGGAGCGAGTGGTCGACAGTGTCAAAGGCGGCAGAGAGGTCAAGGAGGACAAGAACGGAGTAGTGGCGCTTCGATTTAGCGACAAGTAGATCATTGGTGATCTTGGCCAGGGCAGTTTCAGTAGAGTGGAGGGGGCGGAAGCCGGACTGGAGAGGGTCGAGGGAGGAGTTGGCAGAGAGGAGGTTCAGGCAGCGGGAGTAGACGACACGTTCCAGGAGCTTCGAAGCAAAGGGAAGGAGGGAGACCGGCCGGTAACTAGAGGGATCGAAAGGGTCCAGGGTAGGCTTTTTGAGGATGGGGGAGACAGTGGCATGTTTGAAGGCAGAGGGGAAGGAGCCTGTGGAAAGGGAGAGATTGACAACATGCAGAAGGGGGGGAGCGACAGTGGGAGCAATAGAGGTCAGGAGGCGGGAGGGGATCGGGTCAAGGGGGCAGGTGGAGGGGTTGGATGAAGAGAGAAGAGCAGAGATTTCCTGGAGAGAGGCAGGAGGGAAGGATGCGAGGAGGGAGGGGGGCGGGGGAGGGGGCGGGAGGGGAGCGGGGGGCGGAGGGGGGCGGGAGGCAATATCCCGACGGATCTTGTCAATCTTGGAGGTGAAGAACGACGCAAGATCCCGAGCAGCAAGGGAAGAGGGCGGGGGAGGGCAGGGGGGTTTGAGAAGGGAGTCGAAAGTAGAGAAAAGGCGGCGAGGGTCGCGGGAGAAAGATTCGATCCTAGAGGCATAATAGCGCTGCCTAGCTAGGGAGATAGCCGAGGAGAGGGAGGAGAGGGAGAATTTGTAATGGAGGAAGTCAGGGAGGGAGCGGGATTTGCGCCAGAGGCGTTCGGCAGCCCGGGCGCAGGAGCGGAGGTAGCGGATGGCAGGGGTAAGCCAGGGGCGGGGGTCGAGGGGGCGGACGGGGCGAGCAGAGGGGGGGGCAAGAGAGTCAAGGGTCGAGGAGAGAGAAGCGTTGAGAGCAGAGACAGCAGAGTCAGGGGAGGAGGAGGCGAAAACGGGGGGGAGAAGGGGGGAAAGATGTGCGGCAAACTCCGAGGGAGTAAGGGCCTGCATATTGCGGAAGGGGCGCATAGAGGGGGAGGCGGAGGGGGGTCGGTGGGAAAGGCTGAAGGAGCCGAGGAAGTGATCAGAACTAGGGAAGGGGTCAAAGGAGAGGTCAGTTAGAGAACAGTTTCGAGTGAAGACGAGGTCGAGGGAATGGCCGTCAGTATGAGTGGGGGAGTCGGTCCAGAGTCGGAGATTAAAGGAGGAAGCGAGAGAGAGAAAGCGGGAAACAGAGGGGGCGGAGGGCGTGTCAACGTGAATGTTGAAATCACCAAGGATAAGAGTGGGGATATCATCGGAGAGGAAGAAGGTGAGCCAGGATTCAAAGTCCGGGAGGAAAGAGGAGAGGGAACCCGGGGGGCGGTAGATGACAGCAACCCGAAGGTGTAGAGGGGAGTATAAGCGCACAGAGTGGGCCTCAAAGGAAGGGAAGGAGGAGGAGGGGGGAGGGGAGAGGGTTTTGAATTGGCAGTGCTTAGCAAGGAGCAAGCCCACACCACCACCCAGGCCCTCAGGGCGGGGGCGGTGAGAGAACGACAGGCCCCCGGAGGATAGAGCAGCCGGGGTAACAGAGTTGGAGGGCGTGATCCAGGTTTCCGTAAGAGCCAGGAGTTGAAAGGGGCGAGAGAGGAAGAGATCGTGGATGAAGGGAGCTTTAGCCACGGACGAGCGGCAGTTCCAGAGGGAGCAGGAAAAAGGCAATTGGTGTTTGGGAAGGCAGGGGATGCGGATGAGGTTGGGGGATGGGGAACGGCCGGGTTTAGGCCTAGGGGGAATGGGTAAGGGGGGATGAGGGTGGGGAGGGGGGATGGGCGTGGGTGAGGATAAGGGGTAGGTTGGCTGGAGAAAGGCTGCTGGTGAAGGGAGAGGGAGAAGGAGGGGGTGCGTGAGAGAGGCTAGAAGGAGGGAGGTGAGAGAGGGCGAGGTGAGAGAGGGCGAGGAGGTGAGGGAGGTATAGGGAGGCATCATAGGTATTACCTGTTCAGGATGAGGTATGAGGATATATTGCTGATCATCCTCCTTTGCTGCTTTAAAAGGCTGTATGTCACCTAAGAGGAGAGAAGAGTTGCAAGGGTGAGAGACCTTCAGAACTACAAAACCTGCACTGCTGTCTATTCCAACTCTCCCCCCACCTTCACTTGCAGTTTTCAAAGGGCATTTGCAGGCAACAGCCAAAGGCCAGCGCTAAAGCCACTGGCCATTTAGTGGTTGTTTGGGGCTGGGGGTGGTACTAGGTTTTGCCTTGTATTAACTTGTCATTGTTAAAGTTTTGTGTATGGGGATAGTGGGAAATATGGAATGCGACATGTGGAATGGAGGGTAGGGCCTGTGCAAGGATTCCCATGTAAGAGGGTGTCACGGTTAGCCCTAAGTCTGTGCAGGATTAAAGTCTGGGTAACTCCTGGTGAGGGTGCAGCCTTCCTGAATAGTTGGGAGTCACTGTCTCTTTGGGGGAGTTCACTGCCTTCAGGCCACATTCCCCATAGGGATATCAATTCAGGAGGCTCTGTAGTAAGGTCTATGGCTGGGGCTGGAGAAGGAGCTTTTAGCTTGAAGCTGGCCAAGGGAATGCCTGGGAAGAGCCAGGAGGGAAAACAGGTTGGAGGCCTAGAGACTGGTATGTTTGGACTTCTCTGCTGTAAATAAACCTGCAGTTGGTTGCGGAAAGTGTTTGGAGTGGTTTCGCTCATTGGGGCCCTGATCTTGGTGAACTCTATAGCCCAAGGTCATCCTGTCACAGATGGGTATGGGCATTGGAGTAATAATGTTAATTTTCCATGTTAAGAGATGGGAGACATTCATGTGTGGTAGTTTCCCTACTCCCACTCATCGTGAGAGTGGGGGATAGGGATTGGGTTAAATTTTAGTGGTATTTTGACGTTGAAATTTTAGTTGTGTTTTGTCACCTCATGTATCAGAATGATGTTGACAATCTTCAAAATATTAGTGGGTCGGCTTGTCCTATCTGGAAACAATGCTCTGCTCAGCTGGCTCCAATCCATTGTCTCCATATTTGATGTTGTGCTTCCAATTGCACAACACAAATTCCTCTTGAATTTCTGGATGCTAGTTATTACAGTGGGGGGAAAAAAGGGACAAAACACTGGTTTGGCCTGCTGTGGCATGCTTGAGCATGCCTACATGTGTGTGCAGGCACCACCAGATGTTGAGCTGGGGTATCCTGGGTAATGTCGGTGGCTAGTCTGGTAAAAATTCGAGGTCACAGCCTGGCTAGGATCTGCCCAGCTGGGCCAAAGTGGGCTGCCCTGGGGTTGCACGTGTTTCTCTGCCGGCCAGGTCCAACCATGATAGGCAGCCATGGCTGCCCAACATAGTGAGGCACTGGTCGCAGCACGGGGGCAGGGCAGGTGGGCCATGCATTCTGAGTTCTTCCTGCTCCTGGACTGTGTGGACGTCAGCCTGTCTGGGTGCATGTTTGATTTGCACACCATGTCTTCCCGGGAAGCTCAGAATCACTTCTTCTTTTACCCAGAGTGATGCCAGGAAGCATGGTCAGTTGCCAATTTCTCTCAAATGCTGAGATTGAGGTATTAATTGTGTGTAAGTTCTGCTTTAAACTGTTTAATGAGTGATCTAAGATAGGGTCTGTGTGGAGTAGTAGATAGAAGTGTGGGATAGAATGAGTGGGACTGTCAATCTTCCCCTCCCCTTGTGAGAGAGCAGGTACAGGCATGGGGGGTGGGTTGGTGGGAGTCCCATGTTCCCCTGATGGCAGGGTGGGTATGGATATGGGGAGTATGGTTTCCCCTGTGGGTTGGAGGAGAATGGGTTGTAGGGCCAGTGAGATATGAAGGTGTGGGTGATTTGGGATGGGAGGAAAATGGGAGGGGAGAGAGCACGGGGAATGGGTTGGAATGGGTTGGGGGTTTTTTGGCTTGCCTGTCTCCTTGGCCTACTTTCTTGTGGAAATGCCAGGCTTGGTGGGTCCAGCTGCCTATGTTCCCATGACTTTGCCCTTTATGGAGTGTAATTTCTGGTGGATGAGGTGTGGCATGTCTGGGGGTAGGGAGGTAGGGCAGCTACTGAAACAATCGGCGTCATGTTGGGTAGGGACGAATATGGTGGCAGTGGATGGGGGCTGGGAGGAAGAACCATTGTGAGTACAGTGACAGCCACTTAGTGTCCCTCCCTTATCCTATTCCCCAGTCTTGGGATATTTGGGGGTTAAGGCCAGTGGAGCCCATGGTGCATCACTGCTGATGATGATTAATGTGGGGTCTGTGAAAAATAAAGCACCCACTATCTATAATTTTATTCAGGATGAGGCTCCTGACCACATATATTTATTTATTATTTATTATATATATTTGTGAGTCACCCCATATGCCTACAGCATCCTGGGGCAACGTACAACTAAAAACATTAATAAAACAATTTTTTAAAACGTCAACAATTTAAAAAGACATCATTAGGGCAGGAAAAGAAATAAAAATAAAATAATTTAATTTATTTATTTCATATATTTATACCCTGCCCCTCCTGCAAGCAGCTCGGGGCAGCTAACAAATTTTAAAAAACATTTAAAATGCCTGGCAGACTGAAGGAGCCCTCTGGAGCGGGGAGGGCGAGGCGATCCCTGATGTATGAGGGGCCGAGACCGTAAAGGGCCTTATAAATCAACACCAACACCTGGAACCTGGCTCGGAACACTATTGGCAGCCAGTGCAGAGCCCGGAATACAGGTGTTATGTGGTCCCGGCAACCCATCCCTGAAAGGAGGCGGGCCACCGCATTCTGCACTAACTGCAGCCTCCAAACCAGGAACAAGGGCAGCCCCATGTAGAGCGCGTTGCAGTAGTCCAGCCTCGAGGTGATGAAGGCATGGACGAGGGAGGCCAGGTCCGGGCCAGAGACGTACGGACACAACCTCCGCACCAGATACAACTGGCAGAAGGCATCCTTCACCACCCCCTCTACCTGCTGCTCCAGGTGGAGATCTGCATCCAGCAACACCCCCAGACTCTGGACTTGTTGAGCTATGGGAGGTCGAACCCCCCCAATTAGGGGGGCTGACACCTCCCTCACTCTCCCCACCACCATCACCTCCATCTAATTGGGGTTGAGCTTCAGTCTGCTCTGCCACATCCATTCCGCCACGGCCTCCAACCACTGGGAGAGCAACGAGACGGCAGGGTCTGGGTCAGCTGAAAAAGAGAGGTACAGCTGAGTATCAGCATATTGGTGACATCACACCCCGAACCGTCTCACGACCTCCCCCAAAGTCTGCATATAATCATTAAATAATAATGGAGACAGAATTGAACCCTGCGGAATGTCGCAGGACATAGTGCGAGGGCAAGATGTTTCAGCTCCCAGCACTTCCTGCTGGCTTCTCCCCAAGAGGAAAGAACGGAACCATTCAAGAATGGTCCCGTCCAGCCCCCCCAGGTCACACAGCCACCTCAACAACAGCCCATGGTCCACGGTATCAAAGGCGGCTAAGAGATCGAGCAGGATGAGAAATGTTGAACGTGCTGCGTCCATCTCTCGGAGGAGATCGTCGACCAAGGCCACCAACACCGTCTCAGTGCCATAGCCGGGATGGAACCCAGATTAAAAAGGGTCCAGGAAACCAATGCTGTCTAGATGTGCCTGGAGCTGGATCGCCACTGCCCGTTCAATAACCTTCCCTAAAAAGGGAAGGTTAGAGACAGGTCGGTAACTGGTGAATGCGTCCACGTCCAACGATGGTTTCTTTAGCAGGGGGCGCACCACAGCCTTCTTGAGGCTGGGTGATAACCTCCCCTGCTGTAAGGATGCGTTAAGCACCCTTGCCAGCACCGTCCCCAATGTCTCCCTGGAGGCTTTCACCAACCAATGCAGGGAAGAGCTAAAATAAGGGCAGGGAAAAACTAAAAACCCTATCCCCCCCTCCCCAAAGGCCTGGGCGAACAGCCAGGTTTTACAAGCCCGCTGGAATGTTAAATGGCTTGGGGCCAGGCAAGCTTTCTCTGGGAGGGAATTCCAAAGATGTGGCCTGGCTACCGAGAATGCCCTCTCCATTGTGGCCCCCCGCTTAACATGGGGGACCTCCAAGAAGGCACCCCCAGCAGACCGAAGGAGCCGCTCTGGGGCGCGGAGGGCAAGGCGGTCCCTGAGGTATGAGGGGCCAAGACCATGAAGGGCCTTATAGATCATTACCAATACTTTGAACCTGGCTCGGCACACTATTGGCAACCAGTGCAGAGTCCGGAGCACAGGTGTTATATGCTCCCGACGACCTGTCCCCATCAGGAGACAGGCCGCCGCATTCTGCACTAGCTGCAGCCTCCGAACCAGGAACAAGGGCAGCCCCACGTAGAGCACGTTGCAGTAGTCCAGCCTCGAGGTGACAAAGGCATGGATGAGGGAGGCCAGGTCTGGCCTGGAGATGTATGGACGCAGCCTTTTCGGAGTAGTAGATAGAAGTGTGGGGTGGGAGAGTGGGACTGTCAATCTTCCCCTTCCCTTGTGAAAGAGCAGGTACAGGCATGGGGTGGGGGGGGGGGGGTTGGTGGATATCCCATGATCCCCTGATGGCAGGGTGGGCAACTTGCTGGACAGGGTTGCTGGACAAGGCAACTTGGTCTGCATTGGCTCAGATGGTGCCAGAAGGTACTTGGTGCATCACTGGCCTAGGATTGGGGGTTGGGGCAGTGGAGTGGTGGTGCTCTGCAAAGATAATCTGGTTTATTGAAGGTATCCAGGGCCTTACTTTTCCAATATAGATTGTCCACCTTGTGTTCAAGGCTGGGAATATATTGGAGATTCTGTTTGTGTACCAACCACTCTGATGTACAGCAAGCTCCCTGACTGAGCTGGCCGAGTTGGTCTCAGAGGTGGTGTTGAGGGCAGCCAGACTTAGTATTGGGTGACTTCAATGCAAATGCCAATGCCAGCCTTTCAGGGATGGAGCAGGATTTTATGACCTCTATGGCAACCCTGGGTCTATCCCAGATAATATCTTGCCTGATGCATGTGGTGTAAAACACACTGGATTTAATGTTCTACACTAGCAGTGATAGCAGCAAAGAAAGCGTTTTTCTCCACTACCATAACATGAAGTCCTGTGGAGTTGTTCCAGGTGGTGTTCACCACTTAATTTAATCTTTTAGCCAAATTAGTTCAAACTGATAGTCCCCAGTTAAATTATGAACCACACCCTTAGAAGACAATGACCACTCCTGAGCATATAATTTGTTTTTCTTTATCAACACATGGAATATGGAATATCAACACATGCTTTTTCTTTATCAACACATGGAATATGGAATAGCAACACATACATAAACAATCACACTAAGTATGGCAAAATATGCAAGTAAATGAATGTCTTAAAACAGGACAGTGATTAAATAAATATGGAAAGTATTCAACAAGATAACAAATGCTATGTTTAGTTCTAAAGAAGTTTTCTTTCCTTTTCATTAATTACCAGAGAGATCAGCTCCCAAGGTGTCGAGACATCAGTGTAGGTTCATGAAGAATAGAGATGACACTGAAGATCATAGAGAGTGGAATGGCATTGGAGAGAATCTTTTCCTGGGTTACATAGTGTTTTTTAAGGCCTAAACTACACCTCTCATGTAATGTTCAAGTTTCCAAGAGATGTTGAAGTTGCTACATTTCCAATCAAAACATAAAATCAATATCCTTATAAAAATGACTAATGAACATGGACAAGTTTCTGGTTACATATGCCATGGTCTTGCAAGACATGATCTAAATTTACCAGTTGTGGTTAAAACAGGCACCCCGAATATAGATCTTGTGGTTTCTGGGCACCTTTACTTTCCCAACTTGCTAATGCCTTTTCATTAGTTTCATACCACCATATCATCATTCCACTAAATGTTTTTGGCAGAAGCTGCCTTTTACAACTTCCCCAAATCTAAACTGAGCCTAGAACTGAATTATATTGCTTCATCAAGTGGCTGTGCCAAACTGCTTTTATTCTGCATTTTATTATGCTTTCTTGACATGACCTCCCAACTTAAGTTACCCCCTAACCGGTATCTTTCCAAGCAAACACACACAAAGCACACATTTTACTCCATACTAATGCCCCTAGAAAAACATACAACTATTTCAATATAAGTTGACAAGGAATAAGATTCCATAGAAAAAAACCCTCAAGTTTACAAGAAGAGTTAAGACTCCTGCAAATTCAATCATGCACTAAAAAGCATGAAAATTGAAAGTTAAGGTTCCTGTCTTAACTTCCGTGCCATGTTAGCAGTAAAGACATTGTACAGTCTCACATTGTGCTCACTTTCAACTTAGGTTCTATGCACCCACACTTTGCCTTCGTCTTTCAGCCGCAATCCTCTTCCTCTTTGCAGGTTGGGAGCAACACTGAAGCTGGGGACAGAGGGTGTGAGCTGTCCCCTTACCCACTTTGTTTCCTCTTTAAGAAAGAGAGAACTTGAGAGTTCTGGCTCCCACCCCTTCCCCCTCTAATCTACTTGGTCCCAGCCTCGTAAAAGAGAACTCAGGACTCCTGTATTCCAGCCCCTCTACACCACTCTAATCCAGTAGGCTGCACTCCCTTCACAGTCAAGTCAATAGACCTTGTTCTGAGCCTGTTATCCTCTCCCCTGCTATCAACCTTGTAACAGACAACCCAGGAGTCCTGGGTCTAAGTCGCCCTTCTAACCCTTTAGCCCCCAAACCCCTCACAGAGAACTCAAAAGTCCTGGGAAATACAATGTTTGCCTGTATGTGTCATATGGAACAGAAGTGTGGAATGACAAAAAAAAATAGCGATGTGTGAACGCAGTTCGGGCGTTCAGTGTTCGGCCTGAACTCTGGCCGTTCAGATGGCCGAACCGAACGGCCGAATCGAATTCGAAAGCGGTCGAACAGTTCGGCTGCGTTCGGGTGAGTTTAGCGGGGTTCGGGTGGGAAAAACGTGACTGGAAGGCCCAGGGAGGGGGGGCAGCTGAGGAGCAGACTTCCTGGGACCAGGGGTGGAGAGAATTGGACTAGCAGTCAGCCTGCCCAGTCACCATCACTCTTTTCTTCAGGCCACTGGCTTCGCAGTCTGCGATTAGAATGGGGCTAGGCTGCACAGAACCAATGGGGCTTGTGGTAAGGCGGGCACAGCAAGTAACAAAAGTCATTGCCCTCCCCCCTTCCAATTCCTTCTGAGCTATCCTGTCAGCAGGCATTTTCAGGAGTCTCCCTCTCCCAGCGGTTTGTGTTCCTAATCCATTGCCATCCTCCTCCTATTTCACCCATTCCTACACATTTAACTCCATAGTGTCATTTATTTAGAATAGATTAGATAGATATAGGTGTTGTTTTTATTTTTTGCACAGGTGTTCTTTCTCCCTAACCTCCATTGAATCCTTCCTTCCTCCCACTATATATTCCATCCCCGATTCCATTCCCCTGTTTTGGGATTGATTTAGGTTTCACTTCAGTTTTGTACCCCTCCCTGTGTTGTTTGTTGTGAGCTGTCTGTGTTCTCCGTCCATCCCTGTGTATATCTAGATAGATAGATATTAGATATTAGCTTAGTTATAGAGATAGTGTGTAGTGATTCAGTTTTAATATTTTGTAGTGTGTTTGTAGGACTAGGCCTTTGTAGATATAATATTACATTTAGTTCCATAGATTTTAGAATAGTTAATAGCAGTTAGAGTGTGTGTGTATGTGTATGTGTGTATAAAATATTAGATTACAAATTTGAATAAAATAAATAAATATATAATATTTCCAAGTGCATTCTTTGGGTTAGAAGACATGGAGAAGGGAAGCAGGAGAGGCCGGTCTGCTGCCCATAAGGCGGGCAATGGGGCACGTGCCAGAAATAGAAGGGGCCATGCTAGTGGAGTGGCAGCAGGCAGGAGCCCGAGCCCATCACCATGCCCCAAACTCCACAGGCCTGATTTTGGGAGTCAGGCTTCCGAGGCTCCCAGCAGTGGCACTAAGGGAGTGGTTCAGCAGCGCCTCCTGCCGGCGTCCTCCACTGCCACACAGGGTGCAAGGTCTGCACTCCAGGAGGCTGTGACTGTCCCTGCTCTGGCTGCAGAGGTAAGTACAGGTGCTTCAGGGGCAGGGTCCAAAGTTCACCATGGGCAACCATCATCCCCCATTATTGAGGCAATCCCCAGCAGTCCAGGGCAGGTGGATCCCACCCCAGCTACTAGAGGCAGGGCCCGATCCCCAGACAATGGCAGCAGGGAGAGGAGGAGCTGCAGCACCAGCTATAGGTGGCACAGGGAGAGTGGCAGCAGCATGGTGGGCAGTCAATCAGCCTCAGGCTCCCAGTACTCCCCTTCATGGGACATCACTGTGATTGGGGACAGCGAGGCAAACACTAGTCCCACGGAAGAGATGTCTGGAGCTGAGGCAATGGCTGTCCCTCCAAGAGCTGTGTCGCCACCATGTTCGGCTCCTCACAGCAGCGCTGGCAGCGGTGTATCACCTGGTGCTGGCCAGAAGGTAGGAGCAGGCAAAAAATCCTCCTTTTGGGCACATTTTAAGTTGGTGCGGACAGATGATACCAGGGAGGTGAAGTGCACTTTGTGCCAGAAGGTGGTGAAGTGTGGGTAGATGCTCACCAATCTTGGCACAACTGCCATGGCGAGGCACCTGAGGGGATGCCACAGCACTGTGCTGCTAAGCAGGCAGGCAGGGGCAGTGGACAACAGCGGGTTCCTGACTGCAGTGGCCAGTCATCCGCCTCCATCAGCGGGCAAGCATCCTGCTTGAACAGCTGCCTCTAGCAGCAGAAGCGATATTGCTACTAGGGAGGAGCAGCAGTGTCAGTGCACCATGGAGAAGCTGGGGTCGGGCAGCTGCCAAGTCCATTGGCAGCTGCAGGACATGGAGGGTGGCATGGCTTTCAAATGAAAGCCATGTGCATGTTGGGGAAAATGATCACGCTCCGGGAAATGATCTTGGTGGTCGGGGACATGTGGTTCAGGCACGTGATTGGCTTCCTGGCCCCCTAGTTTAAGCTGTGGCCATGCAACACCCTGAGTCGGCAGGTGGTGCCAGCCTTGTACTGGACTTTAAAGGAGCGGGTGAGGAAGCGGCTGGCAGGGGCTGGGGGTGCCACCGTCCCCTTCACTACAGACCTCACCAAGGGATGCGTGGTGACCGATAACGCAGCCAACATCTTGAGTGCAGTCTGTGAGAGGGGCTTCACCAGCATCCCTTGCACTGCACAAACCCTTCATCTGGTGGTCAGGGATGCTCTAGGCTTGGGGGAGAAGGGGATTGAAGCAGGCACCCTTAGCTCCCTGATCGAATGGGGGAGGAAGCTGGCCGGTTTCTTTAACCGGAGCATGAAGGGCAGTGACCTCTGGGCAAAGCAAGCTGAGCAAAGCTCCCCAGTGCACTAGCTTGTGCAGGATATGTCCACACGGTGCAATTCGACTTTCCTGATGCTAGAACGGCTTCTTGAGCAGAAAGCCGCCTTGCATCAGGTGCAACTGGTGACGGACAATGAGGTGGAATGGGAGATCCTGGTGCACATGGCCTTGCATCAGGTGCAACTGGTGACGGACAATGGGGTGGAATGGGAGATCCTGGTGCACATGGTCTTTGTTTTGAGATGGTTCCTGGCCATGATGGAGACCATCAGCTCCTCCACAGCCACCATCAGCCAGGTGACCCCTCTGGTGCAGAGTCTCCTCAGGAGACTGGAGGAAATTCTCCAGGGGCGGGATTGTGGCCCTCAGGGCAGGAAGCTGGTTGATGAGGTGCTTTCCCTGGTGCGGCAGCTGAAGGCAGGGCTGAAGGCGTGGCTCGACAAGCTTCTGCAGCGGGTGGAATACGTGTTGGCAACCATGCTGGACCCCAGGGTCAAGGGCAGCGTGGCATGGTGAGCTGGTGGGGATGGTCCATCAGGCAGAGCATGCTCTGGAGAGTGCACGGCGGCAGCAACAGCAGAATGTCCCTGGGGATGGTGGGAGTAGGAGCAGCCACCCCTTTCAGCTGGTGGGGTCTATCCCTTCCCTCAGCCCTAGTGATAGCAGCACCAGCAGCAGGCTGAGCATCAGCAGCACCCGTATTGTCAGCAGTAGCAGCTCCTATGTGCAGGCCACTCTGGGGAGTATGGGCTCTTGCTCAGGAGGGCAAACAACGTGGCTTAGGGCAGTGGTCAAGGTGGTGTCCAGGAAGTTACCTGAGGGAGTATGATGGTGCCTCAGCAGCAGTGGAGACCTGCCTGGAGGAGGAGCCATGCATAGAACCCAGCAGCGATCCCTTGACCTACTGAGCCGGCAAGATCAACATGTGGCCGGCCCTAAGTGGCCAAGGGTCTCTTTTCCTGTCCACCAATGAGTGTCCCCAACGAGCGAGTATTCTCCATGGTGGGGGATATTTGTTCACCGTACCACCTGAGACTGGGGGCCAAGTTGGTGGAGCAGTAGCCTTTTATAAAGGTGAACCTTCCACTGCTGGGATTCCCTGAGCTGCCCCTGGACATGGATTGATGCTGCAGTGGCACACGCCATCCTATGCCAGGGGAGGTCTTGGGATGGGGTTCCTCCTCAATCTGGGTGCTTGTTGCTGTGCTGAGGTGCTGTCCCTCCCTCTCAATGCCCGGCGCCCGCCCTGCCACTCTTTCTCTCTGACTAGACGGCCTCAGTTGGCCTATCTGACTAACGTCATGACATAAGTGGCCATTGGGAAACATTAAGCCTACCAGCTGGCCCCTAACTACATGATTTCTCTCTCTCGTGCACTGCACAGTCTTTGCCAGCCTATCTGAGTGCCCTGCCAAAGTCCCAGCCTGCCTTCCCTATTGCCTCTCATGCCAGGCTGCCTGTCTGCCCACCTTGGTTGCCAAGCTCGAACCCTGCCTCAGTCTGCCTGCCTTTTGCTCATGTTACACTGCCTGTCTGCCCACCCAGGTGGCCTAGATAAAAGCCTGCCTCACTCTGCCTTCTGCTCATGCCACTCTGCCTGTCTGCCCACCCACCAGGTTGCCAAGATCAAAGCCTGCCTCAGTCTGCCTTCCGATGCTCATGACACACTGTCTGTCTGCCCCCTTGGTTGCCAAGCTCGAACCCTGCCTCATTCTGCCTTCTGCTCATGGCCAAAGTGCCTGTCTGCCAGCGATGTGGGCAAAGCTGAAGCCCTGTCCCGGCCTGCCTTTCTCTCATGCCAAAGTGCCTGTCTGCCTACCTTGGCAACCCTGGGTGATGTGCCCCACTGGCCTGGTAATCCTGCTGCTGCTGTCTGCTGGTCCATGGGTGCTCTGCCCTGGCAAATCCAAATGTGCCCATGCAATCCTGCTGCTGCCATATGCTGCTGTATGGGAGCGCTTCCCTTGCAAATCCTACCATCTTGGCTCCATGGGTGCTGGGCACAGGCAAATCCTGCTGGCACCATCTCTGCTGTTCCATGGGTCCTATGCTCAGTCAATCCAATGTCTGCTGCTGCTGCTGCTGCTGCTGCTGTCTGTGTCATGAGTTCTGCTACCAGGCAATCCGATGTCTGCTGCTGCTGCCAATGCCACCTCTGTGCACAATGCAGTGTGTGCCACGAGTTCTGTGCCCTGGCAACCAATGTCTGCTGCTGCTGCCCCTGCTGTGCCATGGGTACTGTGCCCCGGCAATCCAATGACTGCTACTGGGTGGCAACGTGATTCAGCACTGGGTAAGGGTTGACCAACTGGCAGAATATCTTGTCAGATCCGGAGAGTAGGATGCAAGCCTGCAACACCCGGCCGAGCAGGGGTGACCACCACTGAGCCCTGGCCGGGCCTCTGCCACTGCTCCACCAGTGCCAGTCAGCCTGCAATGCCCAGTGAAGCAAGGGTGCCAGCCACCAAGCCCTGACGGGGCGTCTGCCACTGCTCCACCAATGTCTGGCAGCCTGCAACACCCAGACGAGCAGGGGTGGCAGCCACTCCATCCCCAGGACACACCATCAGGGTTCTGGGACCTACATTACTGGAGGGGAGGGCTGTGTCAGTACAGCAGCTCATTGTCTGCAAATTTCCCACATCCTTGCCAGCCAGCCTACAATGCCTGGCAGAGCAGGGGTGCCAGTCACCGAGCCCTGGCTGAGCCTCTGCTGCTGCTCCACCATTGCCAGTCAGCCTACAACACCTGGACAAGTAGGGGTTCCAGCCGCAGTTACTGTGCCCTGACAATCCAGTGTCTGCTGCTGTTGCTGGTACTGCATGTCAGCCATTTGCTCCTCAATCTTGTAGACGGTCATAGCTTAGATGAGTGTGTCAGCAGGTGGGGGGTTGGGTGAGCATGAGATTCGCCACCGGGCAAGGCTTGACCACTTTACAGTAGAGCTTTTTGAGTTCGGTTAAGTATGATCCAAGTCTACAACGTCTGTCTGAGTGCGGGTGCCAGCCACCAACCCCTAGCCTGGCCTCTGCTACTGCTCCACCCATGCCAGTCAGCCTGCAATGCCTGGCCAAAAAGGGGTGCAAGCCACCGAGCCCTAGCCAGGCCTCTGCCACTACTCCAGCAATGCCAGCCAGTTTGCAATGCTTGGCCGAGCAGGGGTGCCATCTGCTCCAGTCCCAGAACCCATTGTCAGGGTTCTGGGGTTGTCATTCCACTCACTGGAAGCCATCATTCCAATGCATGAGGAAACAGCCAGCCACTGGATCCACCATCAGGGTTCTGGGGCCTACGTTATAGGCAGGGAGGACTGTCCATCCACATCATCCAGAAGCTTCCACTCCTGTCCCAGGACCCACCATCGGTGTTCTGGGGCCGTCATTCCACCGACCCATGTTGAGGGTCCTTATTCACTTACAGCTTGGCCCAAGGAGAGCCAGTTCTGCTCCTGTTGGACACAGACAGCAATTCGGACTTCAGAGTCAGCCAGCCACTTCAGCTCCAGGATCCACCATCAGGGTTCTGGGGCCTACATTACATGCATGGGGCGCTGTCCATCCACGTCATCGAGAAGCTGCCAGTCCTGTCCCAGGATCCTCCATCAGGGTTCTGGGGCCGTCATTCCACCCACAGAAAGCTGTAATTCAATGACATAAAGAAACAGGCAGCCACTTCTCTCCCAGGACCCACCATCAGGTTCTGGGGCCTATGTTCCAGGCAGGGAAGAAGCCCGGCCAGGACTTGGTGGCTGGCATGGCACCCATACAGGACTGGGCATTGCAGGTTGGCATCCTACTCACGAGATCTCAACCAACTTTTCTGAAAATTGGTCAAGTAGCCTTGGTGATTCATGTGGCCAGCCAGTCAGCCACTGCCTGCCATGATGGCGACTAGAAATGGAGAAACCAGCCAGTATAGAGTGAGCAGAACTGGAGGTCTGCCAGTCTGCTATGCCAGGCCAAGTAGAGGTGCCAGGCCATCCACCAAGCCCCATGCCTTCCCGGCCTCTGCTGCTGCTGCTGCTGTGTCTCCGATGGTCTGCCATGCCACTACGGGCACCCCCGGGGACCAAGCGCTGAGCCTGCCTGTCTGGGCAACCCGGGGTGCCAAGCACCAAGCCTCCTCAGTCTCTGCTGCTGCTGCTTCTGGGTCTCTGATGGCCTGCCATGCTGCCCTTGGTTCTCCTGGGGGTCTCCAGAGTTCCCCAAGCCTCCTGGTGGGTCCGATCTCTACTGAACATTCAGCGCGACCAAACTCCGCCGAACCAAACCCCCGAACCTGACTTAGGTTTTCAGGCCCAACGGCCAAAAATCAGAACCCCATTCTGTTCACACATCCCTAAAAAACAAAACATAGGAGAGGAAATGGAATAACAGGGAGGGAGGCTATTGGGAGTCAAAGGATAGGGAGTCAGCTATGGTAAGTAGATAAAACTATAGGACTGCTTCCTCAGAAACTCCATCAGTCTTCCAAATCAGTTATTTCACTCATAACCTTATGATTGTAACTATTTCTAATTCTTCCTGTCATTCCAACCATTCCACTTACTGCATCTGGTGCCTTTCTCATCATTTAACCCTCTTGCCTTCCCTATGTACTCCCAAAGATTCAACTGCGTAGTATAATTTCACAATCACTTAATTGGATGTTGGAATGACAATAGCATTTATTTAGAAATTGGCATTGCTGTTGCCTCCATTCTTTCCAATGGCCATTCCATTTTATTAATTTCAATGCTAACCCAACTTAGTTTTAATTAAACATTTCTATACAACTCTACACAGCTTCACTGTGCTCTGGGAGGCAGTAGAGACTAGTGGGTAAGAGGGATGGTTGTGAGCCACTAGTCAGCTGTCCTGTTTTCCCCAACCAAAATGAAAGGATAGAGGGAAAGGGGGCACTGAGGGGCCAGTTCATACCCTCCTGTCCCCTGCTTCAGTGTTGTCCCCAACCTGCAAAGAGGAAGAGGATTGAGGCTGAAAGACAAAGGCAAAGTGTGTGTGCATGGAGCCTAAATTGTAAGTGAACACGATATGTGAGACTGTACATGTCTTTATTTTTATTTATTTTGTCATATTTATTTGCTGCCTCCTCATGCCTATGGCATCTCGGGGCAGCTTACAACAACTAAAAACAACAACAATCATAAAACGTATTAATTTAAAAACATTTTAAAAACAACCCCACACATTACTTTAACATCTCCCCCCTCCCACCTACTCCTCCTTCCCACCCTCCCCTCCGAAGTTCTGGGCAAATATCCAGGTCTTGCAGGCTTGGCGGAATGTCAGCAGACCCGGGACCAGGTGAGCTTACACCAGGAGGGAATTCCAGAGTTGAGGCCTGACCACTGAGAATGCCATTTCCATTGTGGCCCCCTGCTTAACATGGGGGAACTCCAGGAAGGTGCCCCCAGTAGATCACAGGGATCGCTCTGAGACGTGGAGTGTGAGGCGGTCCCTGAGGTATGAGGTGCTGAGACCATGTAGGACTTTATAGATCAAAACTCCTTACAGGGACGGGTAGGTGTTATGTGCTCCCACCCCGCATTCTGCACTAGCTGCAGTGTCCGGACCAGAAACAGAGGAAGCCCCACATAGAACGCGTTGCAGTAGTTTAACTTTGAGGTGATGAAGGTATGTATGAGAGTGGCCAGGTTGGGCCCAGAGATGTATGTGTGGAGCCTCTGTACTAGATACAGCTGCTGGAAGGCGGCTTTAGCCAGTGCCTCCACCTGCCGATCCAGACAGAGGTCTGAATCCAACACCACCCCCAGACTCCGAACTTGATGGGCTACAGGAGGGCATACCCCCCCTTAGAGGAGTCAGCACCCCCCTCACCCTTCCCACCAACATCACCTCCATCTTATCGGGATTAAGTTTCAGTCTGCTCTGCCGCATTCAATCCACCACGGCCTCCAAACATTGGGAAAGTATCAAGACAGCAGGACTTGGGTCAGTTGAAAACAAGAGGTACAGCTGAGTATCATCAGCATATTGGTGACATTGCACCCCGAACCCTCTCACGATCTTCCCCAGGGGCTGCATATATACATTAAATACTAACAGAGACAGGATCGAACCCTGCGGAACACTGCAGGTCAAGGTCCGGGGGCTTGATGTTTCAACCCCCAGCACCACCAGCTGGCTTCTCCCCAAGAGGAATGAGCGGAACCACCTAAGGATGGTTCCATCCAGACCCCCCAGGTCTCGCAGCCATCTCAACAGCAGTCCATGGTCCATGGTGTCAAAAGCAGTCAAGAGATCTAACAGGATCAGAAATGTTGAACAACCTGCATCCATCTCCCGATGGAGATCGTCCACCAAGGCCACCAGCGCCATCTCAGTGCCATAGCTGGAGTGGAACCCAGACTGAAAAGGGTCAAGGAAACCGATACTATCCAGATGCTCCTGGAGCTGCAGTGCCATGGCCCATTCAATAACCTTCCCTAAAAAGGGAAGATTAGAGATGGCGTGGTAGCTGGCGAGTGCGCCCACATCCAGAGATGACTTCTTCAGATGGGGGTACACCACAGCCTCCTTGAGACTGGGTGACAACCTCCCCTGCGGGAGGGATGCATTGATTACCCTCACCAGTACCATCCACAATGTCTCCTTGGAGGCTTTCACCAAGCAGGACAGGCATGGATCTAATTCACAACTTGTGCCTCTAACAGACCCCAGGACATCCACCGCATCAGCAGGCATCACTTCCCGAAACTCCTCCCAGAAAGATTGACCAGAGGGTGCCTCCGGAACCTCATGTTCCTCACCTACTTCTTCCAACCCGGTGTCAAAATTACTCTGGATCTGAGCGATCTTGTCTGCAAAGTAGATGGCAAACTCCTCACAGCAGGCCTGGGACAAGTCCCTGTCCAGGCAGAGGGAGGCCAGACTGACCAGCCCCCGCACCACTCAAAACCGCTTCACTGGACATGACTTTGCTGTTCTCACAGCCTCAACATAGGACCACAAATGGGCCCTATGGAGAAGTCAATCAGATTCAGAGCGAGTCCAATGCCAGCGTCGCTCCAGTCTCCTGCCTACCTGTTTCAAACACTGCAGCCCCTCAGTAAACCAAGGGGCCCTGTGGTGATGAGACAGAGGACATCTCAGAGCCACCCTGTCAATGGCCTCCCCCAGCAAGGTGTTCCAATGCTGAACCAGCACATCAGCAGAGTGGCCGTTAGGGTCTAACTCCCTCAGAGTCTCCTGGAACTGCTGCGGTTCCATCAGCCTCTGAGGACGGACCAACCTAACTGGTCCATTCCCCTTCTGAAGGGGGTGCTAGCTTTACTGCTAACAAGGCACGAAAGTTAAGGTGGGAGCCTTAACTTACTATTTCCATGCTTTTTAGTACATGATTGAATTTGCAAGAGCCTTAACTCTTCTTGTAAACTGGAGGTTTTTTGACTATGGAATATCCAAGTTTTTTGTTATATACAATGCAATGGAGAAAATTTGTCCTGCTGACACAGTAGAATAATGAGCAGCATAACCATCATGGGAGCAGGGCTTAAGGGAGGCTAAGATGGTAGAGCTGCTCCTTTAAGTTTAGAAGGTTGTTACTTCCTTCAAACAGCAAGTACTGGAAAGTGTTTTTGTTTGGGCAAGCATTTAGAGGGTGATTGATGGGTAAGAGGTGTGTATATTTTAAAATTGTATTTCTTTTTTCCTTTTAATGTCTTATGCATGCATCTGTTTTTATATTACTGTAACCCACCCTGAGCCTAATTTTTGTGGGATGGACAGAAAATAACTTTAAATAAAATGAACAAATAAACCAGACTGTCTGAGTGCACTGATTTGCAGTGGTCCTGATTCTAGGAGGAACCCCAGCAAGGTATTTGGGGACACCAACCTGCAGTTTTGCACAGAGCCTTGCCAATCCTTTAGGACACTACTACCCCTTGCTACACTTCTATCAGCTTCTCCTTCCTGCATAGTTCAAAATAACTCTCCCCTCACTTATCAAGCATGTCTCTCTTTGGTTGACAAGTGGATATGAGAACTACATGGTCATGGGGGAGAAGAGATGATCCCTCCTTGCTAGCAGACACTGTAGCACAACAGAGCCCTGTGCCACCTGCTCTAAAACAATCACTAAAATAATCTTCCCCTTAAAGACAACTTCTTTTGTTAACAAGTGAGTCAATTGACCTCAACAATTTCAGCTTGTCAGGTCAGCAGAGACTGTACCTGAAGCTGTCATTCCAGTCCCTAGAACCATTATTAAAGTACTAGGAACATCATTCAACTCCCAGGGGGCTGTCATTTCACTGTACCTGAAGCTGTCATTCCAGTCCCAAGAAACACACACACACACACACACACACACACACAGATTAGGGTTGCCACCTGTGCCAATTTTTAATTTTATTTGTTTATATTTGTTTATATTTCTTAACCACCCCCTCATGCCCATGGCATCTTGGGGTGGCGTACAACAAAAACAATAAATAAAACAGCAATAAAACACAGCAAAGATAAAAACATTTAAAAACCCATCTAAAAGACATAACTACCCCCCACCCCACCCTCCCCTCCTCTCCTCTGAAGGCCTGGCAGAACAGCCAAGTCTTGCAGACATGGCGGAAGGCCAAAAAACTTGGGGCCAGACGGTCTTCCTCTGGGAGGGAGTTCCATAATCGCGGTACGACCACCGAGAACGCCCTCTCCATTGTGGCCCCCAGTTTAACACGGGGGACCTCCAAGAAGTCACCCACAGCGGACTGAAGGGGTCATTTTAAGGAACACTTATGAAAAAGTGGCAGGGCCTAAGGTGCCAATCCAGGCCCTGCCACATATATTTTTCATAAGTGTTCCTTAAAAATTGGCATAGGTGGCAAACCTAACACAGACAAACTATACACACACACACAGACACACACAGATAGCATGCACAGTACACACACACACTAGGGATGGGCGAACGCAGTTCGGTAGTTCGGTGTTCGGCCCGAACTCGGCCTGTTCGGACAACCGAACACGAACACGAACACGAACGCACCGAACGGACCGAACACCGAACACCGAAATGGCGAACACACCGAACCGAACCGAACACCGAACTACGAAATGGCCGAACACACCGAACGGAACCGAACACCGAACTACGAAATGGCCGAACAGTTCGTTCAATTCGAATCGCGTTCGGTTGTGTTCGGGTGGCTAAAACATGGTCTTCTGTCAGGTCACTGGA
>QEPC01011190.1:2057796-2084008 GCA_003113815.1 Sphenodon punctatus
GCCGAACACGAACGTATGACCTGCCCGAACAACCGAACACGAACGGCCGAGACACGAACGACCGAACCGAACGGGCGAACACGAACGCGAGGTACGACCGAACGACCGAACATGAACACACGAACCGAACGCGGCCGAACCGAACGGCCGAACGCGAACACACGAACCGATCGCAGCCGAACCGAACGGCCGAACACGAACCGCGATCTGTTCGCCCATGCCTAACACACACAGACTGCATGCACACTATACACACACAGACAATACGCACAGACAATAAACACAGACTATACACACACACACACTGTACACAGACACATGCGCACACACACACATACTATACACACACAGACTCTCTCCCCCCCCAGATTCTCTCACACACAAACTCTCTCACACACACACCCTGCAGATTTTCTCTTACACAGGGGGGCTAGGACAAATTGCTCTCATGCATAGTCTCTCTCTCTCACACACACACTGACACACCACCTGGATCCTTTATCTAATCCTTCTGAAAGTTGGCATAGATAGTAAACCTGTGGAGGTTTATACTTTTTTGACATTTCATCCACATTAGCTTGGACACAAAGAAGTAACTAGGGATGGGTGAACAGAACCGAGTTCAGAAATTCGGTTCAGTAGTTCGGTTCGGTTGACCGAACTATTCGAGTTTGGTCCGAACTTCCGAACAAAGTTCGAAAATTCAAACCCCATTGAACTAAATGGAATATTATCTTTTAGGGATGAGCGAACAGAGCCGAGTTTGAAAATTCAGTTCTGAAGTTCGGTTCGGTCATCCGAACTGGTCAAGTTCGGTCCGAACTCTGAACTTCCGAACCGCGTTCGCCCATCACTAGAAGTAACATCTAGGAATGTATATGCAGATTTCTGCAAAATAGTAGAGGTGAGCACCAGGGGACTATGTTGTTTTTTGTTTTTGTTTTTCATTTTTCTTAAATCTGTCATTTTTGTTTTCATAAATATCAAATTGTCATTTTCTTTTTCCATTGGTTTCAATGGTAAACCATGGTTATTGGTTTCAATGGTTTATAACGTTATTGTTTTTCACTATATTTGGCTGAAACTTGGAGTGACTGTACCTCCAATGGAAGGCATTATGTGTCCCAAATTCCCAAAAGATTGAATAAAGGAATCCAATTTTAGAAGCAGTTGACTTACTTTATTTTGCAAAAATCTTCATATACATTTTTAGCTGTAACTTCCTTGTCTCACATTTAATGTAGATGAAACTTGGCACGTTTATATCTCTTCCCATATGTACTATCTATGCCAACTTTCACAAGGATTGGATAAAGGGTCCTGGTGGTATAAGCAATTAACTTGTAAATGTATTTTTGATTGTAACTTCTTTGCAGTCCAATCAGTGTACATGAAATTTTGCAGGGCTGTATATCACACTTTCAGTATTATCTCTGCCAAATATCAGAAAGATGTGATAAAGGGTCCCAATTTTATATGCCTCCATAGCATATGAAGAGAAAGAGCCTATATCAGGGATTCTCTTACGTGTCACTGGGCATTTTTACACAGACGTTAAAGTTCCGGATGTTTCAGTCTTCTGGGTTGAAACATTTTCAATCTTCATCTTCAATCTTCAAGCCCACAAGTAACTTCCAGATTCATTTCTCTCTCTCTCTCTCTCTCTCTCACACACACACACACACAGCCCTGATGCTGTTCCTGGATCCATTCTTCACACAAACACTGCCCTGAGGCAGCCTAAAGTAGCCGCAGAGGTAAATGTGACAGGCTGCCATGAAAACCAAGTGACCACAGCTGCTTGGAGCAAAGCAATTTACCAGGAGAACCTTTTACACACAAGTTCTGGGAGAAGTTTCACGCAGAAGTTCAAAGATCTGGATTTTTAAGATCTGGATGAGTGATTTAGACACACAGAAAGTTCAGGATGTAACAGCAAACATCCAGGAGAAATGTGTGTGTAAAAACACCCACTGTAGTATAAGATTGCTTTTGTGATGCCAATTGGCCAGCATAAAGATCAACCAAATATTCTCATTCTGTGCTGTGTCCATCCCAACATCTTTTACTGGGAAGTCAGAAGCATCTGTTTAGGAAAGAGTCACTACAGATTGTCTTATGTCCTTTGTCACAGTGTTGCAGGATGTGATTGTGATAATTAACCAGCCTGGATGTATAAACTACTTCTCCTGATTGCTGGAATGCTATCCCCAAAGCCCCAGTTATATCCCTTATGCCCACCTCAAAGCCACTACCAATTGGTCCTGTAAAGCTAGAAGCATGCAGTAATTGGTCAGTGAAAGTGTCAGTCTTTTGGGTTGCTCCACATCCTCCCTCCTACAGTCTCTCCCCCCTGCCGTGCAGGGTGCCTGCCTCTGAGTGGCACTGCATGTGCTGCTATTTATTTGAATAATGGTCTTCACAAGGCCAACATAAATTGCTTATAAAATTGGATCCATTTATCCAATTATCCTGTGGTGTTGCTGAGATGACAGGGAAGGTAGGTTATACATTCCTGCCAAATATTTTGTAAGCAGGATGGAATATACAAATGTTACAGCTGGAAATGTATTTTCAAGTTAAGGTCTTATAACATTATAAGACCCTTTATCCAATCTTTCTGAAAATTGGAAGGAGTATTAAGCTTGTGAAGGGACATAATGTTCACAGGTGTCATGCAAATCGAATGTAAGATAAAGACGTTGTAGCTGAGAACGTGTATGGAGCTTTTCCTAAAATCACACCATTCAACTGCTTCTAAAATCGGTTTCCTTTATCTAACTGTTTCGAAAAGTGGTACACTTAGTGTCCTCCATTGGGGGTACAAACCTCCCCTGTTTAATCAGAATTGAATAAGAAACAACAATGTTATAGTCTGAAATACTTATTTCAATTTCCCCCCTTTATTTCAAAAACAAAATGTTTTTGTTTCTATTTTCATTATTATTATTTGTCATTATAATAACGATAATTAAAATTGTCATTTTTGTTATCGTTATTGCAATAAAGAAAACTACTTGCACACCCCTATAAAAGAGCATAATTCAACTTATAAAATCGTATTCCTTTATCTAATCTTTCTGTAATTTGGTACGCAATGCCTTCCATTGGATATACAATCCCTCCAAGTGTCATCTAAATATAATGACCTTGCTCCCCCCTACCTCTCTGCACTTATCGCCCTCCATACTCCAGCCCGTGCACTTCGCTCCTCCTCTGTCCCCTCTCTCGCCCTTCCACGCCTTCCCTGTTCCCCTAAGCGCCTTTGTCCCTTCTCACTTGCTGCCCCCCATGCCTGGAACTCCCTCCCTGTCCACATCCGCCTTGCCCCCTCCCTTCATACCTTCAAATCTCTCCTTAAAACTCACCTCTTNCCGAACTTCCGAACAAAGTTCGAAAATTCAAACCCCATTGAACTAAATGGAATATTATCTTTTAGGGATGAGCGAACAGAGCCGAGTTTGAAAATTCAGTTCTGAAGTTCGGTTCGGTCATCCGAACTGGTCAAGTTCGGTCCGAACTCTGAACTTCCGAACCGCGTTCGCCCATCACTAGAAGTAACATCTAGGAATGTATATGCAGATTTCTGCAAAATAGTAGAGGTGAGCACCAGGGGACTATGTTGTTTTTTGTTTTTGTTTTTCATTTTTCTTAAATCTGTCATTTTTGTTTTCATAAATATCAAATTGTCATTTTCTTTTTCCATTGGTTTCAATGGTAAACCATGGTTATTGGTTTCAATGGTTTATAACGTTATTGTTTTTCACTATATTTGGCTGAAACTTGGAGTGACTGTACCTCCAATGGAAGGCATTATGTGTCCCAAATTCCCAAAAGATTGAATAAAGGAATCCAATTTTAGAAGCAGTTGACTTACTTTATTTTGCAAAAATCTTCATATACATTTTTAGCTGTAACTTCCTTGTCTCACATTTAATGTAGATGAAACTTGGCACGTTTATATCTCTTCCCATATGTACTATCTATGCCAACTTTCACAAGGATTGGATAAAGGGTCCTGGTGGTATAAGCAATTAACTTGTAAATGTATTTTTGATTGTAACTTCTTTGCAGTCCAATCAGTGTACATGAAATTTTGCAGGGCTGTATATCACACTTTCAGTATTATCTCTGCCAAATATCAGAAAGATGTGATAAAGGGTCCCAATTTTATATGCCTCCATAGCATATGAAGAGAAAGAGCCTATATCAGGGATTCTCTTACGTGTCACTGGGCATTTTTACACAGACGTTAAAGTTCCGGATGTTTCAGTCTTCTGGGTTGAAACATTTTCAATCTTCATCTTCAATCTTCAAGCCCACAAGTAACTTCCAGATTCATTTCTCTCTCTCTCTCTCTCTCTCTCACACACACACACACACAGCCCTGATGCTGTTCCTGGATCCATTCTTCACACAAACACTGCCCTGAGGCAGCCTAAAGTAGCCGCAGAGGTAAATGTGACAGGCTGCCATGAAAACCAAGTGACCACAGCTGCTTGGAGCAAAGCAATTTACCAGGAGAACCTTTTACACACAAGTTCTGGGAGAAGTTTCACGCAGAAGTTCAAAGATCTGGATTTTTAAGATCTGGATGAGTGATTTAGACACACAGAAAGTTCAGGATGTAACAGCAAACATCCAGGAGAAATGTGTGTGTAAAAACACCCACTGTAGTATAAGATTGCTTTTGTGATGCCAATTGGCCAGCATAAAGATCAACCAAATATTCTCATTCTGTGCTGTGTCCATCCCAACATCTTTTACTGGGAAGTCAGAAGCATCTGTTTAGGAAAGAGTCACTACAGATTGTCTTATGTCCTTTGTCACAGTGTTGCAGGATGTGATTGTGATAATTAACCAGCCTGGATGTATAAACTACTTCTCCTGATTGCTGGAATGCTATCCCCAAAGCCCCAGTTATATCCCTTATGCCCACCTCAAAGCCACTACCAATTGGTCCTGTAAAGCTAGAAGCATGCAGTAATTGGTCAGTGAAAGTGTCAGTCTTTTGGGTTGCTCCACATCCTCCCTCCTACAGTCTCTCCCCCCTGCCGTGCAGGGTGCCTGCCTCTGAGTGGCACTGCATGTGCTGCTATTTATTTGAATAATGGTCTTCACAAGGCCAACATAAATTGCTTATAAAATTGGATCCATTTATCCAATTATCCTGTGGTGTTGCTGAGATGACAGGGAAGGTAGGTTATACATTCCTGCCAAATATTTTGTAAGCAGGATGGAATATACAAATGTTACAGCTGGAAATGTATTTTCAAGTTAAGGTCTTATAACATTATAAGACCCTTTATCCAATCTTTCTGAAAATTGGAAGGAGTATTAAGCTTGTGAAGGGACATAATGTTCACAGGTGTCATGCAAATCGAATGTAAGATAAAGACGTTGTAGCTGAGAACGTGTATGGAGCTTTTCCTAAAATCACACCATTCAACTGCTTCTAAAATCGGTTTCCTTTATCTAACTGTTTCGAAAAGTGGTACACTTAGTGTCCTCCATTGGGGGTACAAACCTCCCCTGTTTAATCAGAATTGAATAAGAAACAACAATGTTATAGTCTGAAATACTTATTTCAATTTCCCCCCTTTATTTCAAAAACAAAATGTTTTTGTTTCTATTTTCATTATTATTATTTGTCATTATAATAACGATAATTAAAATTGTCATTTTTGTTATCGTTATTGCAATAAAGAAAACTACTTGCACACCCCTATAAAAGAGCATAATTCAACTTATAAAATCGTATTCCTTTATCTAATCTTTCTGTAATTTGGTACGCAATGCCTTCCATTGGATATACAATCCCTCCAAGTGTCATCTAAATATAATGACCTTGCTCCCCCCTACCTCTCTGCACTTATCGCCCTCCATACTCCAGCCCGTGCACTTCGCTCCTCCTCTGTCCCCTCTCTCGCCCTTCCACGCCTTCCCTGTTCCCCTAAGCGCCTTTGTCCCTTCTCACTTGCTGCCCCCCATGCCTGGAACTCCCTCCCTGTCCACATCCGCCTTGCCCCCTCCCTTCATACCTTCAAATCTCTCCTTAAAACTCACCTCTTTTGCTCTGCTCTGTCTGACTCTTTATCCTGCTGAGCCACTATTCCTATACCTACGATTGGTTTACCCTTATCCTTGCAACATGGGCCTGCCTGCTGTCATTCTCATCGTAACCAAGCCAAGTACGTGCACTTGAGACCTCACATCTTCATGAATGTTAGACCCCTTGTCTTTCCCTCTGTTCCCCTTCCTAAGTCTCTCCCCCAGCTCCTGTCTCTCAGATTGTAAGCCCTAGGGGCAGGAACCGTGTCTATTTTATTACTTTGTAAAGTGCCAGGTACACTGCTGGCGCTATATAAATGTTTGTTAATAATAATAATAAATAATAATGAAAAAAATAATAATGTTACAGCCAAAAATGTGTTTTCCATTGAAAGCAAAGGAAATAAAAAATGAAAGCAAAAACGAAAATGAAATTTTGATATTTACGAAAATGAAAGATTTAAATTAGAACAAAAAACAAAACAAAAACAATGACATGGGTCCCTGGTGCACACCTCTTTTGGATTCCTGGCCCCATGTCAGTCTGGCTTTTGTCCTGGGTATTCTACTGAGACCTTAAGACCATGGTTAACAATCTATGCCTGGAGATTGACAGAGAAAATTGTATTATGTTGATCTTGGAGTATCTTTGAGGCCTTTGATAAGGTTGATCATGAAGAAAATTGCATACACAAAATATTGTGGCTTGTAAAGAAATACATCAAATATTATGCAAGAAGAAGGTTTCCTGCAAAGCTATTCTAAGTGCTCCAGTGCTGCAACATCCCTGTATAGAGAAAGAACCTTATGCCAATTACTGTTTTTCTTGAGAGTTGCAGCTCCTTAAAGAACTTTTATGTTAGGTAAAAACATTTCATAACTGTCACATCTAAATCCTCTTTACCTTTCATGTGGCTTTTTATTTTCATGTGTTCAAACTGCTCATTAGAAATTAAAAACAAATTAGAAAAGATAACTAGCACAGAATAAAGCCGAAAGTAAGGAAACAAATAATAGAATAAAGATGAGGGAGAGGAATAGGGGACACAGCATAGGCTTTCATATTGCTTTAAAAAATCTTCTTGACACTTTAGTTTTGCTAATTATAACTTTAAGGTACAATTGCTTTTAAGCATGGCTTTCCTCCGAGGCAACCTGTCTTCTTGATAACAGAACAAAGGGACAGCCAAATGTACGACATAATAATCTATTGTCAGATTAAAAGATGAACTGAAGGGGCCCTTTAGGAAGAAATATGTTCTTGAAAACATGCCCTATTGCCTCCAGCGACATACTCTCTCTAACACTGGTTAAATATTGAAACAACCATATCAATGCCCATTTGCTTTTATTCTGAGATACTTCAGCACTGCGTTGTATACTATTTGTTTTGTAAAGGCAATTTTCTCTTCTGCTTGGCAGGTCAATAACGCTTCTAATCTGCTAGTCTTTGAGCTCTACAAGTAAAGTTTTTTCTTCTCCAGAAAGACAGTGGGGATGAGAAATATCTTTACTGAAACAATGTTTTCGTTCCGAGTTCTCACTTGTAAATGTTACTAATGAATCCCGACCACACAGCTGCTACATGGTTTCAGCTGTATAAACTTCCTTCAAAACATGAAAAAGCAAACATAATACTTGCTATCATAGGAACCTACCCATCAAAAATGTAGTGGGCATGTCTTGTATGTTGTGTTTTTATTTCCTATGGAATTAATTATATCAGCCTCTTTGTACCTGATTATAACCTTAGTCTGCTCTGGAATCATCTTTGTGCTTTGCTTACCTTTTCTGAGGAATAATTGCCAACTTTGAGTCTGTCAGCAAAATTCCAAGGGATTTGTAGCAGGGGAGGAAATTGGTTATTGATAGGCTTGGTGCTTGCTAGATTTAAAACTGCATTGAAATAGGAGGGCAATTGAACACTGAAGTAATGTGTGTGGAGCTATGTCATGAAGGTTGTCTGGGAACAAATTTACAATGAGCCAGAGTTGCAAAGCTAAGTTTTATTAAGGTTAATATGGGGTGGGGGTGGGTGGGCCATGTAAGGTCCCAAGTTCACTCCCAGCCATCTCCAATTCAGGATCTCTGGTAGCACACCTGGGTGAGACCTCTACCGGAGACCCTGGTGAGCCAGATTTGAAACTCTGCTGCCGTGTCAGTTTGTGACAGTACTGAACTAAGATGGACCATTGGTCTGGCTCAGGCAGCTCCTTATATCTTTATGAAACTGACCTGCCTAACAATTTGAATTATTTGGTTTGTTACTATCAGGCTCCGGTGTCTGGAGCCAAGGAAGGGGAAGAGAGGGGGTGAGGGAAAGGAGGAAGGAAGCAAGGGGAGTAACAAGCCATTCTCCGATACCAGGGAGATGAAGTGCTCAGCATAAAGGACCAGACAAACTGACCTTAGAAGGCATACGGTTCATCATTGAGGTCAAGGGATGGGGAAGCAGAGACAGGGAATGGGGAGACCAGCAATAGGGAACTGGGGACTCAGGGACAGGGGAGCAACACAGAACTAGGGAACCAGCAACAGGGAGCTGGGGAGACCAAGACAGGGGGGAGGGGGAGTGTGGAGCTGAGGAACCAGCAACAGGGAGTTGGGGAATCCAGGAGTAGGAAACTGAGGAGCCAAGGCTCAGAGGACAACAAGGGGCTGGAAGACCAGCGAGGGGAACGGGGGGGGCTCCAAGATAGAAGAGCAACATGAAGCTGTGGATTTGGAGAAAAGGCCCTTGTGGAACCAAGGCCGGGGGGGAGGGGTTGCAGCTAGGTTACAGGGGGAGACAAGAGGCAGCCACAGGACTGGACCTCCCCTGCTGATGGAAGAACAGACAAACAGGGAACAAGACACACTGGGAGGGATTCATGGCATGAGGGAAACAAACCAACATGGAGACAGGACAAGGTGTGAGTAGGAGACAAACAGCATACACCCCGTGCAGGCAGACCGAGGGGTAGGGGAGCTCAGCAAGAAATGCCCCAACACACACAGGATACAGGAGGGGCAAATACTGGCACTAGGGGAGGGGGAGGGCACTAGGAACACTGAGGGGGAACAGCACACCGAGACTTACCAACACAAATACACAGACGTAAACAGAAGTGGAAGCAAAGTACAAGCAAGAGCAGTGTATCGAGAGAGTCAAGGAGAGGTGACTAGACACTCTACAGCTGCCACAGCCCTCATCAGCCTTAAATAATACAGAGAGCCAATCAGGCTGTGGCAGGTGCATCCATGCCCTTTACCAGGTGTGAGTAGGGTACAGAGTGGGAGGAAAGAGGGTGAATACCAAGGTAGGGAAGGAAGCCACTCTCCACAGCAATCTGCCAGTGGTGCAGGAGGCAGTGAGTGCCCCAATCAAGCCCCAAGGCTGGGGGTTTGAGGCCCAGCCTTGACAGTTACCTTATTGGCAGTATTTTTTACTCTACATCTACCCTTTCATCAGGAGTTCCAAAATTACTCAGTAAACAAACTGCTCTAAATCAGGCTTGCCCATTAATGAATGTTTTCAGATGGTGCACAAGGAGGAGACTTGCAGCCTTGATGATTGTCTGTGGAAATGGGAATCCATACTATCTATATACCATTGACTTGAACATATCTATCTTCTACATTAGCCTCTCATCAGTTTCCGCTATAGGTATTTGACACCATCTAGTGCCCAACTCAGAGCATAGCAAGCACTTTCCCTTCTCCCCTTCCCCCTCACCCTGATGTAACTTCCTTGGGCATATAAATAACCCCAGCCCAACCTGCCCATTCAATTCCTTTTCTCGCTGTCATGGGGCTTGGTAGTAAGCACTTGATACTGGGTGGCCTTGCTGAAAGGATTTAGGCATGGCACCATCTTTGTGGCAAAGATTCCCAATACAGATGCTCATGCTTGGTGCCTACATTGCTTAGGTGACAACAATAGCACCAAGGCATGCTCCATCTGCAGGAGTTTCAAACCCCATATGAGGAAAGATAGATCCCACCTGTTGGCAGATCATCTCATGGTCTGGGCCATGTTGATGTAGGAGCTGGTCCCAGGACTGCAGAACTTTGAGGCATCCCAAGAACAGCTCCAAGTTTCTCCTGCTCTGACCCATGCCACAACAGAGGAAATGCCATTGAGCACTTACCAGCAGGGCACCTCAGTACTAAAGTTGTTGAAGTAAATGTGGATCCCCACAGGACCTGAAAACACCAGAGGGTTTGCCTGTGTGCTCCTCTCCATGCCAAGACAGGTCTCCAGTGTGCATCTCTCCCCCTCACTGAAAGCACTTGCCAGACCCAAATTGATTCGGGAAGAAGTGGAGGCACAAAAAGATACCTGTGCCCAAGTGTGGAACCACTTAACCCAAAGGAATGGCTTGAGCCAGCATAGGCTGACTTCCAGGAGGCTCTACAGCTGCTGGAATATCTCTTGAAACTGTTCATAGAACTGCCTATGTTTAGGGTGCTCAGCTCCCATATGCCAGTGATTCATTCAGCACAAAGCCCCTGCTGGTTCAGCCATCAGCACTGTTCTGGCCCTTTTACCTCCACTGGCCCTGACAGGGGTCCTTTCTCAGGGCAGGACTTTGGCACTGAGTCACCTTCTGGGGTCGGTACCAGAGCTTTTGGCAATATTGCCGGTCTATACAGCAGTATGCTGCACTCCATTGGTCTGCCTGCTGCCTGCAAGCTCCATATAGATATGGAGCATGAGCAACTGGCACCACCATTGGCGCCAGACACAATTGGTGCCATACCAAGACCTGTTGATGTACTGGTGGCCTTTTTAGCGCAGGATCGGTTGACTCCACAGGAACCAGACCTGGGGTATCTCTGGCACCAGAGATGGGGCCCTTTCTCATGTCAACTCCATTTGACATTAAATTTTGTCAGGACCTCCTGGTCTGCATGGCAAACATGGAGAGGGTACCACTGTGAGACCTGGATGCAAAGGAGCTGTATTACTTATTTGATACATGTGCTATTGGACAAAGGGAGTGAATAGCTATTCCACTTGCCAAGGGTATATTGGAGCCTGTAGATAAGGATATTTGGAATGAGCCTGCCACTGTGCCTTCTGTTGACCCCAAGATGCCGAGGATGTATCCAGTCCCAGGAGTGGGAAATAACTTCCTGTGATCCACCCTAGTCCCAAATCCCTGATTGCCATGGTGGTGGCTGACAAGGCTAAGAGGGGTAAACCTCCTTCGTAACTCCCAGAAATGGAGGGGAAGAGAGTAGACATTCTGGGATGCAAGGTGTATTCTGCAGCATCCTTGGATATGCAGGTGGAGAACTGTATGGTTCTCATGGTCAGATTCAGTTATACCCGATGGTACACCTGGTTCACCCTATTGAACCAGGTGCTGACAACGTTGCTTGAGGGACGTTGGGACTAGATGGAAACAGAAAAGGCTGATGGCACTGAGTTGTCTTGATACCTGACAAGGGTGCCACATGATGTAGCCATCAGGCACACAGGGAATGGTAGAATTACTGTCTGCAGAAATGCCTGACTCTGTTCCTCATAGTTATCAGTCCGAGCGGAGAATCTGTCCTTTGACAAACAGGGGTTGTTTGCCGTCACTGTCAATCAGTTGTGGAGACCTGAAATGAATGACAAATTGTGAAGAATGCTGTTTCTGTCAGAAACAGGTCATTTGCCTTAATTTGTACAATGCAGAAACTTACCTACTTTTCTGCTGTTTTTGTCATTTGTTGTTTTTCAAAACAGAGCTGATCCCAAACCCCATGCGCATCTCACATGCACCCCCACCCCCCAGGCTGTGAAGAAGCAAAGGTGCTAGCTAAATGCCAGGTAAGTGCTGGAGATTGCCCTAAAAGTGCTGTAAAATAGACACAAAACTCTTGAAAAGTGACAAAAAGTTAAGAAAAATACCCAAAATGTTTGGAAAGTGATGAAATTGCTGGGAAATGATGAAAAATCACAGGAGCCAATATCGACAGTGACAGAAGCATGGAATTGCTGGAGTCTGACAAAGTACTAATGAACATTGTAACAGGGTGGCTGCCGCGGGACGTGACTGCCCCGCCATTACAGGATATAAGGGACAGGGGCCCTCTGCAGAAAGGTAAAAAGGAGAGGTGCCTCTCTTAGGAACTGCTTGGTAACAGGCTGCCAAACTGGGGCATGCCCAGTGCAGCTCCAGAACTCCTCTGGAGACTAAGTGCTGGAGCATGCCCAGGGAGGCCCTACCCGGGACCAAGCATAAGTCATAACCAATTGGCTGGGAGCATGCCCAGTGAGACCTTGCCACTGAGCATGCTCCAGTTACTATTTAAGCCCTAAGCTCAGTTGAGCTAGGGGGAAGCTAGAGGGAAGCAGCTTGGTACCGGGGCTTCTCTCCTCTCCAGACTAGTCTGTCTGGACTTCCTAGTGGCTAGGCCCAGAAACTCCACTGGACCTTCTGGGCTATCCAGGACACTAGGCCATGCCTAGCCAGAGCCCAGGCTCTTAACCCTTTAGCCAGGGAGCGTGCATGGCCCTAAGCCTAACAGGGGTGCTATAGGCGGAGTAGGCCTTGGCTGTAAGGGGTGGTTGGAGGCCAAGGGTGGGAGACCTTAACAGTCTCCCACGTAGCACAGCCCCACACTTTAGGGGCTAGCCTAAGGTAACTGGCAGAGGGGGGGGGGGAATAGCTAATTCCCCAGTGTTCTCTCCCTGCCCTGGCTCAGGAGAGACCCCCTGCTTACATGGTGTGGAGAATGCTGGCAGAGCACCACCCACAGGATGCTTCTAGGATTTCAGGTGCCCCAGTGAAAAAGGGAGAAAAGACGTGCTGTCTCGCAGGTACAGCGCCCTTCCTGGACAAGACTAAGAGTGTGCCCTGGGAAAACTTTTCTGTAAGGTACTAGCTTGTAAGCAGATACAGTGCCACCAGGGGTGGCTTCTGGTACTGCTGGGAAAAAAAAATCCAGAAAAGAGAACGGTGTGTCACCCACCTGAATGGAATGGAGGGTGGAGAAGAGACAGCACCTACCTTGTCAATGCCGCAATTGATAGAGCTTCTGGTAAAGCAGCAGACGATGGTCATCAGCTTCATCCAGCAGCAGCAGCAGCAGCACACTCAGGTGCAGATGGTGGCCCAGCAGCAGCAGACCCAAAGTCATCAAGAGCAGCTGCTGAGAACCTTGGTCACCCACTTGGCCCCACCTGCAAGTCCTAGCAACACAGAAGTACCCCCAGTGCAGCTGTCACGGATGACACCCTCTGACGATCCAGATGCCTACTTGACCACCTTTGAGCATGTGGTGGGAGCTGCAAACTGGCCAAAGGCTACCTGGGAAGTGAGTTTGGCTCCTCAGCTCTGAGGAGAAGCCCAAGCAGCATACCAGGCCCTCAACAAACAGTCAGCATCGCAACACAAGCGAGTCAAGGCCGCCATTTTAGACCGCTACGGGATCTCCGAGGGGACCTATTGATCCCAGTTCAGGTGACAGACTTTCACGTGGGACCAGCGCCCTAAGGCAGTGCCCACTAAATTACAGGACTTAGCCCGTCGGTGGCTGAAACCAATCCAGCGAACGGCCACCCAAATAGTAGAGCAGGTTATCCTAGACCAATACCTACATATCCTTCCAAGTGAGGTACAGAAATGGGTGAGGCGTCAACAGCCGAAAGACCTCAACAAGGCTGTGGAGGCAACCGAGACATTCTTGGAGACCGAAACCATTCCTGCTCCAGTTAGGCCCTCAGGACTAAGCCATGCAAAAGGCAAACCACCTCCCCCCCCAGCCCAGGGGCAAAGGAACGCCTGGAGGGAAGAAGGAGTCATGGGCCACAGAAACAACGTTTACCCAGCCATCTATACCCAACCATCGGAACCTAAAGCCAGGCAAAGATGAGACAGTGACACGCGTTGGGAAGACCCCCAACGAGGGGACTCGATCTCTTCAGCTAATGTTTGCTGTTTTTGCTGTGGAGAATGGGGTCATCTCCAGTGAGACTGCCCCCTCATGGAGACTAACTTAACTGCTGGCTTATTCGGGTAAACTATACAGCAGCTACCCTCAGGAAACCATGCAGGGCATTTCCTCCAGGGTTTACAAGTGGGCAATCAGTCCATCCAGGCTCTGTTGGACTCTGGGTCCTATCAGACCCTGATTCAAACTGAATTTGTCCAGCCACAATGGATTAGTCTGCTGGACACTATTAAATTGCAATGCGTGCACGGAGACCAAAAGGAGTACTCTGTGGCATGGATCCTGGTTCAGCTCAGGGGGGTCTCCTATATTCTTAAAGTGGGCGTTGTGCCTACCTTGCCATGGCCTGCTATTCTCGGGCGGGATTTGCCTACCTTTGACCAGGAATGGAGGTCGGGTATGCCAGACCCCCGACTAGCCATTGGCCGCTTAGCCCCAAGATAGCAGGAGAACAGAAGTCTCCCAGAGCTAAACCTCGAGTTTATGGCAAGAACCCTCAAACTCACAGGTCTCGCCCTGTCCCGGAACCAGTGATGTCGGTTAGACCTGACGTATGGGTCCCTCCCCGGCAGGTACAAGCTTGCCAGATAGAGCACTTCCAAGCTGAAGTAGGTACGGAAACAGAACAAGCTACTCGGAATATGGAGTGCCAGTCAAAACTGAAACCTACCAGGGAAAAGGGCCTTCAGGCCACCTGGCGGGGCATAGACATGGGGACCGGAACTCTGAGAGTAGCCTGTAAGTCAGCTGGAACTCAAACTGTCCAGACCCTCTCACCGGGGCAGCTCGTTACTCCAGTTCCAGAGGTTCCCTCCAGACCTGAAGCGCCCCTTCCCGAGACATTATTTAACGCCTCAGACCGATTGGGCAGCTTCTTGAATAATAGCGCAGAGGCCTGGAGTCCTAGCCCTCAGGTGGGAGACCGGGTCTGCATCTATGGCTGTGATTGGTCCGATGGAGATGTCGCAATAACACCCTGTGAACCAGGGGCAGTAAAGTATTATTGCGAGCATTGTCAATGGACCCCTGATAAACTTCATCGTCTCGATTTCAAGCCACGAGACTCAGAACCTCAGAAGGGAGGCAGGAAACTGGGTCCCGGAAAGGACCTAAAGGACCTTGATCAGGTATCTCTCTCGTTATTCCGCAGGAATTGAGGCTAGGGATCCTCTCCTCCCTTATTGGTGTGCAGTAACACCTGGGTGAGGGAGTTTTCGCCTATCTTTGGCATCCTTTTGTTCCCACAGTTTAAGGGAGTGGTGGACGGTGTCCACTTTTTCTTTTGCAGCCCAAGCTCTTACCCCGGGGTAGGAACTTGTTTTTTTTTAATGTATGTGTGTGTGTGTGTGTGTGTGTGTGTGGTGGTGTAACAGGGTGGCTGCCCCGGGATGCAACTGTCCCGCTATTACAGGATATAAGGGACAGGGGCCCTCTGTAGAAAGGTAAAAAGGAGAGGTGCCTCTCTTAGGAACTGCTTGGTAACAGGCTGCCAAACTGGGGCATACCCAGTGCAGCTCCAGAACTCCTCTGGAGACTAAGTGCTGGAGCATAGCCAGTGAGGTCCCACCTGGGACCAAGCATAAGTCATAACCAACTGACTGGGAGCACGCCCAGTGAAACCTTGGCCACTGAGCGTGCTCCAGCTACTATTTAAGTCCTAAGCTCAGCTGAGCTAGGGGAAAGCTAGGGGAAGCAGTTTCCTACCTGGGCTCCTCTTCCCTCTAGACTAGCCTGTCTGGACTTCCTAGTAGCTAGGTCCAGAAACCCCAATGGACCTTCTTGGCTATCCAGGACACTAGGCCATGCCCAGCCAGAGCCCAGGCTCTTAACCCTTTAGCCAGGGAACCTGCATGGCCCTGAGTCTAACAGGGGTGCTACAGGCAGAGTAGGCCTTGGCTGTAATGGGTGGTTGAAGGCCAAGGGTGGGAGACCCTAACAGACTGCCACGTAGCACAGACCCACACTTTAGGGGCTAGCCTAAGGTAACTGGGGGGAAATAGCTAATTCCCCAGTGTTCTCTCTCTGCCCCGGCTCAGGAGAGAACCCCCCCCCCCTGCTTACAAACACTCTCAAGCGCTTTTAAAAAGTTATTTACCTGCAGAACAGGTAACACTTGCTGTCCTCTCTGCTCTAGAGTTGTGTCAGCTGAAGACTGACAGGAATACAACTAAGTCTACAGGGTTAAAAGTGGTGGCTGCCCCTTCATTCTCTCAGGTGGGAGGGACATTGGCTTAGTATCCCTAAGGAGGACAGGCTTTCCCAGTGATGCCAGACAGTGCCCTATTTTCTCCCATGCTTCCCATGGGCACAGATGAGCTTTCAACTCCTCAGGGGCAAGGGTTTCCTAATAGGGGTAAGCAGACATCTGCCACACTAATATCCCTCTCTGGCAAAGAAGTGCTTTTAGTGCTTTTAGTGCCTTAGCCTAATAGGGCTGCTGTTGGGGACCCTTCCTTCAGGGACTGGCTGAGGCCTTCCCTGAAAGTCTTGAAGGTGTATCTTCTCTGATAGGTGTGTCCTGTTCACCGTTGAGGATAGGTATAGGATCCAATTTGCCCTATGGCCTGGATGTAGGCTTGTGCATATCAGGGCTCCAGGAATGTTACAGTGGCTGCAACCCTCAAAAAAGAGATCCAGTAGTTGCTGGACAAGTGGGATACCGAACCTGTTCTGGTGGAGGAAGGGGAATATAAGTTCTATTCCTCCTACTTCCTGGTGTCAAAGAAGATGCAGGGCATGAGGTCTATTTTGGACCTAAGGGCACTTAATAAATCTGTACAATGCTACAGGTTTCATGTGATGACCTTGTCTCAAATTATGCCATCAGGCGGGGAGATGTTTTTGCCACCAAAATATGAAAGATGAATATTTTAATATAGCAATTTACCCCGCAAACGGTTTCCACAGTTTGTCCACAATGGGGCCCATTACCAATTCACAGTGCTCCCTTTTGGGCTTTCAACTTTTGTCTAAGTTTTTTATCAAGTGTGTGAGCCCAGTGGTGGCACTGTTACGTAGGGGATATTTATTTATCTACTCTATTTGGATGACTGGCACTTTAGGGCACGGTCGTCGGATCGTGGGGACCCAGATGAGGGTGATCCATCACTTTCTTTCTAGTCTGGAGATCCTCCTTAATTATGAGAAGTCCTACTTGACTCTGCCTGCTGTTAGTTTCATTGGAACATGCCTTGATGCTGCATGCAAAGAGAGTTTCCGAGCCATCTTGGAGACTTGTGAATCATGCAGAATCCCTGCCAGGTTTATATTTTATTTCCCAGGCTCCTGGGGTCCATGGTGTCAAAAATATTCACAATACCCCTGGTACACCTGAGACTACACCCATTGCAGTGGTGACTGGGACCTTGGCCCTGCAAATGCTGCACGCACCAGGGCTGCAGCAGACACCCCTCCCCCCGGGTGTCTTACACAGCTCAAATGGTGGATAGTTGAGGCCGTTGTCTGTGATGGGATGCCACTTCAGTCACAGATGCCCCATCTCTCGATTACCACCAACACATCCATGCAGGGCTGGGGGACTCACTTGGGAAGCTACTCCATAAATAGGGCAGGGTTCTCCAGAGATGGAGAGCTACACATCAATGTCCTGGAACTGAGGGCATTCCCCTGAAGGCTTTTCAGCCACGGATGCTGGGGCAATGCATCCTCCTGCGAATGGACATCACTGTTACTGTGTTCTACATTAACTGACAGTGAGGGTCCAGATCACGTTCCCTTATGGAGGACACTATGTACCTCTGGGAATGCTGTCTGGTATGCGAGAGCCTCCCAGTGGTAGTATATGTGGTGGGGCAGCACAATGTGGAGGCCATGAATGGAAATTAAACCATGAGGTTTTCCTGTCCATAATAGACAGACAGGACTCACGTGTAGTGGACCTCTGTGCCATGAAGCACAAGAAAAAGGTCTAAGTGGTGTTCTTCCAGACAGGGGAGAACAGGAGCTCTCAGGGGAATGCCCTGGTAGTTCCCTGGCCACAAGTGTTGCTATATGCTTTTCTGTTGATTCCATTGGTCCTCTGGATACTTCAGATGTTCCAAGTGATGGGGTGGGGAGGTGGGGACATGATATTGGTAGCCCCAGACTGGCCAAGGCAGCATTGGTACCTCAAGCTCAGAGAACTTTTAGTGGTGCCCAGGAAACTTCTCCTAGGGCCCCTGGATCTGATAACACAGGAGGAGGGCTGGATGTGGCACCTGAATATAACCTTGCTGCATCTGACAGTCTGGGTTACATGTGGAAAAGTTCATCTTGTAGTTGTTGTCACAGGTCTGCATTGTGTTCCCAAGAATTTTATTCTCCTGTTCATGTTCCAAAAACGTGTTTGTTGCACTGAGACAAAATCCTGATAGAATGCTCTGTGTGGCTAATTTAATCTAGTCATTTTACTGAAACTACATTAAGATGAGTGTTGACCAACTTTGGATTGTCCAGATTTCAAGCCCTAGTGGGTTTTCTGGACTATGGAACAAAGTGTGATGATGACTCCAGAGATCGAAATACAGGTGAGAACTTAACCTTACAACCAAAAGCAGCATGATACCTCTGTAGCTGCTACATTTCATAATGGAGCCAAACTAATCAATGGTGATGATAGCAGCTCACCACGTGGTCTAGAAGAGCTAGTGCAGCTGGGGTATGGCAATACTCTTTGCTTGCTTCAGCAGATCAGATGCAATCTACTAAATCCCCAATGACTTTCCAGACTTCAGATTATTGATTGCAATCAAGATCTCTATCTGGTCAAAGGAAGGTGTTTTTCACATGTTGTCTTGTCCCAGTGTGTGTGCAAGAGGAGGGATCAGGTGTAAGTAATCAAGGCAGCATTTCAGTGTGGCCTTTCAATCAAGGCAGCTGCACTTCTATACTTAGAATTAGCTAAATATGCTCCTACCACCTTCATCACAACACTATTGGTTAGTCGGTGAAAGTTGTGCCTGGGGACAACGTGTTCTAATATAGGTCCTTGTATTACCCAACACGTTTCCTTATCTTGCACAAGGCCTTACCAATAATTTAAGGTTTGACAAACTTGGTCTTTTACTTTTGCTCTTAACAAATATGTGTTTTGATTAATCCAATTTTTAGTCTTGCTTACGTCTTGAACCCAACAACTATGAGTCTTTCCTTAATGTATTAGAAACAAAATAGACACATTCTGAGATGTGGTCATGTAAGCTAAGCATGTGTATCATTGCCTGATTTATATGAAAAAAAAATGTAAACAAGAGTATATGATGCCATTCAAAGCTAATGAAGTAAACAGAGGTTGAAAACTACCTAAGGAAATCACATGTAAGGTAGGTGCATGTCAGGACTTGGGTAAGGCTTGTAACCAATTCTTGAGGTTATGTTGAATCAGAAAATCCAGTGTCCTGGTACAAAATGGATTGCCAGGACATTTCCTCTTAGGGTGTCTGTTCTGTAACTAGGGTAGCCTATAAGCAAAGAACACTGACCATACAGTTGGAGTTGGGAGATGTGGGCTGCATAGCAGTATCTAAGGTTTGTGGGTTTGTGATCTTCTTGCAAGTGGTGGTGGTGTTGATGCAACTACCCATGATCTGGATTTGAGACCAGCAGGATGCCACAGCTGGTCCTACCAGTCCTATTTTATATGTATGCCTACAAACCCTCTTTAAAAATTAAATAAACAGACAAACAAATAATTAAAAATTAAATAAAAATCCAGAGCATGTACTGAATTTGATTTGGGTTGGTTCAAATATGTTTAAACAAAGCAGATGTGATACTATTCTCTTCCTGCTTTGTTTCCAGATTTGGACATTCAGTCTGTTTTGGGAATTTCACTTATTTCTTTTGTCCTCTGTTGTTTGCCTATTAACAGGGACCCAGGTTCAATGCATTTTCCTCATTGTTGCCAATGGGGAAATAGCAGTGAGCAACTGAACATGGGTCCTTGCCAATTAGTGCAATAGCACTGTTGTGCAAGAATATGGTGTGCAGTAGTACTGAATGAAGAGTGACCCAAGTGTCAATTGAATTCATGTACACTGAATAAATGGTGGAAAGGAAAAAACAAAGTAGGGTAAAAAAATTAATCAAAGCTACCAAAATGAAGTAGTAGTAATAATAAAAATAAAATAAATAAAATAAACATGTATATTAGTGTTTATCAGTCATCATCTTTACATTTATATAATGCCCAATCCATGCAGCTTAGGGCAACCTACAAGAAAATAATAATAAAAACAAAATGGAACTCCCTTGCCCAACTCCCACTTGAGTCTCCACCACATACTCCCCCTTTCATGGGGGCATCAGGACTGTCTCCAAACCTCACACACCATACTACATCTCCAGTAAAAATCCTCATTAATGCATAGTCAACATTTGCAACGTCTCCCCGTTCCTGCCTTTGTTGCTGCCGAAGGGTGATGCCTCTGGTATTGCCACACTATGGCACCATGCCATGGGCACCTATCTGCAGGCAGGCCTGTCCAGCCTACAAGGCCTAGAAGTGTGCTCTGGCTGCAAGGTGTCCACTCCAGTGCTTGGGCTGGGGAGCACTCCTCCCACTTCATCACTGCTAGAAGCTGAGCTCAGAGAGGGCCTAATGTTGTTGTCAGCCCTCTTGAAGGGAGCTGCAGTCTGGGGCGTGGTGAGTACGGAGATAGCCCTGCAGCTTCAGCAAGAAACAAGGCCTTTGACCTAGTTAACAAATGTGCAAATTTCAACTAGCTAACAGAGATTACTTGGATATTTGTTTGAATGAATACATATTGGAATATTTGTTTTAGCTCTACAAAAAACCAGTCAAATCCTGCATTGGTGAAATACATGCACATCCTCCATTGACTAGAGCAGAAATGAATACCCACGAGACTGAATAAATTCATAAAATTCATGTTCCTTGAACCAATCTCAGCGAAGTGGTTAATAACCACTAAGCTTTCTGGTTTGGGTGTTTACTGCTTTCAGTTATTTTGTTTGGTGTTTCAGTACTATTAGTGCTATTGTATGTGCTAATAGTGTTAATAGTGCTAATTGCTGAAATGAAGTCATGGAAATACTAAAAAACAAAACAAAACCCAAAAAACAGAATTGAAAAATGAAATAGTGAAATAAACAAATTAACCTTTCTAGAGTATCTGAATAAGTGGGTATGCAAATTAATTGGATGTTTGGAGGGCTATCTGAAGATGTAAGTATTATTATTATTTTATTTGATTATTCATTTCATATCCAAACTGACCTCGCAACTGAGAGCTTTTAGTCCCTAAAATGTGAGGCAAAATCAAGCAGTCAAAGATACTGTTTAAAAATCATTTGATCAATTGCCTTATTGAGACTGTGAAGCTTAAAATTAATTCTGGTTTTGTCTCATTCTGCAAATGTCTTTAAATATTCATTTGGTAAGTGCAATGCAGCTGACCACAGACAGCTGGACCAAGCTATCAGCCAGATTTCTCTGCACCACATGTAAGGGCTGAATATACTATTCGTGGTGAATTGGACACCTTTTGCTTTCGCATTGGATACAGATGAAAAACTCTTCCAAATGGATTTTTTCCCCTGTGGATCACACCTAATACAAATTCCTGGATGACTTTGGCTGAGAGATACTCTGATACTCTATTGGATTATATTGCTGGATCTGTCGGCTGGTTTTATTGTTGCTGATAACGGCTCTAGCATGGAGAAAAGCATTGCACACTGCTCCTGCTTTGCCCACAGCTTGAATTTGATTGTGCACTCTGTCACTGAGAAAGTCAGGGGAAAAAGAAAGCTCTTTCTTGTGAGGCTAAAGACATAATAGATGCTCAGTCCAATCATTCCAGCAAGCAGTAAATGTTTGAAGAATTATGAAAGGAGAATTGAGTTTGTCTCCATAACAGCTCACATACTTTATATGGATCAATGCATTTTTGTTGAGAGCAAGAAGTTTAAAGCACCAACTAGATAATTTTGGTGACATCCCTCCTCCATGCTGGGCTTTGCTGTCTTTTCAGTGAGAGACTACATATAGTTCTGAGAGAACTCCCCAAGGGGAAATTCAGGGTAATTCCCTTGATTAGAATTCTCAGATTCATGCAGAACCTAGCATGAAAAAGCTAGTTCCCTGCCCTGTTTTTTTTCAGTAAGAACACAGAACAAAAATAAACCCAAATCCTGGTTTCTGTAGCTGAAGTACCTAAACAGTTAACGCTCTATGAACTAATTCTTAAAATGAAAGCATGACTCACCACTAAGGGATAAGAAAACAAAACAAATACCTTGCCATTATATTTCTTTCATATTGGAAATAATTTAATATTACCTATAAATGCACTGAACGTTATCATGAGGCAAGGCTTCAAAGAAATTAAGCTACTATTTTAGAAGCTCTTTGAGAGAAAAAAATGACACTTTTTTCTCCTTTTGCGTCTTACAGTGTAAGAGAAGACTTTAAAAACAAGTAGTCAGTCTGGGTAAACAGAACTCAGTACTATAATATCTTTTTTGACAGCTGGAGATGTTTTCTTTGCTTGAGCAGAACCAAATACAAGCAACTTTTTTTCTTTTAGCCAAATTTTGCTTCCCAGCACCTCTCCGATTAACAGTTTATGTTGACATAAAGCTGTAGTGATGGGTTGGAGATTTTTGTTTAACCTTCTATTAAGGTCGGCAGGAAATAATCTGAAATAATTATTATATTTTCCATATGTTTCTCTGCTAAATTTTGCCATTGATCACATACTGGAAATTCTCACTAGCATCTGTAGAAATTAAATATATGTTAAGGTGGAACATGTCCCAAAGAATCAGTTTGTCAGTGGCGCTGATCCTAAGCCCCATGGACAAGCATGCGGAGCGCACACATCTGTATGTGCACATATCTGTATGTGCAAGCTGCGTGCATCTCTGGCACGGGGCCTACAGCATGCACACAATGCTCACAGGCCTTGGGATTGGCCCCAATGTCACTGCACTCACTGGGGTACTAAGCAATCTCATTTCCCCCAGTGTGAATTGAAACACAATTACACTCGCTCACTCACCACCCCCCTTTTAATTTTTGTTTGTTTTTCGTAAAATGATACATCCTTATTGAACTTGGAAAAAGAGTTTTTAGTGTGGACAAAGCGGCTCAATAGCTTCTTTCTGGATCAATTTCTTTTGGAAATCACTAGTGACTGAACAGCCTGTTGAATATTGATTATATCATGGGGATTTCTGTTCCCCCTGAGCCCTAAAAGAACAAGTGAGGATGAAACAAAAATCCATTTCCCTTCGGTGTCTCCCACTTTCCTGGAAGACCTTAACTTTACCTCAGGCACCAACCTGCCATAAGAGAAGAAAGAGAGGTACTCCTTTCCCATTGCGTACATTGTTCTCTATTACTCAAGTTGGTCAGGAAATGAGAACTCTGACTGCTGTGGACTGGGAGTGAATAGCAGGAAATGGATCACTCCATTATGACCTGTTGTGGTGGTCCCTGAGGCAGATAAAGCTGCCACTGCTGGAGACGGGCTGGACTAGATGAGCCATTGATCTGACTCAGTATGTCAGTTCTTTCATTCTTATTGATGTCTACTGCTTTCATTCTGTAGATGTGCATTACATCGAGGATTATAGTAACTAAATGCATGCCAGGTTTTAGTCTCTTAGTCCCAGCCTAGAGAGGGGCCTGAGAAGGTTGTGTTTCAACTTGGCTTCAGTATGTGCAAATATCAGGAGTTGAATCAGGCCCAAGATCAATGGTACTGTTTTGTGCACCACATGGAAGCAAACAGGTGAAATCAATTGATCTTATAAAGTTTTGGGGTGAAGCCCCAGTCCTCCTTGGTTGATATTCATATGAAGGGCACTGTGTAGCTTTAAAGCTTGCATATGCTTGCTAACAGATTTTGGTCAATGTAACAGATGGGATGGTGAGTCCTTTCAACATGCATATTTGAGATATGCCAACGGATGGGCATCTGTCCCTCTAAGGCAGCTTGCTGCTTCCGATGGTCATGTCCCTTTTTGGACTATAAGAACAACGAAATGTGGGGCCAACTTGGTCTCTTCCCAGTGTTGATCCAGGAAGGAGCTCCGATGTAGAGGCTGGGAGCTGATCAGGGTACTGACCCAGGACTAGGTGAAGAGGAGTTGACTGGTGGTGGCCAGGGGACAGTTTTGCAGTGAGTGGCATGAAGCCACAAGCAATGAAGCTTGACTGAAAGCCCAGAAAGGGGGTAATAAAGTAAGAGACTGCTAAATAGACTACGTTTGTGCATATGTAACTCGTACACCCATATGGGTAGTATCCCTTTAAGTAACCTAGTGCTGATCAAGAAGGGTGTGGATGTACACTCTGCTAAGGTTCTCTCAGACACGATGCCTTCAGAACGTTTTGTTTAGTTGGTTCCATTATGGGCAGAGGAATGGACGAGCGAGAATAAATATAGCAGGCAGAGCCCACAGAGAGGAGAGAGAAAGTATCTGTTCTCTGAGAAGGAAGCAGTCTACCATTACTCACATGTCTTCTAGGCCTTGACCAGGTTAGTTTGGATATAAAAGGGAGGAGGTTGCTTATGTAAAGAAAAATCAGTATTTTATTATTTTACTAGGGTTTTGCGTGTAAAGATGTTTCTATTGTATTACTTAAATTCTTCTATTTTTGTGGCAGGGCATTTAATTCTCTGATCTGTGTTCTTAAACTGGTCTTCTGAGTCCTGCTTCATCTTCTTCAGTTGCTTTTCAGTTGAATTATAAGGGGAACACAGAAAGAGGCAATCTTGGAAATGACTAGCCAGCACTGGGGAAAGACCTAAGATCTGCCAGTTAGTTGGAAGAAACCCAGGAACCACAGACTTATAGGCTACAGAGACAAAACTGTTCTAATAGTGATACTCAGTCTGTGTTCCTCAAGAAAAGGAAAGGACAATTACCAAATCCTTTGGGTTGTCATAAAATTTGTTCTATTGTTTTTATCACATCAGTAATCACAAGATCATTCTAATTTATAATTATATACATTTAATAAAACATGAAATGGTTAATAACAATGTTTATATACAAATATGATTCTTATGAAGTTTGCTTTTGAAAAGTCCCTTTTTAGAGACAAAATCCTGGTAAACCTTGATTCCTCTATTTAGCAGCTCATGGTAGCAAAATAACAACTCAGCATAAGTTGCAGCCTGTTTCTCTTTCTCGCAAAAAGATTACACATAGAACTGGGAATTGGGAGAAAATCATTACAAACAAACAAGCACGTGGCAAAGAGAAATTGAGTTTGGCAGTAATTTGTGGGCCTTATCCAGAGAAGTACTTATGGCCAAAGGGTCCACTGATAGTGTCCAATAAAAGGTAGCATCTTAATTAATTTAGGAAATGTGTCATGACAGATATAACCCCTGGAAGTAGACAGACTAATCCTAAAGCAAATAATTTTGCCATGTAATCCAGGGTCAATTGGTAGGCAGACTGTGCTTTCAGACAGTATCCTCAGCTTCAGGGACATGAGCTTAGAGGATGCCGTCAGCAGCAGGATGCAAAATGACTGCTGTTTTAGACTGTATTCCTTCTTTCCCCATCATCACCAAAGTGTGGCTGCTGTTTGCTCTTTCACGCTGATCTTTGCTAGCCCTGCAGAGGGAGCACAGGTGATTTCCTCTGTCCTGCATTGAACTACTGCTGCAAATGATAGCTGGCACATTTTCCCCAGGAAAAATGCACCCAAGTAGTAGGTGTAGGAGTGGTGGCATTCGGTGAAAGTATTAGAAGAAGCAGGAGAAGCTGGAGTGGTTGATTATGGAAGTAGGGATGGGCGAACAGATCGCGGTTCAGGTTCGGCTGTTCAGTTTGGCTGCGTTCGTTTCATCCATTTGGTTCGGCTGCGTTCGATCTGTCCGTTCGTTTCGGCAGTTTGGCTAGTTTGCCGAGTTCAGGTTCGGCTGTTCGGTTCAGTCGTCCAAACAGGCCGTTTGGTTAGGCCGTTCGGATGTTCAGTTTGGCCGTTCAGGAAATGTTGTTATCAGTGTTTTTTTGTTTTTTATATTTTTTTTGGTTTTTTATTGGGTTTTATATGGTTTTCTTTTTTTTTTATTTGGTTTTTTTGTTTTTATATGGGTTTTAAAAAAAATAAATTTAAATCTAATATTATATATATCTATCTACACTAAATCTAACTGCTATTAAGTATTCTAAATGCTATGAACTAAATGGATTATCTAATAAGTACACAGACCTGCTCCTACAAACACTAAAACTAAATCACTAA
>QEPC01011190.1:2084259-2097910 GCA_003113815.1 Sphenodon punctatus
TCAACGCCTGCTGTTCAGGAACAGTGACTAGCTCAGAAGGTGTTGGGAAGGGGGGAGGCAGATAATTAGTTTCGTTTCTTGCAAGCCTCTCCACCCCTGGTGCCTGGAAGTCTTCTCCATCCTTAATGACTGACTACACCTCCCTGTCATGTTTGACCTTCCAGTGAACCTTTTTTTGCCACCCGAATGCAATGCGAATTGACCGAACTGTTCGCTCATTTCGCTGTTTGGTATGTTCGCGTTCGTGTTCATGTTCATGTTCGGTCATCTGAACAGGCCAAGTTCGGGCCATCCCTATATGGAAGACATCATCGTCTGACTCAGGTAGTACTGCAGTGCAAAGTGGTATTGCAGTGCAAGGGATAGAAGTTCAAAAGGAATTGAATGCTCTGGAAATGTGTAAATATAAGTGTGTGTGTGTGTGTGTGTGTGTGGGTGAGAGAGACTAGGTTGCATAGGTATGGGCAGTATAAGAACTTTGGAGACTTGAGTATGTCGGCGCACCCCCAAAATAAAGACAAGGACACGTATCACAGGATTAAACAGCCGCACTCTTTATTGAATTTGTCAAACAAAAGGAAGGGGGGGCACCCCTCCTGTCTCCCCCCCTTCCAAACTGGGGTCCTCATTTATAACTAACCTTACTATTTAACCCCCCTTTAGGAGGTACCCTCTCCTCCCCTCTCCGTCCCTGCACACTGTGCGTACCTCTTCCCCCTTACTCAATTAAATCGAGAGGGTAACCTCCTATTCCTTATCTTTACTGTTAACTTACACCCTGCCTCGGTCCCCAGGTTTCCCCAGGCCAAGCGGGGGGTTCATGCCTGCCCCATCTCTGGGGGTTATTTTCAGCAAAAGTTGAGAACACCATTACTCGCTGGTTGGCAGATGCTCCTCCCAGCGGGTGCGGCCATCCATCTCTCCCTTCAGGTTGGCCATATAGTGGGCCGCGCTGTGGTGACTATGCCACGGACCTTCCCATCTCTTAAGGAGATGCTGCTACCCATGCTATGCTAACTGTTATAACTTCCAACTTTGGGCTTAACTCTGCCCATTGCCACCAAAACCGCCAGCTTCGCTTGGCTGGTTTGCCGCCACACCAAAACCACCGATTATCTGCCGCAACTGTCGTTTTAGGACCCCAAGGTACAAATCACATCCCATGTCTGATAGGTGCATCCCATCACCTCTGAAGGGTTCATCCCTATCATGCCGCATACCCTCATGTTTAATGACCTGACCTCCCCTCCGCCATAGCCAATTCCCAATTTCGGTGTTGGCTCTCCGTCTGGCCTGATCAACCTGACCTGTGCGCTCCGCTGTGGCCCATACTCTCCTAGGGAGTATTTCAGACCATACTATCGTGAATGCCGGGAACCTATCCTGTACTATCCTCAAATCCCACATTACCTTTTTTGTCAGGCCCAGCCCCGTTCCTCTGGGGAGGTTGCTTTCCCCGAGGTGGATCACCAGCACCTCTGGCACTGGGTAGGTTTCCCAAGCTCCTGTTAAGGTCAGAAGGAGTTGCTCCCATAGCATCCCCCTCCTGCCCACCCAAAATATACTTGCTCGTTCACTTAGGCCCAGCTGGGTACCCCACCCACTGCATGCAGCCTTCTTCCCTGCCCAGTGGACATTGCTGTGGACGATCCACACAACACATCGTTCCTGTCTCACTGGTGCTTCTGCAAAAATAGAAGGGTCAATACTCGCCACAATTGCAGGTCCAGATCGACTGACATGTGGTCTAGTTTCCCTGATATATGAGCGGTAGGCACTCGAGCGCCATCTCCTTATCGCTTGTATCCGTTCACCCGATAATCCTATATCTGCTGCGACTGATGCTGCCCCTATCCTAAATGAATGCGTACTGTAGCTACCCTGGTCGAGCCCTGTTATTCTCACGCATCTACTCAGGACCACCCCAAACTGGTAACGTGTCAGTGGGAATCCATTTTCATGTATGAAAAGCGAGCGCCCAACCTTTGGGCAGGACCCCAGATAACTCCTCATTGCCCCGACAGGGCAGATACGGGGGTCCCCAGCTGCGCGAAGTCTCACCCACCATCCCCTTCCCCTCTGATAGGTCTTAGACTTTCTCAGATGGAGAATAAGGGTATCTCCATGTCATGACATGTCCCTCAACTGCAATGCTTGCCCTGACCTGTCCCTTTGGGAGTCGGCTACCATTTCCCCAATCCGGAAGGCTCCAAACAAAGCAATGCGGAAAACCGTGGTAAAGAGCTCGTGTTCACTACTGGAATAACAAACCTTTCCAAGCGCCTCAGTTAGGGCAATAAGGATTGGAGGAGTGATTGGGGCCCGAGTATCCTGCCTTGGGGGGGCTTGGCGGGCCCAGCTGTCCCTTAAACAGTTCATGAAAAAAACGTTATCAGGGGAGGGGTGCCCGGCGAGATGGCTCATAAAGGTGATGGCTGATATTCTCCCTGCAATCGTGCCAGGGGCCAGTCTGTCCTCCTGCAACTGCATAGCATACTGCAATAGACACCCCTCCACAATGGGGAAACCTATGTCCCACTCTTTTCGACACCTGAATTCCTGGAATTCGCTGAACGCCTTCTCGTACGCCCACCTGGTTCTGGGCGCGAGGGATCCCTGCATTGCCTGGTAAAGTTCTATAATCCAAGGCTCCACATGTCCCTTGGGAACGGGTCAGGTTTCTCGTTGGCCTCGGGGGCCAGCTGGTGGAATCGGTCTGCCTGAAATAGAGAAAGGGCATCAGCGATGCCGTTGGCAATCCCCAGCACATGCTTGGTGATTAATAAGATGTTTGCTCTCAAACACTTGAGGACAAATGCGCACACCAGTCTCATGACCCTTTCTGATTTGGAAGACAGCTTGTTGACAACATGGACCACCGCCATGTTATCACACCAAAACCCTCCTATTGGCAAATTCAGCTGCCCACAACTCTACGGCTACCACCATGGGAAAGAATTCCAAACATGTCAGGTCCTGGGTTATCCCTTGTTCACCCCATTCTGTTGGTCAGGGGGCCACACACCACCTTCCCCTAAAGTAGACTCCAAAGCCATGCCCCCCTGCAGCATCCGAATGTATCTGGAGCTCAGCCTCCATCAGGAGTCGCTGCTGCCAGAAACTAACCCCGTTGAAACCTGCAACAAAAGTTTCCCAGGTCGCCAAATCCTCCTGCATCTCCACTGTCACCCTGATATGGTGATGCGGGGGCTGGTCGCTCCCTACCCAGGCATACAAATGGGACATGAATGCTCGACCTGGGGCAATGACCCAGCAGGCGAAATTCAGGCTGCTGAGGAGTGACTGCAATTCCCATACTGTCACTTTTCTTGCTCCCCCCACCCTAGTTACCGCCTCCCTCAGCATTCTTAATTTATCCTCTGGGAGCCAAGAAAGGGACAGTTCCATGTCTAGCTATATGCCCAGGTAGGCCAGTTTAGTTGTTGGTCCTTCTGTCTTTTCCTGCGCTAGCGGTACCCCTATTTCCTTTGCCACCTCGTGAAAATCCAGCATTGCCTGCTCGCATTCGGAGGTGCCTGCCCTTCCCGCGAAGAGGAAATCATTGAGATAATGCGTGATCCATCCACCACCTGCGCGGTGTTGCGTGATCCACTCCAAAACTGTACTAAACTTCTCAAAGGCCGCACATGAGATTGAACATCCCATGGGCATTGCCTTGACCAAGTCAAATTAATCCTCGAACTCCATGCCCAACAGCTCAAAGTACAGGGAGAAGGCAGAATGCCGATCTGATGTCACACTTCGCAAGGAGGGCAAATGTTCCACAAGTATGCACCATTTCGACCGCCGAGTCAAACGATGCATACTGCACCGAACAGAGTTCAAAGGGTATTGCATCATTCACCGACTTGCCCTTGGGGTAGGACAAGTGGTGAATCATTTGATATTCTCCCGGGGCCTTCTTTGGCATGCTACCCAAAGGGGATATCCGCAGAGTTGGTATAGGCAAGGATTCAAAGGGACCTTGAATTCTACCTTCTTTTGCCTCTTTGTCAGTTTTTTGCCACACGATCTCCTCTCTCCCTACAATGGATTTCAAATTCCTTGTCCCCAAATGATACCGTGGGCCCACTATTGGGATCCTGAAACCCCATTGGGATCCTTCCACCACATGTTCAGCAGTTGCTCTATCGGGATAATCATGAACGGCAGCCGCCAATACCTCATGCTGAACTGGCGTTGGAGCCCTTGCCCACCTTCGCTGGGGGCCCGCCTTGCCCTGCTGTACCCTGTCATGTATTTGCCCTCCCCCGGATCCTGTTTCCATATTACCGGAAACGGGAGCATGCGGAGGCCGAATGATCCCCACCGCATTGAGTGCATGTGTGCTTGAATCTGCACTGGGTACGAAAACATTGCCCCCCATCATTAAAATCCCAACATGTCGGTCCTACTGGGGACTGTCATGCCTGGCCTGTCTGTGCCCCCGCATGTGTATTACCCAGTCTGGTGAGGACGTGCCCACTATCTGACCGGGGCGCATACTTGGTGTAACTAATGCACTCCAGCCAAATATCAGGTGCATGTACATTCCACCTCATTCTAGGGTTGTTGGCTGCCCTACGCCTAAAGGACTCATTGTAGCGCAGCCACGCTCCGGGGCCCCCTGTGTTAAATGCCCTCCACACTAGGTCAGAGTACTTGAGTATCTCTGGCCCCAGTCTGGGAATTTGATCAATGTAACTCCCATATAAATTGTGTAGGCTGCCATCCAGTTGGACCATGACCTCTCTGCCTTTGGCATCATGAGCCTTTCTTTTTCCTTCTTTTCCTCCTTGTCATTAGGATCCAGGATTGGATCGCTGAAAAGGAGGGCGAATATGTCTGTGTATTCACCACTCCATATATTTTCCTTGGTAGACTGGAGAAGATGCTCCCTGAGTGGGGCCGACACGTCAGCGTGCCCGCCCGATAGGGGGCGCACCTCCCCCCTACTCCCACAACCATGGGTAATCGTGCACCCACAGCACTGCAGGGCCCCCCACACGTGGGCCACCGCCGTGTAAACCCTATCCGTGCTGCCCGAGCACCCCCCACAGTGAGCTCGGTGTGAATGCACGGGAGCTGGGGGGTTCCCACCACCACCCTGCCACCTCTGGCCCTGGAACCCCCACTCCTGTGTACCCCTATCAACAGAAAGGTCTAGTGGTGGGGGTCGATAACCCTCCATGGCCCACTGACCATTCCCTTCTTCCCCCCATGGGTCACCCCACTCCTCACCTGTCCGTGGTTCCAGGTCCCCCCTGAACCTCTGTTCACCGATCTAGCTTCCGGAACCACCTTGCATCTTGTGTGCCCCTTCCAACCTGTCCTCTGCTGCCTGCCTTCCCTCCCACAGGGGCTTGTCGATGCTTGGGGTATAGGCAATGATTCCTCCCTCCTCCTGATAGCTCCTGGTCCATCCTCCCTATAATTAAATGGTATGGCGCAGCACCTCCCCAGGCGGGTAGACCCCCTCACCACCGCGGGACTGGTGACCCTCCCCCCAGAGGAGTCCCCCCAACCCCACGTTACCCTTGGTGGAAAAATCAGCCATTCCCCTCCTCTCCTGGGCACTCTCCAGTTCCTCTATCCGGGACTGGTATCCCGCCAACTGCTCCTGCATCGCTTGCAGGACTTCTGCCTGCTGAGCCCCATCTCCTCCTTGCCTTCTCTGTTCCTTTCTCTTTAGCGCAGGCCCCCCTTTTTTCTTTGTCGGGGGGGTCTTCTTGGGCCCTCGCTTTTTGGGAGGCATTCTGCCTCAACTACCCCCGCCTCACCTGTTGTACAGGGGAGGGGGGAGGTCGAGACAGCGGCCTTTATGGGCCACTACCCCAGCATGCGGGGGGGGGGGATGGACAGGGGTTAGGCCAAAAGCCTGTATAGCCTGACAATGGGTGTGGGCAAAACCTTCCCCAGCCCCAACTTCCAACAGCCACGAGGGGGGGCACGCCCCACCAGTCACCCCCAAATCCCCCCTCATCCCCAGACCCTACTGTAACTACCCAGGGCCTGTATAGCCCAAGACTCAGGCCTGGTAAAACCAACCTGCAACCCACCTCTTGCTGGGCGAGGTGTAACCTGACCCGCCTGTCACACTGCCACAGGGAGAAGAGGAGAGCGTGTGAAATTGCCACTTCACTCTATTCATTTATGGGACCAGCCGGCCACCCCCAAACTGCCTCTCTCTGAAGCCCCAGTGGGGCAGCTGCCCAGCCACCCATCCCCAAACCTTTCACCTCTATAGGCCCTGATGGGCCAACTACCTGAGGCCTATTGGGCCTAGCCCACTTCTTTCCCTCCTCTCATAGGCCCTGCTGAACCAAATACCTGTGCCCTATTGGGCCTAGCAAGCTTCTTTCCCAAGGGGGGGGGCGGTTGATTCATGCCTGTCTCGCCCCGCGTCTAGCACCCCTCCCTGCCCACCCGCTGCTGAGCCAGGGCCTCCAATTCCTGTCTTCTGTCTTCAGGCATGAGCTGCATGGCCTACATGAGGTCGCTCGCTCATGCCGCATGTCTGTTTCCCCCACTCTGGCCGCGCTGAATACTGTGCCAGAGCTGGGATCTAAAATGGCTCCCAGGATCTTGCGGGTCTCATGAGAGTCCTGAGCATTCTTGTTTTGCCCCCATTGCTCGGCAACACGGGGACCCTGGCGGACAAAAATACCGCCCGTGTTCCCGTCTTTCCTCGCTCCGGGGAAGAGGGGGGGGTGGCGCCAAACCCCCGCCGCGGTTAATGTGGAGGGGGGATTGTCATAGATGTTTTATAGAAAAATGCAGTGCAGCATTTTGGTGGGGAAGAAGTAGAATTTTAATGTCTGTTTCCACCTTTATTACCATGGAAGTGGTGCCTGTTTTGTCATTTCTTATATTTCTTCAAAACTAGGAGGAGCAACACTCTCCCTTCATTTCATAGCTAAGGTGATTGTCATCTGTTGACAATAACTTTTTGTGAGCCAGGAAAGTAGATGTCTCTCAGTCGGGGCATAGCTATGCAGGAATGGGCCCCTGCTGAGGCACTCCACTGTGCTTATGTATTCTACATGCATATATGGACCTCCCAGGCATATGAGACCTGGTGCAGCTACACCTATTATAGCTATGCCTTGCCTCTCAGATTTAAATTTATAATTTCAGGGCATTACAAATTGTATGTTGGTAGAATAATGAATTTTTAATTTTATATTGAGTTCTTCTCCTTGAGAAGTAACATGCTGCCCTCTCTATTTTCCTGAGCTCTCTGTTCAGATGATTCCAGACACTGAATGTGTGTGGAAGAGAAATCCTTGATTCACCCATTTTTTTGTTTGTAGAAGGGTTATACTGTACAGAAAAGAATGATAGGAGGGGCAGCATACAATGGGACAGGGACCTAAAGCAATGAGGAATTCCCACTGGCTGATTACACTGTGTGGACTTAAACCCTCCCTGTTCACCTTGTGTGGGGGTGGGGGAGGAGGAGAGGAGAAAAAATGTCCTGGTACGTGAGGAAGAGGAAAGGAATTGGACAGCCTTCTTCTGTCCCCTCATGCCAGCAAATGAATTTACCAATTCCACCTCCCAGTGGGCAGAAAGGGGAGGACTTAGACAGTGGGAGCAGTGCGCAGAAAGTACTGCTTTCTGTGTACAGAACAAATGAGGATGGGAGGAAAAAGGTTTCAGGAGATAGCCTGATGAGGGACTTAGAATTGCCAGGAGAATATGGAGCTGAAGGAGACTGTGTTGTGGAAGATGGTGGCAAGGGGAATATAAGAAGGATGGTAGGAGAAGGACGGGGACAGTGATGGTGAGGTAACTGCTATGGATTTTTTCCCAGCATCCATTTGGCAGACAGAGTTCATGCAGAGTTCAGAGCGACTGCGATGCTGGATTAGAGGCAGTAGGTAGAGATGATGGAGGTCCCGTCTAGTCCATCTTTGTGGGGGGAGTTTCAGGAAGTGACACCAGACGATGCGGTGGATGTCTTGGGGTCTGTGAGAGCCACCTGTTGTGAACTTGATTCATGCCTGTCCTGGTTGGTGAAAGCCTTCAGGGAGACGTTGGGGATGGTTCTGGCGAGGGTGGTTAATGCATCCTTGCAGCAGGGGAGGTTGTCGCCGAGCCTCAAGGAGGCTGTGGTGCGCCCCCTGTTGAAGAAACCATTGTTGGACATGGACGCACTCGCCAGTTACTGACCTGTCGCTAACCTTCCCTTTTTAGGGAAGGTTATTGAACGGGCAGTGGCGATCCAGCTCCAGGCACATCTAGACAGTTGGTTTCCAGGACCCTTTTCAATCTGAGTTCTGCACTGGCTATGGCACTGAGATGGCCTTGGTCAACGATCTCCACTGAGAGATGGACACAGGACGTTCGACATTTCTTGCCCTGCTAGATCTCTCGGCCGCTTTTGATACCGTGGACCATGGGCTGTTGTTGAGATGGCTGCGTGACCTTGGGGGACTGTATGGGATCATTCTTGAATGGTTCTGTTCATTCCTCTCAGGGAGAAGCCAGCGGATAGTGCTGGGAGCTGAAACATCTTGCCCCTGCGCTTTGTCCTGCGGCATTCCGCAGGGTTCCATTCTGTCTCCATTATTATTTAATGTTTATATGCAGCCCTTGGGGGAGGTTGTGAGAGGGTTCGGGGTAAGATGTCACAAATATGCTGATGATACTCAACTGTACCTCTCTTTTTCAGCTGACCCAGACCCTGCCGTCTCGTTGCTATCCCAGTGTTTGGAGGCCGTGACGGAATGGACGTGGCAGAGCAGACTGAAGCTCAACCCTGATAAGACGGAGGTGATGGTGGTGGGGAGAGTGAGGGAGGTGTCGGCCCCGCTGATTGGGGGGATTCGCCCTCCTGTAGCTCAACAGGTCTGGAGTCTGTGTGGGGGTGGGGTGATGGACGCGGATCTCCGCTTTGAGCAGCAGGTTGAGGAGGTGGCGAAGGCTGCCTTCTGCCAGTTGTATCTGGTCCGGAGGTTGCGTCCGTACATCTCTGGCCTGAACCTGGCCTCCCTCGTCCATGCCTTCATCACCTCGAGGCTGGACTACTGCAATGCGCTCTACGTGGGGCTGCCCTTGTTCCTGGTTCAAAGGTTGCAGTTAGTGCAGAATGCGGCGGCCCACCTCCTTTCGGGGATGGGGCGCCGGGACCACATAACACCTGTGCTCTGGACTCTGCGTTGGCTGTCAATAACGTGCCGAGTGAGGTTCAAGGTATTGGTGTTGATCTATAAGGCCCTTCACGGTCTGGGTCCCTCATACTTCAGGGACTGCCTCGCCCTCCGTGCCCCAGAGCGGCTCCTTTGGTCTGCCAGGCGTGCCTTCTTGGAGGTCCCCCGTGTTAAGCAGGGGGCCACAATGGAGAGTGCATTCTCGGTGGCCGGGCCGCGCCTTTGGAATTCCCTCCCGGAGGAAGCTCACCTGGCCCCGGGCCTTTTAACATTCCAGTGAGTTTGTAAAACCTGGCTGTTCGCCCAGGCCTTTGGGGAGTGTGGGAGGGTGGGTTAGTGAGTTTTTATCATCCTACCCTTCTCTATTATTTTTATTATTTTTTGTCCTTTCCCTGTTTCTATTTGTAAGATTTTTATTACTGTTTTTAAATATTTAAAGTTTGTTTTATATGAAATTTGTTAGCCGCCCTGAGCTGCTTGCAGGAGGGGCGGGGCATAAATGTATTAAAATAAAATAAATAAATAAATAGTATGGGCAGGGATGGAGCATGTCCTGGCAGAGTGTGTGGGGTGCATGAAGGTCCATGTTTGAACTTTGTTAACCAGTGCCTGGGCCTCCAGTAGCACAAAATCCTCCACTGTTTGCAGATACCATTTCATTTCATTGATACCAAGTATTTGCATGTTCTAAAAAAAATAAATGGCAAAGCAAATATTGCATTCCAGGATTGTGGAGGATCCTCAAGCAAGCAGCATCCATAAATTATAAGTTGTGCAGCTAGAGTAACTTCTGATGCATGACTGGCTGTAGTGTGCTTTATCCACTTTGTAATATTGGCTGAATGCATTCTGGTGGTGATTCATTTATGTATGTCATCTGCAATTCTGTAAAACATCTTGAGGTTTGTGGAAGGTCCCATTTAAAGCAATTCATAATTAATAAGCAAATGTAATGGCACATCAAGAGCTGATAAAATGTTGTCCCTCCCCCCTGTTCTGAGAAATGTGGCTGAAACAGCAGCAACAGACAAGTAAATATTAAAGGGTATACTTTATAAGGCACACTCACCTAAGTGACCCTTGTCTTGCAAGGGTTTGGGCGCAACAGTGTTCCTTTATGCACACAATTAGGCCCTTGATGCCATTTGGATGCATTTGGTATGAAGATCAACAGCAGAAAACCAGACATAAAACTTGAATTTTGGGGAGTGTTAGACATATGAACTAAAGACTTGCATCCTAAGTTTGGAAATCCAGTCACCCCTAACAGGTTGAAGCTCCACAGCTGATATTTCTAACAAACACGGAGAGCTGTTAGAGCCAGTGTAACCTAGTGGATGTGGTCTTGTATATAGGTCTAGGAAACAGAATTCAAATCTGGTGAATTCACTGGGTGGCCTTGGGAAAGTCATTATCTCTCAGCCTTGGTTCCCTATCTTAAAATGGGAATAACGATGACCAACATCATGGGACCATTGTGAGAGTGATAGGGATTAAAAAACACTCTGAATGCTAGAAGTGCCATAGAAATGCTTAATAATGGTATCTATAATTTAGATCATTGATGTGGTGTAGTGTCAGGGAGTGTTAGAAGTATGTTTAATAGGCTGAACAGCACCCAGTGCAATAGCTTCTTAATTTTACTTTTCTTGTCTCTATGCTAAGAAATTAAAAGTGATAGAAATAAAAATCTAGTCATCCTTTGTGAATGGAAAATATTTCCTAAGAAAACAATTGATTTTGAGCTTTCCAGAGAGCTCAGAATGTGAAGTGTGCTTGCCTGCAGGTAGAGTGCGGAGGAGAATCCAAATTATTATGCTGCATACTTTGAAGTGAATAATGTTGGCTGTCTCACTGATTGCATTTTTCCTTTGTATAAAAATATATTGTACATAATAAATATTGGAAGCAATCTGAATTGGTTCATAAAACTTTGTAGGCTTTCAAATCGTTGGGGTACTTTAACTGCCCAGTTTGCTTCTAGGCTCATGGCTGTAGCTATCTTGAATTAAATTATTTGCTGAAATAGCACCTCTGAATATTTCTGGCTAGCAGAGGGTTGGAGAAGGGGGTGGACCTTGGCTGCTGCTTTGTCTTTACACATGGTACTTGTAGTGAAGCCTCATTGTCCAAAAATCAGTCAAGATTCTTCATAATCAGGGACTCGGCATTGCAGTGTGATTGCACAGTAAGGCATGCAAGCTTTAAATAATAGAAATGCTTCATATATGTCTGCATGTGTGTGTATAAGTTAATGAACATGCTTATTTAAACTTAATTGATAGCCAAAATCACCTTTGAGAAGGTCATTATTTCAACTCTGATTGTTCCCAGTGGTATCCACAGAGTTCAATCATGCTTTAGTAGGGTAGCTGTGGGGTGGGAATAGATCTCAGAAGCTGTCTGGTGTTGAATTCTCCTGAACATCTTATTAAATCTAAGGATGGGAAGAGAAGTGACGCTACCATGGCAACCTGGCCTGGGTTGGGATGGGAAGCTGCGGCAGACGTGGTCTGCATTGGGTCAGGCTGCTCAACACGTTCCTGTGGTCAGGCGGCCTGGGAAGGCAGAGAGATGCATGACCATGCAGCCAGCCAGCCCTGCCCCTGCACTATGCCCAGCACCCCATCCCTGAAAGGACAGACCACCCTGGCAGCCGGTGATGGCCACCATGGTGGCCCCAATCCATGATGGATCACAGAGGGCCACACCACACGACAGCCCACTGTAGTCCACTTTTCCCCTGATTGGGTGAAGCCTAGCCTAGCTAATCTGCGGGTTAGAGCCCAGGCTAGCCTCCAAACACAACCTGGGGCAATCTCAGACCAAGAACTGGTGGCCACTCAACAGACGTGCTGGTGGCTTGCGGGCCAAAGCATGAAAAAGCAGGACACAGAGGGCCATCATCACATCTGTCTTTACCCTTCGTGCAATATTGGACAAGTCACTTAAACCATTTGGGGGATGTTAGGATTAAGCAATGTTGTCGCAGGCTTGAAGAGGTTAAATTTTATATAGGCGTGTTAAGTGTTCTTTATTATAAAATAGGATTAAGTGTGCTTTGATAGTGTGGCAGATTTTAATAATAAAGACTAATGTTGACTAGGATTAATTAATGGTGGTAAAGTTATGTGTAAACTGTAGATATGTGCTTATTAGCTCCTTGTTAAATAACAAGCTACGTGATACTGGAATTCCCTTAGAAAAGACATTTGGTTTATTAGATCAGAAATATAGTTCCAAATGGTATATTTTTATTTACTATTAGACTATTCATGTGTATACACCTGGCTACTTACACAACAGGATTTACTTTGTGGTGAGAGAATCATATATTGAGAGTGTGTTACATGTTTATACTTTTGTATGAGAATGTATTGTATACTTCAATTATATATATACTTCAGTATAATATTATGCTAATTAGTGACTTATTTTTGTAGACACTTTTCCCCGATGAAGAGATTTTTTCTTGAAACACTGCTTCTGATACTTTTGTCACATTATCATTGATTTTAAATAATTTGTTGTATATTCTTACATTTCGATGTAGAATAAAACCTTGTTTTTATCTTCTGTGACAGCTTTTATTTGCTCATACATCTCTCCAAAAATCTCCTCTGATAGCAATTGCAGGTAAAGACATCCTGTTTTAGTAAAGATCTTCTTAAACCATGGTCTGGTGAATAATGGGTGATTTCAGACGTTACAGGAGGCCGGTTCACCATAGTGAACCCCCAGGGGGGGTGAACAACACAACCACGGGCCGGGGCGGAAAAACGACCCAAACAGACGTGACGGGACCGGGACCACGGCCGGGAACCGGGCCGAACCATAACGGACCGGGGCAGCACAACAGACGTGCAGCCGAACCCCCGCTGTGGTCAAAACTCCCAGAAGGCATCGGGCAGGGGCGGGACACAGACATGGCTGCAGAAGGGCAAATGAAGCCAAGAGGCACACAAGGGAACGCCCACACAAGGGAAACGGGAAGGGAGGGGGGAAGAGGGAGAACAGGCTGATAGGTGCCACACACAGCACACGCACACACACAGTGGACCCGCAGTGGGACACACTGCATGACCATACGCCTGGGCACCCCCCCACACCCTCCCCCCACACAAGGGAAAGGTCGGGAAGGGGGGGGCAGGGGTGCCCGGAGAACAGCACACGGAACAACGGGAGGGATGAGGGGGGGCACTGCCAAGGGGCAAGGCACAGGCAGCAGCAGCCCCCACCCCCATAGCACCCCAGTCCACAGAGGTGCCCCACAGCAACATAGGCAGTCTAGGAAGGGGGGGCCCAGGACCCCCGGAACAAGGCACGATGGGAGCCCGCAATACACAGCGAGCCTGGCGGAGAGGGTCCAGGAGGAGGAAGGGGGCCCCACAGTCACAGGGGGCCAGATGGAGGGCAGCCAGGTCCGGTGGAGCCCCCTGCAGGTTCAGCGACAATCTGACACCCCCCCACCTAGGGAAGGAACACGGTCCAGTCCG
>QEPC01011190.1:2103005-2132542 GCA_003113815.1 Sphenodon punctatus
CCCCTGTGCCCCCCTCCTCCGCCTGTGCCCCCTCCACCTCCATCGCTGCCCCTGCCTCCACCTCCTCCACCACCTATGTCACTTTCTCTGCCTCTGCTCTCTTCCGCCTCCCTCCTCGCTCCATCCCGCCACGCTTGCCTGCTGCTGATTTCGCTTTAAATCTCCCTCTGGTGGTTGTGTTGTTGCTGGTTGCCCGACAGCAATACTGCGTGCCTTGTCCCCGGCTGCAGCTCATTTCCTTTGGTTCCGCCCGGGGATTGGCGTCCAGACATTACTTTTCCTTGGTTCCTGGTGGGGGTCCGTTTGACCACGCTTCCCCCGGCTAGCCCGGGAAGCGTGGTTGAAATTGACCCCATGTGGATATTGAACATGATGAACATCTGGCGCGCGCCGAACAGATGTTCACGGCCCTTTGGCCCCACCGCGGGGTTCAGTGTGGTTGAGCGTGATCTCATAACATCTGAAAATACCCAATAATTCTTCTGTTTTTCTTTCCCTAGACTAATAGAGAGCCAATCACTAATGTAGATTTTCCAATATCTGGGTACATATAAAGGTCAGTATATCCTCTTTTCAGAAATGCAAATGACACACAAGCCAGCATGACCCATTCTGTTTGGCAGAAGACTTTGATGATATTGTTCAGTTTGGTTATGTTGGGCCTGCACTTGTTTGTCTAAGAGCAGACAATGGAGAAGAATATGCAACAGTGAGTCTGATACAATGGCTCATCAAAGGACCTAAAAGGATATTTTCTCATTACATGTACTGGTGCTATTTAGCCTATTAAGGCAGAGCATGCTACGACTGTTTGCCAGACTATGGGCAGATAAGTAATAACTTTTTATCTTTTATTACATCCCTGCTTTACAGAGACTTACAAATATTATGCCTTTTACATTTTTTATTTTATTTTAAAAAGCCATTAACTTATTAGTAGACATAATGAAAAATATGAATCACTTAATCAAGCTTTATAATACCAAGAATCAAGGATATGTTTATAAAGCCATTCTATGTATACATTGCATGCTGTCAAAATCAGTGGCATTGTTAATGAAAATTATCCTGTGGTGTTGACACTTGAATGAGCTATTGTTTTTCTTCCTACTTCTTGCATCCTAATGACAATAATTCAGAATTATCTTCCTCCTGGCCTTGAGGATGCAATTTGTTCCTGCTCTCAAAATTTGTCCCTGCCACGGCAACCATCAAAATGGCGTGAAATTGAAGCCCCGCAAGACAGGCTTTCAGGGGCACCATATTAAGGAAGCCAGCTCCCGTCGACATTCTTTAGAACCAAGAGGAGCTGATAGAATGCACAAGCTGGTGGCTTACACTGAGCAGAAGTTCGTCCCCCCGAGCAGAGACTGAGCTGTCAATGGAATGCCACTGTCATCTATGTTTTCATCACCTTGAGGCTAGACTACTGCAATGCACTCTCTGGGACTGCCCTCGATGACTATCTGGAAGCTGCAGCTGGTGCACATTACACCAGTGCTCTGGAGTCTGCAGTGGCTACTGATAGCTTTCTGGACACAATTCAAGGTGCTGGTTTTGACCATTAAAGCCCTAAATGGCCTGGGCCCCATATACCGGAAGGATTGCCAGTTCTACCATGTTCCATCACAACCCCTGCAGTTGGCTGGAGGTGTGGTCCTGTGGGTTCCACCTGTTACTCTTGTCCGTATGATGCAGGCTCACAGGAGGGAGTTCTCAGCTGCTGCCCCAATACTGTGGAACTCCTTCCCACTGGAGGCCCGTTTGAGTTTGAGTCTGAGCCTGGGCATTCTTCAGAGATGATGAAAAAACTTTCTTTTTAGAAAAGCATTTGGCAGGTGGAAGGTAGGGATTAGGTGGAAGGTGTTGGTAGGATGGGGTTGCAGTGGGTGTTTTTGTTTTGTATTTTAATGTTTTAATTTTATTTTATATCTTTGTAACCTGCCCTTAACCTTCAGGGAAGGGTGAGGTAAAAATGCTAATAAATAAATGGTAAGCAGAAAGTCAGTAAGTTGGGAGGGTATTGCGAGAACCAAAAAATCCCATCGGTATTGGAAAATGGTCTGGAAATCCATTCCAGTTCCCAATATGGTGAACTTTCTCATGAACAGCAATTTAGCTGCTCATTCCAGCCCCATTAGTAATCTTAATTGTGTCACAATAAAGGCTTCTTATATTCATTTCCTTTTTTTAAAAAGTGCCAAGACAAAATAAGGAAGAGGAGAGTGTCTGCACAGCAAGAAGATGATTTATCAAGGGCAACACCACCAGTGTTGCCAGTCACACGCTAGGCAAATGCCTAGGGAACACATGGCAGACCAGTCTCGCACTGCCACGTGACAGAAATCAGCAGAAAAGCCTGCACAAGTTTTATAGCTGTTGACAAGGCAGTCAATAGGCTGGAAATCCTGCAGTTATGACACTAGAATTCTATGCAACCTTTTCAGTCTAGTAGCACAGCAATCACTATGCAGGATTCTAGGACCAGAATCTTGCACAGACAGTTGCTTACAATCAATAGTGTCCCCAGTCATCATATGTTTGCCTTTTAAAACAAGTTACATATTGAGCAAAGGGCAGCACAGTTTGAGTCTGGACATCAAAGGCACAATCCATCTCTCATTAAAGTCAGTAGAAGACTTTCCACTGACTTAAATAAGAATGGGATTATACCTAAGGTGTCTTGTGATGTGAAATTTAAACCCAGTTTTTGAAACTAGGGAAGTCTGAGTAGTTTACCCATGTGGTTAATTTTAGGGTACTTATCCAAAACCAAGTACTGTCATACTGGGTCAGACCAATGGTCTATCAAGCCCAGCATCTTGTCTCCCAACAGCGGCCAATCTCCGTCTCTTGTGAGAAGTACCCAACAGGTCACAATGGGCAATCCATTCCCTGTTGTTCAATCCCCCAACATTAAGAGGTTACATTCCTAAAACCTACACTTGGCTAATAGCCATTAATGAACCTACTCTCCAAGAACTTATCCAATCCCTTATTAAAACTACCTACACTACTGGCCTTGACCACTTCATCTGACAATAAATTCCACAAGGTAATTGTGCACTGAGTGAAAAAATACTTTCACTTTTTTGTTTTAAATCTGCTGCCAGTTAATTGTATGGAGTGCCTCCTTGTTCTAATACTGTTAGAAAGGTTAAATAACTGCTTCCTACATATATTGTTTTTTTTCATCTGATCCAGGCCCGGCAGTCTCTGTGCTTACCTGATGTCTGGCAGCTGTGGGGGAGTGGTTGAGGGTGAACCAACTGAAGCAGAATCCTGACAAGATGGAGGTGATGCTGATGGGGAGGGTGGTGGGTGTAACATCCCCCATCCTTGATGGGGTTTCTCCCTCCCTGGTCTCCCAGGTTTGGAGTCTTGGAGTGCTCCTGGATCTTCAGGTGGCAGCTGTGGTGAGGAGTGCTTTTTGCCAGTTACATATGGTGCGGCGGCTTCAGCCGTATGTCTCTGACATTGACCTGGCCCCCATTATCCATACCTTCATCACTTCAAAACTGGATTATTGCAACGTGTTCTATTTGGGGCTACCCGTGGTGATGGTCTGGAGACTGTAGCTAGTGCAGAATGCAGCGGCCCACCTCCTTATGGGCACGGGTTGCCATGAGCACATCATGCCAGTGCTCCATGCTCTGCACTGGTTGTCTATAGTCTTCCAGGCCTGATTCAAGGTGTTGGTACTTACCTATAAAGCCCTACACGCTCTTCTTGATGTCCCCTGGATGGTCCGGGGGGCCCACGATGGAGAGGGCTTTCTTGGTAGCTGCACCTAGGCTGTGGAACTCTCTTCCGGTGGAGGCTTAGGTGGCCCCAGGCCTTGGCTCCTTTTGACGTTGGTGCAAGACCTGGCTGTTCCGCCAAGCTTTTTGTGAGGGAGATGGGTAGGGTGGGTGGGGTGTGGGATAGGGTTTTATGCTACCCCCTTTTTGATTTGTTTTATGTATTTTATATGTGTTTATGGTTTTTTATGGTTTTTAGTGATATTTTAAATTATATTATGTAAACAAATAAATAAATAAAATATACCACTCAATATAACATTGAGTGGTGACTCAGTGTTATAAACTTCTATCATATCCCTCCTCAGTCGTCTTTTCTAGACCCAACCTATCCAGCCTTTCTTCATAGATGAGCCATTGCATACCCTTGATTATTTTTATTGTCCTACTTTGTATTATTTCTAGCTGTGCTATGTCTTTTTGAGATGGGGTGACCAGAACTGCACACAATATTGAAGGTGCAGTCATACCATAGATCTATATAGAGGCATTACAATAGTTTTATTCTCCATTCCTTTCTGAATGATTCCTAACATTTAATGATTCAATGTTAGGAATCATTCAGAATGAAATAGAGAATAAATTCTGTTTGCTTTTTTGACTGCTGCCATACACTGAGCCGAGGATTTCAATGTATTGTCCACGATGACTCCAAGATCCTTTTGCTGAGTGGTAACTCCTAATTTAGAACTCTGCAATTGTATACATATAGTTTGTTATTTTTCCTTATGTGCATTACTTTGCAATTGTCCACATTAAATTTTATCTGTCATCTGCCAAACCTCAAAACCTAAATAGATATACAAGTTTATTCATCACTAGTCACTGCTGTAGACTGTCATTGTTAAAGAATAAAGGAATCCTTTGTTTGTAGAACAAACTGAAGTTAATCAACACATTTTAAATTAGATGCCTGTAAATAAGTTTTGATGACACATTAATTGAACATACAATGCAACACTATATACCTCTGTAAATGTTTGGATAAGCTTTGACAAATTACCAAGACAAAAAAATGCATCTGTTTACATCTCAGGTTTCCTTAGAGGTTTCAGTACTTTCAACTCACCTTCTCCTTTGATTCACGGTTTAGAAAAGTGAGCAAGACACAAGCTATACGGTGCTTTATTTTAATTGAAATAATTAACTCTTGTTATGGTTTCACCTTTCCTTGTTTGTAACTGTTCAGTCAGAGGAGCAATTATTACTGCTGTGAAACATTATGGCTAGTTTATTTAATTAGCATCCAAACACGAATATCACTTTTGAGATGTAGTAATATTCCCTTGGGTGTACCTGGGTTTTACCAGCAGAGGGGGATAGCAAGGGAGCCTCACTCATATTTGTTTCAAGATACACTGAGGTCCTTCATAATAGTGGTTAGTCCAGCCACCGACTTTGTTATAACTGAAGCCTTCCTGGATGTAGTTCCCAGCCTGTTGGCCTTTTGTCGGGCCTGTAAGACCTGGCTGTTTGTCTGGGCCTTTGGGGAAGGGAGGAGTAGGGTGGGGGTTGTTTGCCAGTGGTTTTTACCTTTTCAATTGTCTGACTTACAATGTTTTAGTAACCCTTCTGTGTATTGCTTTTACTTACTGTTTTTAAAATGTTTTGTGAGCCACCCTGAGCTGCCATAGGGCTGGAGGGAACGGGATATAAATTATTAAATAAATAAATGTAGTTGAATCTTTTGACAGGAACATCCTCTCCAGCTAATTTGGCAGAATGAAAACAGGTTCGAAAGGAGAGCAGAGAGTAACGGAGCGCTAACCTCAGTCAAAGTCTGGGGAGGGTCAAGGGGTGGGGAGTATGAGAACATTTAAGTTAATATGGAAGTCAAGAACTAAAATTTGATGGTGAAAATGACATGATCTCAATGACAAACAGATGATATTTGGGTAAAGTGCATTTCTAAAAGGAAACACAAATAGTGAATTATGTCCTTCATTTGAAATATTACAAGCTGCTAAAGGGAATAAGGCCACTTGTTGATTGTTTTAGAGGCAATTAAGTGTCTTTGGGTTCAGAAACCAGAGTTGCAGTACAAATGTGCCTACCGAAGCAACAAGGAGAAAACAGTTGGGAGGCTTAGAAATGTATTAACAGAAACCAGAGTAAGAATACGAACATAAGACTCACCACATTTTCAAGGAGTAACTTGTAAGTAACCTTCTGCCAAAAAGCCCCTCAAATAGACACTTCTGTGATACATTCTTGTTCTCTGGTAACTGAAGGACCAAAAACTCTATAATCAATTCTGTACCTATGGTCAAGAAAGTTAGAGACAATGCAAATATGGAAGTAGAGTTAAACTCTCTGAAATTACAGGTGAAACATTTAGAAGTGGATTCCTAGAACTGTAGTTTGCCCATTGTCTGTAGTCCACAAGAAAACAACTTGATTATAGGGTAATATGGTGGGAAAGAGCTGACCTGAAAGTCCCAGCAGTGAAGTGGAGTGGGAAGCAGAACTGTTACATTTATGTATGGTGTAATCCTCACTCATTAACAACATTGGGAGTTTTGCCATTGACTTCAGGATTGAAGTCTGGGAGTTTGATGCCATGTGAGACTATGTTCTTTAAAGAACTAAATATTTTTAAGAACTGCAGAAAGCTAAGATGGGCTTTGGGTGTTTTCACTTTTATAAGCTAGAATATTTGAGGACCATATCTGTGTTGCATTTTTATTGTAATCGCACCTGGCCATGTAAACCTGTTTTTATCTTAGTAACTGTATACACTGACTTGTGCTGCATTTTGATTGTATTCTCCCCATATCACATGATTGTAAACCTGCGTTTAGATGACTTTAGTAACTATATAACACCTGTTTGTATCATTAGTAGATTAAATATAAATAGTATTGAATATATGTTAGCCCAAGTGGGAAAAACACTGGTTCATATTATAGAGCATGATGGGTACAAGCTAAAGAACCAACTAGCCAGCTAAACCTCAAACCAAAATCCTCAGGTCACAGTGATACGAAGTTGAGAGCCATGCACAAAGGAGAGGAGAAAGGAATGTTGCTATAAACAAAGCTATAAGTACTGCAAAACAGGAGATAGGCGGCAACACCTAACCAGACAAAGGGGCCTTTTTAGTACTTTGATGCAGAGTGACTGGGTGTCAACGAGAAAAGTAGCCTTGGAGATGCCAGGAGGGGCATGAGTAATACCCCAATCTAAATTACAGAAGGTTTGGCCCGGACTGGAGGGTTGGGGTCTGAATGCTCTGGAAATAGATTGGGGGAAAATAAATAAGCATATCAACTGGGTAAGCCCCAAACCATCAAAAGATTACAAAAGGCTTTGTTCCCAAATATGCTGATACACCTCCTGCCTGAAAGGTCAGTCGAACCCTGCACTCAGTATTTTGACAACATGTCCCCACCCAGAACAGTATAAAAAGCCAAGCAATACTCCAGGTCCTTGTCTCAGCGCTTGGCATCTAACTTGGTGTCCGTGGGCTGTTGACCCTTTCTGGAGCTCCTCCATAGGGAGTTCTGCAACACAACAAGGGGCACCTTTCCCGGGTACGGACCCCCGGGCCCCCACCTGTATCAACCTCTCCAAACCAACGCTCGCCACTGTGATCTGCAGGACACGTAAGAAACATATTTTATATGCTAGGCAGGCCAGGCTAGGATCTATCTAAGAACTGTTGCATTGGGTTCATGCTGTACCTGATTGTGTGAGCAGGATAATAAAATAGTGTTGTACCCAATTAAAAATGTCTAATTTGTGGTGTGGGGGTGACTAAGATCCCGATTGGGGAATCGTGCTTGGGAGGGAAATGACTGAATTGAAAAATCAAAACATCTGCAAATGAATTACTTGGGAAAGCTGTTACCATTCTCATACAAAGAGCATGCCTGATTTTCATTTACATAAAGCAGACCCCCTTTAAACCAAATATGGCAGCAGAAAGGGGCCAAAATTTGGAAAGACCCTTGCCAAGGAGCTCCCAAGTGGTGTAGAGCCAGCACAGTATGGTCAGGCTATTACTATGCTTCCTATAGGTTCTGGGAACCAAAGAATAATAGTAGCAGAGTGCTATAGGCTGCGGCTGCTCTAATCTATCATCAGGAGATGGCTAGTCCTCACCATAGCCTGAAGATATAGCTAACACAAACTTAAGCTGACCTTTGCACAGTCCTCCTCTTTGACACTCCAAATGCAGTAATACAATAAATGGAATTAGAGCCACCATATGTAGTACAGATATTTAATACACACAATAGATGCCATAAAAAAAATGGAGTTCAACATTTCAAAATGGTGCGGGTGATTTACTCAACACAATTCATAGAGAAAATCCAATTAACTACTTTGCTTTGCAAATCTCAACTTCAATAACTCTATGGCATTGTTTACTTTCACTGTAGTGATGTGTATGTACACATGGATGGATATGGATATAAATATAAGATACTGTGGCAAGGTGGTCTGGCCTAGCTCAAAGTCACTATAGGATCAGGGCTAAAGTTTACTTTTTATATCCTTCCAATTCTTGGCTTCCCTGACCTGGGCTACCTGTCTCATACCCAGCTAGTTAACTATTAGGCTTTCTGAAGGGTGCTTGAAAGTTGTCACCCTGCTCTGAATCTTGCCTCACCCGACAGTGCTAACTACTACGGGGTGCCTGAACGAGCACACCCCTGTTTCTGTCCGAGTCATACCTCAGCAGTGCAGTGTTGCTAAAACCCCTGCCCCGAGTCAACCTCAGTGGTGCAGTGTTGCTAAAACCCCATCTCCTGTCCCTGCCCCGAGTCAAACTCAGTGGTGCAGTGTTGCTAAAACCCCTGCCCCCACCCTGAGTCAACCTCAGCAGCACAGTGTTGCTAAACCCCCTGCCCCCACCCCGAGTCATACCTCAGCGGCGCAGTGTTGCTAAAAAACCCATCCCCTGTCCTGAGTCATACCTCAGCGGCGCAGTGTTGCTAAACGCCCTGCCCCTGTCCTGAGTCATACCTCAGTGGCAAAGTGTTGCTAAAACCCCTGCCCCTGTCCTGAGTCATGCCTCAGCAGCACAGTGTTGCTAAAACCCCTACCCCTGCCCCGAGTCATACCTCAGCTGAGCAATATTAAGGGGTTGTAGGGAAGCTGAATAATCAGGCCCCTACCCATGTCCTGAATCATCCTCCTTCAGGGCAACACCCCCCACCCCAACAAGGCTCCCTACCTCCCTGCAGCCTGCCCTGAGGACCTTCCCAGACCCCCTGGCCTTTTCCCTGGGCACAGCAACCTGCCCAGTTAGTGTGGCTCCAGAAGCTCTTTGCCCTGCTAGTTCTCAGATAGGACTCATGTTCTGCCTTTAAAGCCCAGCCTAGGTCATGTGACTGACCCACTTCCAGTCACATGCTTCAGGGGAATTACTCCTTGAACTTAATTACTTCTTGACCAGACTCTTCTGACAGTGCTGGGGAGCTGTTGAGTTTCCGTTACCAGCTCCAGTCTTGGCTCTGTTGCCCCCCCTCCCCACCCCTTCAACCTCTATAGGGCACTGGTGACCTAGTAAGAGTGTGCTGAACCCCACTTGGGCGTTGTGCTGCAAGGACTTACCCAAGCATACTGTCACAGATATTGCCAACACTTACAATAAAGAACTCAACAAGTCTATAGTTTCTAGGAGGCTCAAGATTTAATGGCTTCTACATGTGGAGTCCCAAACTGAATGAACCGGACAAGGTTTCTTGAGATTGTGAATGTGGTATGGAGGTGGAAGAGGTAGGATGGGCATGAGCTACATTAACGTGGCATACACAGAAACCTGCATGGTCAAGGAATACTTTTATGATACTGTAATAGAGTGAATGCCCAGAAACAGCTAACATCCACTAGAACTTGACTGAAGCTGCCAGTTAGATGCTGAAGTCTTAACTGAAGGCAGCTGAGAACTCAGGCCTGCAGCTAAGCAATTAGCCTACAGCTACAGCCATACAGCTGTAGAGGCTTAAGGAGAGGGCTCTGTTCCAAGGTTGAGAGGAGCATGAAACCAGCCAGCCTGGTCATTTGAACAAGAACTGAGGAGAGAGGTTGCTAGTAGGGTTTCCAAGCCAAATAGTCTGAGGGCTTGCTGAAAGCTTGTGCTGAAGCCATTTCAAACCTGCCTGTACCAGCAGCTATACTCTGCACAAGTGGTCTATGAAGACACCTTGGGACAACCAGGTGGGATCTTTCCTTCTTAAAGTGGCTCATGAAAATAGTGAAGATATTGTTTGCTTGAAGTCTCACAAGAGAGTCAAGGAACTGTGTAAAGCAGTAAAGCCAGGAGGTGGAACAGATGCAAGGAAATACACACCTGACTGAATGAGTAAAAGTGGAAATACTAGAATAGTTACCAGGTTGCTTTACTGCTTTGGCATATTTACTCTCTCTTTCATACTGAAAGAATATTATGGACACTTTGTTCCCATGCATACCCTTGCCATATGGCATCCCATTATACATCAGAAGAGAACAAATAAATTGCAACCTCTCAGCCCATCCTGTTCCACTGCAGTAGCAGATGACAGCCTCTCATCCCAGTTTGCTGCAAGAAGGCGTATTTTAACAGATGCACAGCTTCATCACTGATATTTATAGCATGGAATGAGGAGTGAACAACCATGAACATGGAATTTGTTACACAAATTCCAACAGTCTACACGTTTTATACCCCTGTATTTCCCCATATTTGTCACGGCACCCTGGAAGAATGCAAGGACACAGATATGGGTTCAAACAGTTGTACTCTTTATTGCTATAACAGTGGTTAAATGGTGGGAGGGAAACCATCTATCTTGCTTCCCCCGCCAAATAAACTGATGTTCAGCTTCCATGAACTTGCTTAATTATCAAATGTCTCGGCAGGAGATTCCCGAGGTGAGACTCTGGTAGCTGCCTCCTGCCTGCTAATACAATCCCGTACCTTACAGCCTACCCCTTCCCAGAATTCACCTTGGTTGAGGTGGGATACTTGTGCAATAAACCCCCACTTCTGTGGGTCAGAAACAAGGGAGAGAGTTGCTCATGATCCTCTGGGACCATGTTTGTCCTCGGTTAGATTGGCGGCTCACCTCACCCCCACTCCCAGGATGGTTGAGACACTGGGCTTCCCCCTGCCCATGTGTCTGCCCCTACTTGCATCTCATAAGGAGATTCTTCTGTTTCTTGTCTAGTCACCCTGTAGCATGAACCAGTCCTCCGGGACTGCAGCCCCCTTAAGAAAGGGGCTGAGTGGGCTAGCTGGCAGGCTATGTGTGTACGTGAGTCTGGGGAATCCACCCCCTGCAGAGAAGGCAGCCTGGGTTGAACACTAGCTCTGAAACGGTGAATAGCCAAGCTAGAGCAAGGGAGCATGCCCAGTGGAGGCTTCAGAGCCGTTTGGAGCTATAAATGCTGGGGCATTCTCAATAGAGTTCTGTAACCCACTCTGTGTATGGAGACATGCTCGGTGGGGAGCAGGTGAACTAAGGATGCTTGGGGCCTATAAATGACCTTGGCTCAGTTGAGAGAGGGGCAGTGTAGGCACTAGGGTTGTGAGTTCACTACTCCTGAACATGGACAGTAACCTTGGTAAAGGGTCTGCTTAGAACAGAGGGCCCATGCCTAGAAAGAAGGACTAAGGTGGAGACATAGAGAAGGGCTTTTTGGGTCAAGCCCTAGTCACAGAGACAGTGTGTGCACATCTGGTGGCGTAGGCCTTGGCTGTGAAGGATGGTAGGAGGCCAAGAGTGGGGCCTTCACAGGGAAACCCCACAGAGTGCACCCCTCCCCCCCACCTGGGGGTTACAGCCAAGTTTGAGGGCTGAATAGGTGTGGCAGCAGGGTTAGCTAATTCTAGTAACACCCCAGCACTCCCGTGTGACCTTGGGAAGACTCCCTGTTACACTCCCCCATCTGCCAAGTTGAATTAATTCCTGGACTCCACCACTGGAACTGCCAGCTTTGCTTGGTTGTTTTCCCACTAACCTCCAGCTGCCTTGCATACTTCCTCCAATTTTGCTTTCAGGCTCCTAAATACAACTTGTATCCCTCTCTGGACAGGTAGAATCTTAGAGTTGGAAAGGACCTTAGAGGTCATCTTGTCCAGTCACCTGCTCAATGCAGGAAATCCTGACAGATGGCCTTTCATCCTCTGTTTGAAAACATCCAGAGAAGGAGAGCTCACCCCCGCCCTAGACAATCTCTTCCATTGTCAAACATCTCTTACAAATAGGAAGTTCTTTCTAATGTTTAGATAAAATCTGCTTGCTTGTAATTTGAGCCCATTGGTTCTAGTCTTGCCTTCAGGAGTAACAGAGAACAAGTCTGCTCCCTTTTCTATGTAACAGCCCTTCAAGTATTTGAAGATGCCTATCATGTCTCCCCTTAGCCTTCTCTTCTCCAGGCTAAACATACCTAGCTCCTTCAACCTTTCTTCATAGGACTTGGTTTCCACACTTCTGACCATCTTTGTCGCTCTCCTCTGAACCTGTTTCAATTTGTCATATCCCTCTCTGGATACGTAGATTAATTGATAGGTAGATCTAATTTTGACTGATTATTTGTCAAAATAATCAGTGCTGTATGTTTTTTGTGCTCTGGGGACTCTCCTGGGGAGCGTCAGTGACTGTTCCAGACTCTAGGGTATTTCTTTCCCTAAAATGATGGGTTGGGATAGGGATGTTTGTAACCACAGGTGCTGGTTCAGAAAGGTACGGGTCCTTCTTGAGACATTCCATACATATGAGGATCCAGAATTAGCAGCCCTTGCTCTGACAGAACTACCATTGAATTTGATGGAAATTCTATCTCTGCAAGGAGTGGTTCTGACTCAGCATGAGGATTTGACAGATAAAGGGAATATTAGGTCCTTTTGCGTCTCCTCCTATCAAAACTATACTTTCTTATTTTAAAATTTCTTTATTTATAAAAATCTTATTTAAGCAATTTTTAAAGGAGTTTGTCTGTCGCTGGAGGTATGGTACTTTTATTATTGGGACCAACTAAGCAAAATGGTTAATGATGCAGGCCTTGCTGGTTCCGCTGTAGGACATTAGACTATTGCTGACTGAGTAAGGTTCCATTGGTTTCCACCAAACTGATAACAAATGGAACACTGCCACCTTTTGGCCAAAAAGAAAAGAGATGATCTGAGGGAAGAGTATTATGCAAGTCAGCGATGCGGCAGCAAAATTACTTAGCAACAGACTTGGCTGTAATGTAACTGCTCTGTAATGGTAGTCTTGTTCACTATCTTTTTTCCCCTGCCTTCGCTTTGACAGTGTGCATTTCATACCATAGTAATGCTTTGAGAGAGACTGTATGAAGTTACATTCTAATTATGTTTTCCCGAGGATTGAATTATGTATGCATTGTGCAGATAGTATGAAAGCTACCATGGTTACCATTGTGCACCCAGCAACTTATTTTATACAGTGCCAATTAATGAGGTAATATTTGAGAGAGAAAAATGTTGAATAAGGAATTTTAATGCATCGGATAAAAGATGGGAGCTGGATTTAAAAGTGCAGCATTTGTTTTGGATTAGATATTGGGGTCAACAGTTTATAAATGAATACAACTGTGCTAGAGGAAAATTTAAACTAGTGGCCTTCTGTCCAATAGGAAAATACTTCATGCTGAGACTAATTGATGTACACCATATTCTTTTGTTTACCCCAAGTCATTTTCTGAATGGGAGATATAGCTAATGTAACCTTGATAACATCTTCTATCTGCATTTCCATCCTCAGATTGGAGTACGAGTGATTTTGTTTTTTAATTCTCCCCTATGCAAGAAACATAGCTCCGTTATTCCAGAAAGGTGGCAGCCCAAATGAGATTTGAGCTGAGGGCCAGACCTCAAGGTGCTAGTGTGAAATCCCTTATATTCTTAAAACAATGGAAGGTCAAATACAGTGGAAGTGTGCGCTTCCATTCCCCAATTTCATCCTCTGCCTTTCCCATACTATATTTGTTTATTTAAATAAATAAATTTGTACCCCACCCCTCCTGCCGAAGCAGCTGGGATGGCTAACAGTCATAAAACACAATAAAATACAATAGTTAAAAAAAACACAACTAAAATAAATTACATGACATAAACAAAATTTAATGGAGGCTGCCAAAAGAAATACCCCCGAACCCACCCTACCCCCCCCCCCCCCCCCCCCCCCCCATTCTTACCCATCTCCTTTGCCAAAAGCCTGGTGGAACGGTCAGGTTTTGCATTGTTTCTGAAAGAAGAGGAGGTCCGGGGCCACCCGGGCCTTTGCTGGAAGGGAGTTCTACAGCCTCAACGCAGCCACCGAGATTGCCCTCTCCATAGTCGCCCCCTGGGATACCCAGGGGACTTTGAGAAGGATGCTCCTGGCTGACCGCAGGGGCAGATCCAGGGCCCAGGGAGTGAGGTGGGCCTCCAGGTAGGTTGGACCTAGCCCATATAGGACCCAACCCCTTCTTTCATACCCCTTCTTTCATCCTTCATTGGTGGTGGCTCTTGCAGAGGATCAGCATCTCTGCCTAATGTATGCTGGCAGAGGGAGCTCTTCAAAGCTAGACTCCAACAACTTTACCTAGCTTATAGGCTGCAAAGGGGTTTTAGCAGACCAGAGAGAATATAGCCCACTCTGTTTAAGTCTGGATTGCTTTATAGAGTTTGGTATGCGATGCAACATGATAGATTAAGAGGTCAGAAAGACATAAGGACCCTGTCAAAGGATAGTTAAGGTAAAGGTCTGGGAGCCTGGCAGTGGAACGAATTTCCTCTGTTACCTGGGGCAAGGCACTGAGTTGCCAAAATTCAGGATTCCCCCCTCACCCAAATATGCACACAGAATTGAACACCTAATTTTCAGACAGTGGTATTTTTAATTAATGATCGCAATTTAGCAAAACACTTGTGTATAGACCCCCTTTAAATACATTGCTTAGAATTAAGTCTGGGGGTGATACTGGATGCAGACCTGCATCTGGAGTGGCAGGTGGAGGCAGTCGCTAAGGCTGTTTTCCGCCAGCTATATCTAGTGCGTAGGCTGCGTCCGTATGTCTCAGGCCCGGACCTGGCCTCCCTCATCCATGCCTTAGTCACCTCGAGGCTCGACTACTGTAACGCGCTCTATGTGGGGCTTCCCTTGTTCTTGGTTCGGAGGCTGCAGCTAGTGCAGAATGCGGCGGCTCATCTTCTTACGGGGACGGACCGTCGGGAGCATATTACACCTGTGCTCCGAGCTCTGCACTGGCTGCCGATAGCGTGCCGAGCCAAGTTCAAGGTGCTGGTGATGATCTATAAATCCCTACATGGTCTCGGCCCCTCATACCTTAGGGACCGCCTCGCCCTCCGCGCCCCAGAGTGGCTCCTGCGGTCTGCCGGGGGTGCCTTCCTGGAGGTCCCCCATGTTAAGCGGGGGCCCACAATGGAGAGGGCATTCTTTGTAGTGGGGCCGCGGCTTTGGAACTCCCTCCCGGAGGAAGCTCGCCTGGCCCCTAGCCTGTTAATATTTCGGCGAAACTGTAAGACCTGGCTGTTTGCCCAGGCCTTTGGGAGGGAGGGGTAGGGAGGGGTGTTTTAGTTCCCCCACCTACTTGAGTTTTTATGCTGTATCTTAGTCCTGTTTTAATGTTTTATAATATGTATGATGATTTTAATTGATTTTATTGTTTTAATGTTTTGGAAGCCGCCCCGAGCTGCATGGCAGGAGGGGCGGGGTAGAAATTTATGGAAATAAATAAAATAAATAAATAAAAATTAAGGATATGCATAAGGGTTGTGCTTAATGGAGGCTGTTGTGTATAAAGATTCGTTTATGAATTTTCATCCATCATTCTGATGTTTTATAAGCTGTCCTTAAGGTACATTGACTAAAAAAAAGTGTTTAAATTTGCTTCCTCCATTGATTGTTTTGGAAAGTCACATTAGCATGACATTGGGTATTAATCCTGGCTTGGTCAGGTCAGGCAATGGAATCAAAAATTCCCGTGGTGTGACCTGGTCAGGGAGGAGGAGAGAGTGAAACACGGCTGGCGGGCTCCACTCCCTGCACTTTGACCAGTACCTCCCCTCTGCCATGATGGCCAGCCATGGCAACCCTCCAGGTTGGGCCAGGCGGGTGTGAAAATAGACATGTCTGTCCGGTTCACCTTGCTCTGGGCTACCCAGGTGTTTCGCAGGCCAGACCATGGACCCAGTTCATTCCAGGCCCATGTTTCCAGCCTGGCTGCCAACCCCATGGGGGTCTGAACAGGGCACATATCTGGTGGGTCTAGAACAGATGTGGGGTTCAATGCTGGCCCAGGTGGTCCAGAGCAGGTGAACCCAGCTAACGCTGCATCTATTAACACCCATTATTTCACTGCCTAGGTATATAGTGCTGCTACCAATGAAACCCTGTATTAGCCATTCTGTCTCAAATGTTTCTGTAATTTGAGAGATTTTTCACCCATTATTTCACTTTCAACGTCTGTTTCGCGGGTGCCAGATGTTCACCACAGTCAATCCCCACCAGGGGTCAAAAATAACCATGCTTCCAGAGCTCCGGCCGGATCATCTCCGAAAGTGTGGACAAAGTGATTCCCACCGGGAAACAAAAAAAAAGTAACAACTGAACGGCAACCACTGGCCAGAATCAAGGAACATGATTCCCAGCCAGGGACAAAGCATGCAGTGTTGCTGCCAGGCAACGAGCAACAACACAGGCTGGGGTGGGAGATTTAAAGGGCACACAGCAGCAGGGGGATGTGGTGGGATGGAGCGAAGTGGAAGGGAGAGGAGAGCGGAGGGCAAGAGAGCAAGGCAGGAGGAGGAGGAGCAGGTGGAGGAGGTGCAGGCAGAGGGGGCGGTGGTTGAGCTGCACATGGAGGCCGTGGAGGGACAGCAGCAGCCGCTGGGATGAGCTGCCCCTGCACCTTCTGGGTGCTTTGACCACGGCCCGGGATCGGCATAATGTCTGTTGCGCTGCCCGGGGCTGTGGTCTGCCGGTCCGATTCCATGCCGTGGTCCCGCTCCTGTCATGTCTGTTTGTGTCAGGGGGGGGGGGGGAGAAGGAGACAAGGACCAGGGAAGACTTGGACGCCCTGTGGGGTGGACCCTCTGAGGCTCTGGCCGTCTCACCAAGAACACACTGGGGTAAAAGGTAATCCCCTCAGGGTAGTGGGTGGGCTTTCCCTCTGCCTTAGAGGGCAACCCGTGTCATCATCAAGGAGGAGAGAATTTATCAACCACAGAAGAGGGGAGTCCAGAGGACAGCCACACTCTGCACACAACAAGGGGCCAGGCCACCAAGTGAGGGTAAGAGCGTGGGGTGTCAATGTGGAAGGTGAAGGGGAGGGTCTGGAGGTGGAGGGAGGGGATATGGAATGAGGAAGGGGGTGAGATATAGGGAGACAGGGGTGGACAAGGGAGGGTCTTGCATACCAGGAGGGAGGGATGGAGGTTGTGGAGCGCTAACAGGAAAGGAACAAAACCCACGGACCAGCTACAAGGAGAAGGGTGTGTGAACCACACACTCAAGCACACAATAGTCATGGCACCACAAAAGGAGGGGGATGAAGAAGGGCAAGTGGGAGAACAAGAGACAAAACACACAAACACAGGCAAGTCACAAAGAGCAGTCACTTAGCTTTCTCAAGGTAGGTGCAAGAGCGGCCAGCTTCTCTCATCGATTACCAGCGGGAAGCTGACATCCCGCCGGCGCTTTTATGTGTTGTTCGTGTGGTCCAGGAAAGCCTGATTGCCCGAATCTCGAGGCCCCGCCTCTTCCATTGCTCAACTTGCCCCTAGGCATGCACTGCGTCGGGACGGAGTTGGGGCTTCCATGCGGGTGACGTTCTGCTGCCCAGGGGGCAGGGTTTTACTTGCCATCTGGGAGGTATCTCCTTGAGGTGGGAGCGGGGCGCCTCCTGCATCCATCTGTGTTTGCTGCAATCGGTGCTGGGGTCCCCGCCTCTGAAGCTGTTGGCGGGGGGGGGGGGCGGCGTGACAGTTTGGGACCTCTCTTGCCCACGGGGAGTGGTTAGCCAGTTCACCACCGCTGGGAATCCTCTGTGGTGAATCGGGTGCCCATAATGTCTTAAATCACCCATTGGATCCTATGTGAGTAGAGCCCATTACTTGACACACAAGTGGTGAATTGGGTAGTGCATATTCAATGGTTATATCAATTTTGGATAGTACTCGTTTCAGCTCTAGATAGGTTCAATTGGTTTGAAATAATAGAGAAAAGTCAAGTGATTAATTGTAGCTAGGCAGCAATGTCTAATGTGTCAAAGAGAGAGGCTATTTTACATTTTGAGAACCATAAAAATTGCATTGCAGGTGACAAGAAAGCTTGTATTTTCTAAATAAGTAAGGGGACAGTCCTGGTTTTTAATTTTTGACTTGCTTATTAAATTTTTAATAGTTGTTTGCCCATCTCTTAAAACTTTAACCAGGTGCTTGATGGAGGACACCTGTAGCAAAGTTCTTTGGTGTTGAAAAGTTGATAACATTTCTAGTTTTTGTTTGTTTGTTTTGTTTTTAAAACAACAAATATTTCCTATTATACATTTTTCAGTAGTCTAGTCAATTTTCTTGTAGCTGAGAAGACATAGGGGAAGAGTGTTTGTGTGCTCAGGAGTTCAGAAGTGTAGATAAAAAAGCCTTTGAAAGTTTGGGATGTGGTTTGGGGTTTGTTTGGTTCAATGTGAGGGGTGTCTTCCCTGATGTTGGATAGGGAACTAAGGTAGCTGGCTGTGTGCTTCAAAGTATACAGGACTTGCAGGAAATGCCTGGGGGTTTATCATCTCAGTACACAGATCATTCCTTGTTCATCAGCAAAGAAGTCACTCCCATTCCCCTCCCAGTTCCATATACTTCCTCACCTTCTAACCTGCCATGGGACTGCTCTGACTCCTGCTGGTTCATACCCTGGTCATACTCGTATACAGAGTCTTATGGGCCTCACAATAATTGCCTCCCCTTAACTGAAAGCCAGAATTACTTCTACGCACTCTTTTGCTCTCCCCCTGCCTCACACCTGGCTGCAGGGAGTTGGTGAGGGGAAGCAGAAATCTTTTCTACTACCTCTGTTTGAGGAGGACACAGGACAGCTAGGTTGTGGAGCAGTAGGAGCAGTGGAGGCTTCTGTTCCCCTGAGGGAGCAGATGTGGCCGCTGACTTTTTTCAGTTCTAGAAATTCCGGCTGAGACTGTTAGAACTTTTTAAAACCTTGGTTAAAAACATAATCCCTGGATGTAAACTTTCAAGCAGTTGGTTTTTGGTTTTCTGCCAGAACTGATGGGCATTTTAAGATATATTGAGTATTTGAATAACATTTGCAACTGAAATAGATTTTCACATACCTGTTTGTTGATATATTTCATTTATTTTGGTTATTTTATTATTCTGACACTGTTACTGTGCATGTGCAGTAGTTGAAAGGAAGTAACCAAAATGACTGAACTGAAATAAATTACCACCATTATCCATTTTGTCTAACCTGAATCCAAGTAGGCAAATTTTTACTAAACGTGTCGCAAATACTTGTTTGATCTCTAACTTTAAGATGAGACTTTAACCTGGAGCAGAATTAACTAAGAAAAATTCACCTCTGAATGTTTGAAGTTCAGCATATTGGTGTCACTGCCAAGTCTGCCCTTAATATGTCAAACATAATTCTGGATGCAGGGACCATATTTGCAGTAAGTTTTCCTCCACCTCAGCTCACTTCCCACACCCTGTCCCTCAAGTCAATGTCCCTGCCTGATCTCAGTCCTTTTAACCAAGCCCTTTCTATTCCATGGCCTTGTGTGGAATCTGTGAAGATTATTGTCAAGGGATTTTGTGAAGGCTATAAGAATAACTGGGTTCAAAGAAGGATTAAACAAGCACGTAGACGATGGTCCATAAATGGTTGTTAACCAAGTCAGTGAGTGAATGAAAGATCTGACTACTGGTTCCTGGGAGTGAATAGAAGGAAATGAATTCTTCTGGTATGACCTGTTTTGTGTTTCTCAGAATCAATCAAAGCTGGCCACTATTGGACACATGATGCTGAGTTAGCTGGATCATCGGTCTGGCCTGCTATTGAAATTTTAATCCTGTAAGCCAGTCCTTTCCTTTACCCTCTTTTCCTAACTGTCTAATTTTGGAGACATTAGGGGTACGTCCAGTGGCTAGTCCACCCATACACCATTCTAATGGTGCTTGACTTGGGATAAAAACTGATGTGATGGTGGCCCACTTTGACCCGCTGTGGCCTGGGACCCACTGACATGTCTGTTTCTGCACTGCTAGATGTTAGCCTGGGACCACCTCAGAGTGGGTAGGCAACTTTTTCAACTATATCCTTGAAAAATCTCAGAGGACACAGCCTGGGCTAAGGGCCACCCTTGCGGGCCAATGTGGGTTAGCATATATGTTCAGCTCCACTGGCCACCAAGGCTGAGCACCATGGCTAGTTGCTATGGCTGTCCATCATGCCTGGAGGGTGGGACACTGGGAACAGGGTACGGGCAGAGCTGCCTACCCCATTTTAAAAAAAAGTTTCCGGCCCTACACAGTTCTCTGACTGCAGGCATGTTTGTTCAGTGCCCCTCCCCAGCCTAGGATGGGTCAGTTGCAGTTTCCCATCCTGGTTCGCTCTGAGGAGATGCTGCCCACACATCTATTTTTACCCTCCATATCCCCTTCACCTTCTTTCTTTGTGGAGGGCTGCCAAAGGACATCACTTCTGCCTCCTAGGGGAATGACATTTCAAGTATGGGGGGAAAAAGCTGTTCATGATTAGGGCTGCACCAAATAGGCCTTATAGGTACTCGAGTTCCAAGTACCTGGCCGAACTTCGGAACTTTGTCTGAGGACCTGGAATTTGGAACTCCGGACCTGAGGAAATCCCCAGAACTCGGAACTCTTTCCTTTAATGATTTTAAAGTGCACCCACTTTAAAATCATTATGCCAAGCAGTGCCCAGAAAAGCAGACTAGCAAGAGTGAGACAATTGCCCAAGAAGACAAACCCAAACAGTGCAACTGTAGGCAGAAATCCAAAACAAAAGTCAGCAGTAGTGTACCCACAGATGGCCCACCATCAGCAGTGCACCCACTTTAAAATCATTATGCCAACCAAGCAGTGCCCAGAAACGCAGGCTAGCAAAAGTGGGACTATTGCTCAAGAACACAAACCTGCAAAAGTTCAACTGTGAGCAGAAACCAAGAAAAGCCAGCCCAGCAGACATGACATAACACCCACAGGAAAGAAACCAGACATATTCTCTCTCTCTCGCGCGCGCAGTCACACGCACTCACACACACCTCCATTGTGCCTGCCCCGGGCCCAGTTATGCAAGGCAAGTCCCCACCCCACACACCATATTATTTTAACTGGAAAGAAAGTAGATCTTCTCCCTGTGCCCCAGTGGTCAGTCACATCTTGGCAAAGTTGAACTCACAAAGTACAGTCACAGTGCCCACAAAAACCACAGCAAAAGTGATTCCTCTCTGGCTTATGGGGTGCTTCCAACTTACCAACAGGTAGGCAGTGCAAGCAGCAGCAACAGCACCCAGAATTTAAATATATTTGGCACTGGTGGCAACTCCTTGTATTGCCCCATGTATATGGACAGCCCAAGGCCAGGGGAAGTGGAGCTAGGCAGATCCCTCTGATGCCAAGCAGTGCAAGCAGCAGGCAGCAGTGGAAACTGCTTACTTTGAAAAAAGGTATGGCTTTGGTGTGGCACTGGTAACTTGGACAGCCCAGGCTAGGGGGAAGTGGAGCAAGGCAGAGATCCATCTGGCCTCCATGGTGCGAAGCAGCAGGCAACAGCAGTGTGATGCCAACTTATTTTTTTAAAAAACCCATGGCATGGTGGAAACAACTAACCCACGTGCCCCAGCATTGCCCCTATAGAAAGGCCAGGACAGGCATCCCTCCCCCACAAGCCAATTACTTAAGATCAGCAGGGTAGCGTGCATAACCAAATTAAGTAGAGAATGGGAAATGGTTGTATAGTCACTTTTATTTTACCTCTGCCAGCCAATCAGAACTTCCCATCTGGCTTGTCCATCACTCAACAGTTCCCTCCTACCAAATATGGCACTAAGTTTTGTTTCCTAGCTCAGAGAAGCTAGGGAGTCAACCATCTGGATTACTCCCGTCACTAGGGATGGGCGAACGCGGTTCGGAAGTTCGGAGTTCGGCCTGAACTTGACCTGTTCGGACAACTGAACCAAACTTCCGAACTGAACGTTCGAAATTCTGAACAGTTCGGAAAAGTTCGGATGAGTTCGGGGGCGGGAAAAACGTGACTTTGGGTGGGAAAAATGTGACTGGAAGGGGGAGGCAGCTGAGGAACAGACTTCCTGGCACCAGGGGTGGACACTAGGGGTGGTTTCAGGGCCAAAAATATCAATACTGAAAACATTTCTGTTTCGGTACCGATAGCACTTTTTTGAACGTTCGGTCGAGTTCAGATGAACCGAACTCCGCCCAACCGAACAGCCAAACCTGAACTCGGGTTTCGAATCAAATGAATCGAACGACCAAAAGTCCGAATGGCATTCTGTTTGCCCATCTCTACCTGTCACGTGTCCAATGGCACCTGAGGCTTCCAAAGTTTTCTGAGGACCAGTCTTGGTACTCAGGACTTCAGAAATTTGGAACCAAGTAATGGAATCCTAGGTGGATTACAAAGTTTTCCGAGGATTGAGTTTCAGCTCTATTCATGATCAGTTGACTAAATAATTAGTGATTTCTATAGACCAGTTCCTGGCTTTTCTTGTACAGTTGAAAATGGTGATTATGGGAACATATTTCAGATATTGATACATCAGGCAAGGTGGAAAAAGTGTGTGTTCAGAGCAGCTGGTTCTATTGATGGAGGGAAATCCAGATGGAGAATTTCTGACTGAGTGAGCATTATCGAGGTTATGCAGCAAGTTGGCACTCATGCCTTTTTCCTCTAGGAAGCCAGCCATAGGCCATTAACAGTTAAAAACCTGGAACTAAAAGAACAAGATAATTTGGGGGAGAAAAGGAAAATTACGATTATAAATAAAGATTACTTTTTTCAGAGGATCTTTTTAAATTAAACTGTAGAGCAATTAAAGTTCTAAACGTAAAAGAGCAATAGATACTAAACATTTTTGAGTCAACCTGTTTTCTTTTTCTTGGTTCTGATCAGTTGTTGGCATGTAAATTTAGGGGACTGACCCTGCTAGTAGTGTATGTAGATCATTTGGGGGCAACAGAACTGCTAACATAAGTAAGGATGGGGCTATTAGCCAATATTGTTTCCACAAACCGTATAAGTTGGAACACACAACTGTCAGCATTTCATACGTGTCTTAAAGCTCATGCAGATTTTACCCCATTCGCACTACTCCAATAGTGGTTTAGTTCACAGGTCTGTCCCTTTAATTTCTGAAGTGGGATGGCATTAGTTTAACTTTTGGAGAGCTTTTCTTGCTCTTGGAAGATGGAAGAGTTTGGCAATGAGTCAGTTACATTCTCTGTCACTATTAATTTGCTACTCCTCTGTTCCAGTTGCTGCTTGCTGCTTCCTGGTCCTCCCTGGTCCATGTACTGCTCTTCTGAGTTGGGAACTTCCCTGCTTGGCTTTTTCTGAGCATGGGGGTGGGTGGGTGGAGCAAGGAGACCTTTTTCAGTCTGTGTGCACTTCGCTAATGGGTCTCCTGTTCCTAGGGTTTCCAAAATGGGGGTGTGCACAGGACCCATGCGCATCCCTGATATGGGTTCCCTTGGGAAAGGGGAGCTGATTGGAGGGTGCATGCAGGTGGGAAGAGGCCTGCTTGCTCCCCCCACCCCCAGCTAAGAAAAATCTGAGTGGAGAAATTTCCAGCTCAGCTGAGCAGTGTGTGGACCAGGTGAGGAGCAGGGACCAGCAAGCAGTGATTGGACAGGAGGAGGAGCCGCCACCACTGCCATCACATGGGGGGGCATAGCTCAAGTGGTAAGAGTGCATGATTTGCATGTATAAGGTCCCAGGTTCAATCCCCAGCATCTCCACCTCAGGACCTCTGGTAGCACACCTGGGGGAGGCCTCTGCTGGGAACTTGGAGGGGTTTCAGGTAGCATGTCAGGATGGCCTCTGCTGGAGACTCTGGAAGAGCCAGATTTGGAACTGAATTTGAAACCCCTGCTGCCGTGTCAGGTTGTGACAATACTGGGCTAAGATGGACCATTGGTCTGACTCAGTTAGGCAGTTTAGTTTATGGTGAAGTCAGGGAGCCATAGGTGCTGGAACATCTCAGTAATATCTGCATTTTGGGCACTGGGCTCCCGATGGGGGGCTGGTACCCCATCGGGTATGCTCTGGGGGTGCCTGAAAATGCAGGTATAAACCATGTGTAGCAAATGTGCTTATAAACGCCAGTAGTACTCAGTGACTCAAATTCAGCCTTTGTAGAATACATAGGTTATTGCTGCTGCTATTTATTATTTATATAATGCCAGCTATGTGCCTGGTGCTGAACAGTTGTGATTGGAGACAAGACCCTGTCTTGAGGGGTTTAAAATCGGACAAGGGGAGGGGCACACAGGAAGAGATGGGGATACATTTATGAAACTGAGAAGTTGCTGGTACTTGTGATTAGTTTGGTTGCAAAGGAGGAAGGAGGGGGATCAAGGATGGGACAGTATAAGAAGCACAAATGAACAATCTATAACAGTGAGGAACTAGGGCTAGCGTACAGAAAAGAGTGGTTCTCTGGAGGGATTTGAATGTTGGGAGTGAGAGTAACTACAGGGGTGATTAGAAATTGTCCTCCTCCTTCTCTGTATATTGAGTTCAGTTACACTACCCTCATATCAGCTCAGTGTGCAACAGCGGTCAAAAAGGTAAATAAGGTTGAGAATTATTACAAAGGTATAGAAGATAAAACAGAGAATATTCTGTGCCATTGTAAAAAATCCCTGATGTGCCCATGCCTTGAATATTGTTTGCAGTTCTGGTATTCCCATCTCCAAAAGGATGTACTAGAAATAGGAAAGGTGCAGAGAAGGGCAAGACATAACGAATACTGAAAAATAATTGGGTAAGTTCTTAGAAAATAGGTTCATCAGTGGCTACGAGACAAGTTGATCAGGGGCTTGGGATGAGTGATAGGCATGGATCACCCCCTTACAACTGGTAGGCACTTTTCTGAGGGAACTTAATAGGGGTGTGCCACTTGCACTTACCTCTTTTGTTTTTGCATTATGGATTAAAAATAGGGATTTTCAGAATATTGATAAAGATATTATTGAGTATTTCTGAGGTTCTGAGTACTGGTCCTGAGTGTTCGGGCTGGTACTCGGGACCTTGACAAATACTCAGAGTTCAAAGGAGCTGCATGCTGGTGGGAGGGGGCAGAGGGCAGCACGGCCAGCAGTGCAGGGCAGGGAAGGGGGCTCAGAGAATAGAGCACTGGGGGGCAGGATAGTGGGTGCAGAGAAGACGGCTACTCAACTTAAGCCGCGTGCGCTTCTCTAGTCTGGCTGGTCTCAAACTTTCAAGTTGAGGGAGCGAGGCGTTCTTGGACCCTGCCTCCTAGTTTGTATGAGGTTTCTCTTAGCATCCTCCTAAAGCTCTCTCAGAGCATTCTGGAAAATGTAGCCCAGCTCACTCCCAGAAAGCGCATTAGAACTATTTCTGTCTGGGAGCAAGCTGGACTACATTTCCCAGCATGCTCAGACAAACTGCATTCAAACGCACAGCAGCAGAGGCCAAAGCAGCACGCCTTGCTCCTGCGGCTTTTAGGTGAGTCTGATGGCTCCCCTTCCCTGCCCCCTGCCTTCCACTGGCCCCCTTCCCTGCCCCCGGCTTGCCCTGTTACCTTCACCTGGTGCCCATAATCCCCCGCTTCCTGCCCTTGATCGAGGAGTTACTGAGGAATTGAATATTGTGGCCATTTTTTGGTTCCTTGGTACTCACTAAAACTGAGTTGAATGGGGTGAGCCTCAGTAAATTCTGAAGAAAACTGAGGACCTAATTTCAGCCCTTGTTAAAAACCCATCTGCTTTCTGGGTTTCATAAAAAAACCCATTCATTTATGCTGATTTTTTTTCATTTTTAAACTAAAATAAGGATAATAACAAAATATCACTGTGCATGTGGAAACTGGCCACCAGAATCATTCTGTGCATATGCAGCCCTTTTCTAAAATGACTCCAGTAGCATCACCACCATTTTGGAAAAGGGCAGCTGGTCTTTTCATATACAGACTGGTTGCCCTTTTCCAAAATGATGGCAGCACTGATACCACCATTTTGGAAAAGGATGTGCATGTGCAGAATGGTCTGGCAGCCATTTGTACCTGCTCGGTGATTTTTAATAATTTTTAAAAAAAATTAAAATATGTGCTGGGGTGTTTGGCGTACGTGCATCCCATTCCAAAATGACAGTGGCAGCATCACCACCATTTTGGAAGAGGTAAGCACATGCAGAGAATGGGCCCAGTGGGCCCTTTTGACAATGCACAGTTTTTTAAAATAAATATTAATTTTTTTAAAATTTAAATGAAAACAAATGAAAGCAAATGTATGTAGTTTGCTTATTCATTCATTTTTGGAACATTAGTTACTAAAACAATTGGGGTTCCATTTGTTTTAGTAACTAATTAAAATGAAATAAATTCAATAATTGTACTTCCCCAACTGAAGTGGATCACTGTCGGAGACAGGATACTGGCTAGATGGACCATTGGTCTGACCTGGTAAACCAATTCTTAATTAAATTGTATGCCAATCCTTATGAAATTGCATAAATACATTACCACTTTATTGCTTGAGCATTTTTGTTTGGCAGGTATTGAACAATTCAGTGCCATCATAGTATGAAATAGTGCCTAAATGAATCATGGATTTTGTATTTAGATTTTGGGTAGCTGTTTGAATCTCCACATAATATCTACCACAGAAATGGGTATTTGTATATCTGTTCAGGTATTCCATTTCTATTATTTTGCTTATTTTGTTATTTGGGGGGATTCTTTGGTTCAGTTCTTTATTTAATTAATTCGATCAGTTTGGCTGTTTTCAAATGAGAGACAGCCACGCAGGTCCACCCATCTCACATGCATCCAAACGCCCATCTAAAGGTGGCATGGGAGCGGCGTGTGCTTCTGTGACCCACCCACCCATGGCCACTGATGGAGCATATGAGAAAAATCTGGAATGCTCCATGCAGGAGAAGGTTACTATGCATGGGAGGGATCACACATCTCTGGCCCATTTTAATCCCTCCCCACATGAGTAGGCGGTCCACAGCCATCCCACTCAGCCACATGGACTCCTTCCCCAGCTGTGCTTGCATAAAAACAGCCCTTGTTTCAGGCTTTGCATATGCATAATAGTGCTAATACTGCCAAAATTAACACTTGAAATAGTTTAAATAAGTAAGCAAAATATATGGAATGGATATCTGATAGAGCACACTTGAACAGCAGCAATTGTCCAATTTGTTGGTTTCAGTTCAGATAGTGAAAATTTGGCATATTTATTTGTTTGCATGAATATGCACTTTAGTAGCTGGTGCTGAAAAATGGTTTTAAGTGATGTCTTCTATTGTTGCCCCACCAAATCAGTTGAGAGTGGCTGCAGTTGTGTGTCCATTGAACACAATGGCAAAGTTTCCACTTATTTTAATCTGCCCATGGGATTTCATGGTACCCCGGAAGTTGTACAAAAAAATTAAAAAAACCTTTCTTTTTTTTTAAGCCAACCTGTACCACTTAATTTTTCATGTAGTTCTCAAGGGTAATGTGGTCACTTGTGGACTATGGGTTCATCTCTCTCCCCCCCCATGTTGTATTTTGGTTTTAAATTTAAGTTAAATACTAGCACATGAATGGGGTATGATTGACCCCCATTGGAATGAATGGGAAAATGAAAGCACTATATACCCATTGTTGTGGGGTCATATTTATCCCAAACACACTGTTTATCCCAAACACACATTTGTCAGTGATAATATGCCGATTTCTGTATGTACATAAGAATTTCATTAGAAGTGGATTTGGGGGTCAATTATACCCTAAGTGGAAAACTTCTATTACCAACTTACCAGTTTGATTTATCTTTATATTCTTTTCACAGTGGTTAAAGCTTTGATAGGGTAATTTCAGATGTTACGAAATCGCTGTTCACCACAGTGGATCCCGTGTGGTGGCGCTGAGTCCATGAACGTGTTTGCTCCCGGCCAGATGTTCATCACAGTGAACACCCATCCGGGATCAAATTTACCATGGTTCTGGCCCTCAGACTGGCCTGAGGGCCAGAACCGTAGTTAGATTGGCCACGATCCGGGATGGGCCAAGAGTAACATCTGTTACCTTTGGCCCATCCCGGATCGTGGCCCTGACCACGGTACGGGATTGGGTGCAGAGGCCACATTAACCGCTGCGCCCACCTGTCTCCTCAAGGGCAGGCAGCTGAGGGAGCGTCGAAGGGGGGCTGCGCAGCAGCATGCATAGTGTGAAGCTACAATGTTTTTTTTTTTACTTGCAAGGTTGTGTTAAAACAAAAAAATTATTGAGCTGAAGGGTCATTTTGACCCCCTTCATTAGTTACTATGACAGCCACCTATTGAACCTGTGAAACTCTTTGCATATGAAGTTAACAGCTATTTAATATTTGCTTATCCATGCGAACTGCTCAAGAACATTGGGCTGTTATCTTCATACAAGTCAACTTCCTGGCCTTTGAATAGAGGGGGATAACCCAAAGTTTGTTAACTTGGGTGAGAACACTCCACCATTCATATGCAAAGGTGTGATGGAAAAAGAAAAAGAACATTTTGGGAATTAACTGCTGTATTTGTATGAATGTGGCTGACAGTTATGAGACTGCTTGAACTGTTATGATATTATTTTCTTATGTTATGTTATTTTTCTGCTATTGTGTTCTTTTTATTCATGCTTAGCAATTGTAATGTTCAAACCCTAGTGTTACTTTTGCATTATGTACATGTTCTGTTCCAAAAATGGGGGTGTATGAATTCAACCCCAATAACTTGACTGTTGGGATTTACTGTTAATATGGTGAGGTACAACTGACCCCAAGAGCTTTCATGTTGTCCTATAGGGATGGGTGAACACGGTTCAGAAGTTCAGCCTGAATTAGACCTGTTCAGACGACTGAACCCAAATCTGAACCCGAACTGACCGAACCGAACTAGATCCGAACATCGAAATGACCGAACAGTTCGGTCAGTTTGGATCACGTTCGGGTGAGTTCGTGTGCAAAAAAAAATGTCACTGGAAGGTCAAACGTGACAGAGAGGGTGAGTCAGCTGAGGAGCAGACTTCCAGGCACCAGGGGTGGAGAGGCTTGGAGTAGCAGCCAGCCTGCCCAATCACCATCCCTTTTTGTCTCAGACCACTGACTTGGCAGTCTGCGATTGGCCATGGGATAGGCTGCACAGAGCCAATCAGGTTTGCGGTGAGGTGGGCGCAGCAAGAAACAAAACTGATTGCCTCCCCCCTTCCCAACACCTTCTAGCTAGTCACTGTTCCTGAACAGCAGGCGTTTCAGAAGGCTCCATCTCTCCCAGAAGTTTTTGTTCCTTCCTATTCCTAATTCATTGCCTCCTCCTATTTCACCAGTCCAACCCATCTACCTCCATATTCTCATTTATTTAGCTTAGCTTAGATAGATTTAGTTGTTTTTTGTTTTTATCCCTCCCTGTGTTCAATTTTCCTTCCTCCCTCCCCTCTCCACTGAATCCCTTTCCCTCTCCCTCTTATTCCATCCCTGATTCCCTTCCCCTGTTTTAAGTTTTGGATTTATTTAGAGTAGGA
>QEPC01011190.1:2151712-2179766 GCA_003113815.1 Sphenodon punctatus
TAACATTAGGTCTGCGATATTAAAAAATGTTTTGTGATGTGTGTTTTTAGGAATGCATATTGAAGTAAGAACATATTTTAAGTTACAAAATATCGAGAAATAAATGTACATTTAAAAGCCCAGGAAACTTTTAAAAATACACTCATTTTTTCTCATTTTCTTACTGTAGACTATCAAAAGAAAAGAAGAAATGGCACACGATTCTGCAAAGCGGAAACATGATGATTCCTCTACTAAGCTGCACAATAGAAGTCACTGTCCGAGTCCTAGATTGTCACTTTGGAATGGGAAAAAAAAGGGTACAGGAGACAGAGAACCATAAGAAGAAGCCGCACTCCGAGTCTTGCCCACCACCACAATTACCACAATCTTTTCTGCATGCTCCAGCTGTTGCTTCTTGCGCTGCAAACTCACAACCGCCTCTTGTTTTGCAACCAGAGTCCCCTCAGCAGTCTGATCTTGAGGAATTGTCTCAGCCGCTGCTATCAATGCATATTTCGCCAGCAAAAATATAATTGCCGCAGCCTGGCAGTTCTAGACGCTGTTACTTTCTTTCTTCACAGGATGCACTGCATGAATACCTTGCAAAATGCACACCATCCGACGTAGAAAAATCATCTTTAGAATCAGACAACGCTATAGAAAGCCAATTGTTGTCACAACAAGACGATGAAATGCTTCCGCTTGAAATCGAATGCACACCCGACAAATTTTTTTAAAAGCATCGAGGAGGTAGTAACGCACCGACGCGACAACCACCAATGTCTATTGTCTACTTCAGCGAGAGATGCGGAAGAAATAGAAAACAATCAGGAAAGTGAGGCGGTAGTACTGGGTGTGTCTGACAACACCACTGCGAGTGTTGCGCATCGTGATGCTGACTCAGACAGTGATGTCACCGCAGATGATGTTGACATCATCGATGATGCCGACGCCTATGAGTATGATGATCCAACATACACCCCAAGTCATGCAGCACCAAAATTGGAAAGCCAACTGTGCAAAAGACCCAGGATTGATGAGAAGCTAAGAAATGTGGAATGGCAAGGCCAAGGAAATGATTTGACATTGCAGCACTCTACAATAAGGAAAAATATAGCTCCAATGTTCAACAGATGTTTGTCTAAAAGTAAATCAACCACCTCCAACTGCACCACAATGGCAACAGCAACCAATGCCAGCAGTCCCTCACCAGTGGCTTGTACCACAACCATTCATAGAAATTATATGCCTGCGTGTTCACCGGCTCCCTTAACATCCACAAATGATGACAGTGTTTCATTGTTGTCACAACAAGGAACAATCACTCCAACCACCGACAGCCATGCAGATGCAAGAAAAGCGCAAAGGTCAGACATCTGGAAGCATTTCACTGACGAAAATAAACTTGTAGTCCAGTGCAAATACTGCTGCAGGAAAATAACAAAAGCGAAAGAAGGAGGTAAGAACCGCCCCGGTACTAGTGGCATGCATAGCCACATGAAGCACCATCACAAGTCTGTTCTCAATGCTTCTAGCGGAACACACTGTGGCAGAACGACAGGCACCGATCCATCTCGAAGCGCTGCTAGTGCTACCACTGTGCAGACAACATTGCCAGAATCTGTGCAAAATCAAACAAAATGGCCAGCATCTCACCCTACTGCACAGTACTGGTGTCAAAGATGCTTGCAGTTGACATGCTTTATAAAAAGGGAGAGAAATCAGAGCCTAAAAACTATCGACTGATTAGTTTATTACCTATTATTGCTAAGATATATTCCACTATTCTATTAATTAAATTACAACGGTGGATATGTCAAAATCATATTATTGCTGAGGAGCAGATCGGTTTTTTATCTAAGAAAAGTACCACGGACCATTGTTTTCTGCTGGCCCATCTTGTGGAAAAGTATAAAGCCAAGAGGTTAAATATCTATTCGACATTCGTAGATTTCTCCTCGGCATTTGATCTGGTTAAACGGGAGAAATTGTGGGAGAAACCCCGTAGCCTAAATATAGATCGTAGACTTCTGATGCTAATAAAATCTCTTTACTCTGGCACAAGGCTTAGAGTTAGGCTCGATAAAGCAGGTCATTTATCAGATAGCATAGAGACTACCAGAGGTGTAAGACCTTTTGGCCCCGTTGCTATTTAATATTTATGTCAATGACCTGATTGAGAACCTTAGTGATAAGGGAAATTATATGGCACCTAAAGTAGGCTTAAGAAGGATTTCGCTTATAATGTACGCGGATGATGCAGTGTTATTGTCAACTTCTGGTTTGGGTCTACGCCGCTTGTTGGTTGATTTTGCCAAAGAATGTAGGCATCAGAGTTTGGTAATTAATCATAAGAAAACTAAGGTCATGGTCTTCAGGTCTTCATTTAAGCAAGAGCACTGGTATATTGATTCAACGCCGATTGAGCAGGTAAAATACTATACTTACCTTGGGCTTGTGTTTGCATAAAATGGGTCCTGGATTCCACATAGCCAATCTTTGAGAACAAGCGTTTTGGGCTCAATGGGGGCAATATGTAAATTATTTTCCTCAAAGGGGGGACAGAGATTTGTCCCCGCTCTTAAGGTATTCCAGGCTAAGGTGGTGGCAAAATTAAGATACGGGGCCTTGCTCTGGGGAGTTTCCCCTGGGTTAGTAAAGTCATTAGAATCCTTGCTACATAAATTTTTGAGAAGACTGATGCAGATGCCAAATTCAACTCCCTCGGTTCTGCTCAGATTGGAAATGGGGGTTTATTCGTTGAGTGTGTACTTTATGGAAACTATGCTCTTAAGCTTCTTTAAAATTAGCTTTGGTCATGAATCCCATCTGGCCAATATGTGTTTACAAGAAAAGTTGGATAGTGATTATTCAGGTTCAGACTGGTGGTCAACTATAAAGGATATCTTAAATAAGATTGGCTTGCCCTATCTATTTCTGAGGGATTTCTCCTTCAAAGACATAAAACGTATGGTGAAGACTAGGATTAGAGATCTGGATTTACAAACTTCTACAGCTATGGTGGTTGGATTATGGACAGCTCCCTGGTACCGGTTTCTGATTCCTGAGCGGTCTGGAGCTGATTATATTAAAGGTGATTTTCCCTTTCAATTTAAGCGAGCGTTGTGTGTCCTACGGTTTCAGAGCATGCATACTGCATACATGGGTATCCCCTACGAGGATAGATTATGCCCTTTTTGTTTGGTGGAAGTTGAGGACATTGTCCATTATCTCTTCATATGTCCAATGTTCTTAGGTCTATGTAGGAAGATGGAGGTAATGTTAGATGTTCCTCCCAATTTAACGGTGAAGCAGAAAATAGTTTTTCTCCTTGCAGGTACTAATCCAGTTCACACGGAGATAATGGCTTTATATGCATATTTAATGCAAAAAGTTAGGATTAGGAAATTGGCTCTGTTGAATTGTTAAATTGAATTTGATGTAAGACTTCCTTGGTAGTGTATTAGCCGGGGAACCGTGTTGGTTAATGTGCTGGTTCTAATTGTTTGGATGCATTTTATGAAATGTGTGTACTTTTGTTTTATATGATATATGCTATGCATATTATGTTTATGTGGTTTGTCATGGCCTGTGGCCAGTACAATAAAGATTTCATTCATTCATTCAGTGTAAAATAATTGGCCAACAAAGAAGACCACCATTCGAAATTAGCCTGCAAGACTTCAGGGATCACAAAGTCAAATCCAGGCTCTTTATTACACTTCAAGGACCTAATTATTCTCGCAACTTCTCTCTTATCTACATAAGGATCAAATTCCCATTCACCATTAGCCTGGTATGACCTAATTGAATTAACCACTTCAACTTCTTGACCTTCCACCCCCTTTGGTTTGTAGAGGTTTCCAAAAAAAGCAACCCACACTCCTCCTTCTATTGATGATGACAATCTCAATTTTTGGGGTTTTAGTTCATAATTAACAATTGAACAGAATTGCTTAGAGTGATTCATATTTGCAGGCATCTCTAGCCTCGCTCAAATAAGAGCAGAGTGGTACAATTTTTTGGCTTGTATTAGGGACTTATATTTGTGCCTTGCCTCTAAATACGCATATCTAGAGGCTTCAGAGTAGCTTTTGACCCAAAGACTCTTAGCCCAGGTAAGTCTACCCTTCGCAACCTTATATTCCCCATCATACAATTTGTTTGCTTTGCCTCGACTAACATCAACCCTCTGGGATAAGATGTACGATCCAAGTATAGATATGATTACATTGAGGTCTCTATGAATGGAATCCATATCTTCTTCTCCACCCACCAATATACATTCTCTTAGACTACAGAATTGCTCAACCCCTAATAGATCTTTTATTTTATTTTATTTTATTTTATTTTAATTTACTCCCCTGTCCCTCTCACCTAACAGCAACTCGGGACAGCTTCCAACATATATATAAAACAATAAAATATTAAAATACAATTACAATGTACAAACAACATTCGAAAAACAGTACAATCCCATTCCATACAGAGGAAGGTATAGCTGCCCCACTGTAACCCATCTCCCCCTCTTCCCCCACCAGATGCCTGATGGAAGTGCCAGGCTTTACATTGACAGTGGAAGGCGTGAAGAATCAGATTGAGGTGGATCTATGCTTGGAGGGCATTCCACAGTGATGGAACGACCACCGAGAACACCGACTTGTCCGTAAAGATCCGCCTATAATGCGAGACCTCCAGTAGGGCACTCCTGGATGACCACAGGGCCATCCAGGGGTCCAAAGTGTGAGGCAATCCTTCAGATAAGCAGGACCCAGGACATGTCGGGCATTATAAATTAAAACGAGGACTTTGAATTGGAACTGGAAGGCAATGCCTGGAGCACAGGTTTTATGTGCTGTCTGTGGCCCATCCCTGTAAGCAGGCGGGCTGCTATATTTTGCACTAGCTGCAGCTTCTGATCCATTGTCACATTTCTGTCACTCTTTTTATAAATAAGGAAAAAGGCTAGGTTTCCCAGCTGAACTAGACATACTGGATTGAACCTTTTCCGCCTAAATATACAAATTGAGTTTTACACTTACTTTGAAGTCCGGCTAGCAAAGAAAGTATTGTAATAGACAATATATTTATAAATAAGGGAACATGAGACTTTTGGATTATAAAAATATATGCAAAGTTTACTTAAATATAAATAGAAAGTATCACTATCTTACACTGAATGGTATGATAGTCAATCAAAGTTACATGATCTTAAAACATTTCTATCTTAAGAAAAAGCTTGTAAAAGCTTAACATATGCACAATTCATTGGCTCAAAGATATCAAGAGTTCATACATACAATCCAGATCCATCCCTTTGCCAGAAAGATGTTAAATGAGAAGGAAATCTAATGATATTTGGAGTTTCAATCTAAGGATCATTTCTCTGTGTCTCCCTCTTTAAAGGCTTGCTTACAAGGGGAGTTTCTATCCTTAGACTGTCATAAATGACATCATCTATACGTTAGTCAGTAAGGAGATACACTGGATTCTAATTGGCTCTCTTAAAGAAATCAATAAAAGTTCAACCTTCTTCAGGCTTTAAAATGAATAGAAGCTTTGTATTTTTTATCAAAGATAATTGTCAGATTATAGAGAAAATAACCAGATCCTATAGTTNTTCTGAATAGTGCTATCTGTCATTTAGACACCTAGAGATAACATTCCAGACATCTGTGATCTGAGAAAACTTAGCTAGACCAGAGAGAGTTAGGTCTAGCTGGAAGGGGCCTCTTTATGGCTCATCCATATGACTGTTTCCTGGGCAACAGTCAAATGTCCATTTGAGGAGCTTGGAAAGAAACTCAAAGGAATGTGGCTGATGTCTTCAGCTTGAGCCACCATAATCACAGAAGCTAATTCTAAAAATCAATGTTGTGAAACACAATTCAAATACATTAAAATAGAAAGTTAACAAATAGAAACTCAAAGTTAATACATTTGGAACACAGAAGGTCAAAATATATAGGCCTATAACTGGAAATACATGACACCATGACCAAGGGCAGCCCCACGTAGAGCTCATTAAATAGTCTAGCCTCGAGGTGATGAATGCATAAATGACAGTGGTGAGATTGGAGTCTGAGACATATGGCTGGAGTCTTTCACCAGATACAATTGGGGATAGGCACCCCTACCCACAGCTGAAACCTGCAAATCCAGGAGCATCCCCAGTCTCCACAAAGCTGACTGTAGGGACTGCAGTGGGACATGGTAGGACAGGGTTTTTTTCAGATATATAGAACCCAGACCATTTAGGGCTTTAAAGGTCACAACCAGTATATTGAATTTTTCTGGGAAAGTGATAGGTAGCCAGTGTAGACTTGGGAGCACCGGAATAATGTGCACCCCATGACTCTTCCCCAAGAGGAGCCGAGTCTACACATTCTGCACCAGCTGCAACTTCCATTTGAACAGTTATCAAGAACAGCACCACTTATAGCACATTGCAGTAATCCTAATCCATAGGGATGTGTGAACAGGATGGGGTTTAGCTGTTCGGTCTGAAAACTTAGTTTGGGTTCGTCGGTTCGGTCCCATGGAGTTTGGACTCCCCCAAATGTTCTGAAAGTTTGGCCGTTTGGAGGCTTGGGGTGCTCCAGAGGTGCCCGTGGGGGCAGGGCAGACTGTTGGAGATACAGTAGCAGCAACAGCAGAGACCAGAAAGGCTTAGGGCTTGGCACCCGGGGTTGCCCAGGCAGGTAGGCTCGGCGTTTGTCCTCCGGGGGTGCCTGTGGCACCATGCCTGGCCATCTGAGACCCAGCGGCAGCAGCAACAGCGGAGGCCGGGAAGTCTTGGGTCTTGATGTCTGGCCTGGCACCCCTGCTTGGCCAGGCATTGCAGGCTGCCTGGCATCAGTGGAGCAGTGGCAGACATTGGATTTCCCAGTAGCATAAACTATGGTAGAGTAGAGGCAGCAGCGGCAGCAGCAGCAGACAGACAGACAGCATGGCATGAGCAGCAGAAGACAGGCTGAGGCAGGGTTCAAGCTTGGCAACCTGGGCAGGCAGACAGACAGCGTGGCATGAGAGGCAGTAGGAAAAGCATGCTGGGACCTTGGAAGGGCACTCAGATCAGCTGGTGAAGGCTGTGCAGACAGAGAAATCCAGTCAGATAGGTGGGCCAAGATCATCTAGCTAGAGGCTGGCAGGCTTACAGCTTCCCAATGTCACCCAGCATCATGAGTTCAGTCAGATAGACTGGCTGAGGCTGTGGAGAGAGAGAGAGAGAGAGAGAGAGAGAGAGAGAGAGAGAGAGAGAGACAGGGTGGGTGCCAGGCATTGGGAGGAAGGGACAGCACCTCAGCAGCAGCAGCCCAGATTGAGGAGAAGCCTCATCCCAAGACTGTCCCTGGCATGGGATGGCATGTGTCACTGCAACATCAATCCATGTCCAGGGGCAGTTCGGGAAATCCCAGCAGCGGAAGGTTGACCTTGATGAAAAGCAACTGCTCCACCAACTTGGCCCCCAGTCTCAAGCGGTGCATTGAGCAAATGTCCCCCACCGTAGAGAACACTCGCTCACTGGGGACACTCGTTGATGGGCAGGACAACAGACCCTTATCCACTTTGGACAGGGCCGTCTACACGTCCCTCTGAGAGCTGTGTCACCACCATGTTCTCCCCCTCCCATCAACGCTGTCAGTGGTGCAGCAGAAGCAGCCAGTTGAGGCCCAGAAACATCAGTGTATCATGGAGGAGCTGGGTTGGGGGCAGCTGGCAAGTCCATGAGCAGCTGCAGGATGTGGAGGGTGACATGGCTTTCAACTGAAAGCCATGCGCATGTTGGTGGAAATGATCTGGGACCTGGGGCTGGAGTGGCTGGTGGTTTCTTGATGCAGTCGAATGACAGATCCCCGTGAGTGGAATGACGGCCCCAGAACCCTGATGGTGGGTCCTGGTACTAGAGTGGCAGCTTCTGGATGAAGTGGAATGACAGCCCCCACCTGCCTGTAACATAGGCCCCAGAACCCTGATGTTGGGACCTGGGGCTGGAGTGGCTGGCTGTTTCTTGATGTGGTGGAATGACAGCTTCCCATGAGTGGAATGATGGCCCCAGAACCCTGACTATGGGTCCTGGGACTAGAGTGGCAGCTTCTGGATGAAGTGGAATGACATCACTCCCAGCCTCTAATGTAGGCCCTAGAGCCCTGATTGTAGGTCCTGGGGCTGGACTTGCTGCTTCTTGCTGCAGTAGAATGACAGCTCCCCGGGAGCCGAAGACGGCCCCAGAACCCTGATGGTGGGTCCTGGGACTAGAGTGGAATCTTCTGGATGACAGGTATGGACAGCCCTCCCTCTCAGTAACATAGGTCCCAGAACCCTGAGGGTGGGACCTGGGGCTGGAGTGGCTGGCTGTTTCTTGATGCAGTGGAATGACAGCTCCCCATGAGCAGAATGATGGCCCCAGAACCCTGATGGTGGATCCTGGTACAGAAGTGGCAGCTTCTGGATGAAGTGGAATGAGAGCCCTCCCTGTCTGTAATATAGGCCCAAGAACTAGGGTTGTTCCATTCAGCCATTCGGTCCGAAAACTTTGGTCCCATGGAGTTCGCCCCCCCCAAACGTTCAGAAAGTTAGGCCACCTGGAGGCTTGGGGCACTCCAGAGGTGCCCATGGCAGCATGGCAGGCTGTCAAAGACACAGCAGCAACAGATACCTTGTAGGTTTGGGGCTTGGCACCCCCGGTTGCCCAGGCAAGCAGGCTTGGCCCCTGAGGGTGCCCGTGGCACTGTGGCTGTCTGTCTAAGACCCAGCAGCAGCAGCAGTAGCAGCAGAGGCCGGGAAGGCTTGGGGCTTGGTGGCTGGTCTGGCACCCCTACTTGCCTGGGCATTTCAAGCTGCCAGGCATCGGTGGAGCAGCGGCAGAGGTCTGGCCAGGGCTTGGTGGCTGGCATCCCTACTTGGCTGGGCATTGCAGGCTTGCATCTTACTTGCCGGATCTCAACAAACTATACTGTAAATTGGTCAAGCCTTGCCTGGTGGTGAATCATGTGGCCACCCAGTAGCAGACATTGGATTGTCATGGCACAGTACCCATGGCACAGCAGAGGCCACTGTGTGGACACATCCTGCACCATCTGGTGCACTGGAGAGTCTTGCTCAGCTTTCTTCGCCTGGAGGAGGCTGCTGCCCTTCACGCTCCAGTTAAAGAAACCAGCCATCTTCCTCCCCTGTTCGATCAGGGAGCTAAGGGTGCCTGCCCTAATCCCCTTCTCCCACAAGCCCAGAGCATCCCTGACCACCAGGTCTAGGGTGTGTACGGTGCAAGGGATGCTGGTGAAGCCCCACTAATGGACTTCCCTCAATATGTTGGCCGCGTAGTCTGTCACCATGCACCCCTTGGTGAATGGAGCACCTGGTGTGATCCACTCCCTCACCATGGTGGTCAGGGCTGCCTCGATGTTCCAAGCAGTGTGGGGGCCATCCATTCCTTCCACCTGAAGCAGAGACCACCTATACCCTGCTTCAGTACCCTTCCTGCCACTCCCAAATGCTGCCTCCAGGTCCTGCCAACAATGCGCCATCACTGCCAGGTAGGCGTGCTGTGCATTCCTGCTTGACCACAGGTCTGTGGTGAAGTGGACAGTGGCACCCCCAGCCCCTGACAGCTGCTCCCTCACCCACGCCTTTAAAGCCCAGTACAAGGCTGGCACCACCTGCTGACTCAGGGTAGTGTACAAGGGCAGTGTAAACTGGGGGGGTCAGGAAGCCAATCAGGCACCTAAACCCCATGTCCCTGACCACTGAGAAGGGCTGCCCATCCAGTGCGATCATTTTCCCCAACATGCACATGGCTTTCACTTGAAAGCCACGCCGCCCTCAACGTCCTGCAGCTGCCATGGACTTGGCAGCTGCCCCCCCCCCCAGCTTCTCTATGGTGCACTGATGCTGGTTTTGCTTAGGGGTGTGCGAACACTGAGCAATTTGGTGTTTGGCCCATTTGGGGTTTGGTAGAACCCGAAACCGTTTGGTTCAGACTGAACTGGTTCCGGGGGGCTGAATCCATTTGGGCAGGGTGGTGGTTTTCCCTCCCCTCTCCAGGCTGCATGGGCGGAAGGGGTGCCAGGGAGCACCTCCCCCCCTCACCCTGCCCAGCCTGGAATTTTTTATTTAACTTCCCCCCGGGATTTCCCGCAGCCCTACCTGGTGGTGGCGGGGCTCCGGCCCTGGATCTGGCGGCAGGTGGGTCTGGCAGCAGGTCCGGTGGTGGTGGCGCTCCAGAGCGCTTCAGGCTGCTACTACCTGGGGGTGCCGGGGCTCCGGCTCTGGGTCTGGTGGTGGCCACGGCAGTGGGTCCAGTAGGGGCAGCACTTCAGTTTGCTACTAGGGCTGCAGGCGATCCCGGGGTGGGGGGTTTAAAAAAAATCCCAGGCTGGGCAGGGTGGGGGTGGGGAGGTGCTCCCCGGTGCCCCTTCCACCCGCGCAGTCTGGAGGGGGAGGGAAAACCACCCCCTGCCTGAACCGAGTGGTGATTGGGCAGGGTGGCTGCTAGTCCAAGCCTCAGTCTCCATCCCTCCTCATCTGACCCCCCCTCCTTGGACCTGCTAGTCAGGGTTTTTCCCACCCGAACGCAGTCCTAACTCATACAAACGCGGCCAAACTGTTTGGGGCTTTGGGCATTTGGTTCGGCCATTTGGTTCAGCCGTGTGAACTGCTTGAGTTTGGGCCGAACCCCGAACATCCGAACCACGTTCGCACATCCCTACTAATCCAGCCTTGAGGTGATGAAAGCATGGATTATGGTGGCCAGATCTATATCAGAAAGGATGCAGCCTTCTCCCCAGATGGAACTTGTGAAAAGTGCTCCTGGTGCACCCCTACAGCCTGACAATCCATGCATAGCAAGGGGCCCAGAAGCACTCCAAGGCTGCAAACTTGATTGATGATTTTAATGTTAATCTGAATTTTTAGAAAAGCAATTGTGGGAGAGGGGAGGTTTAGATTTAGGTTCTCAGTCTGAGATCATTTTTAACTTACTAGTTTTTCATTTTCAAAATTGCAACATGAGGTCTTGGACACTAGGCTTCCTATAAATCTGTGATCCTTTTACTTCAGAGATTCCCAAACGATGTATTGTCTTGACCTCAGATGGCATCAAACCATCTTGAAATGGTGTCATAATTCCAGTTGACATTTGATGTTTTTGTAAGCCTCTCTGAGTCTTCAGAGAAGGGCGGGGTAACATTTTTAATGAATAAATAAATAAATATGTTGCATGTCTCTCTGGTTTTCCTGGGGTTATGGAATAATATTTAAGTATCAAAATGGTGCTTCACAGGCAAAAAATTTGGGAATCAGTGCATTAAATTTTCACAAAACAAAGTACAAATGGTTAGATAGCCTCAGAACAGTAAAACGCTACCATAGGTCTATGACTACCTTTGCTAAGTATCTCTATACTAAAGCACAGTACAAAAATCATCTGTTCACTAGTGGAATCAAATTTGCATTCCTAAGGTTTCATAAATGTGGTAGAGGAGACTGAGTGAGCCAATGGAGACTGAGTGGCATCATAAAACAGAAGGAAATACTACCTTTAAAAAATCTCTTCTAGGACTGTGGTTTTATTAATCACACATTTCCAAGGAGGCATAGTACATTGCCATCAGGCCAGAAGTATGATGAACTCACTCAAATTGCAGGAATTTATACTGTGGTTTCCATAACACCCCAAGAAAAGTGTCTGTAATGTTCTAAGATCAATAAATCTTGGAGGAAAGAGTTCTGCATGCATTGAAGGGTCCTGCAAGCCACACCACTGGAATCCAATTCTTTTTAGCTGACAGCGCTCTATACCTTTTGTGTGGTTATTTTTCTCAGATCCTGTCTGCCTTTGTGTGTCACACAAAGGAAAGTGTTTGGATTTCTTTGTTTTATTGCCTTTACTGAGCCGGCAAACATGAAGAATCAGATTGAAAGATACTCCTCTATGAAATTTCTTATTGTTCAGAATATGATTTCTTTAACCGTCATTCTTACTCTTCTTCCAATTGATTTGTTTTTCTATGTGAAATTTGTCATCCTCTTCAGAACTCCTTTGCCATTTTCCCTGCTTTACGCAACATCTATCTTGTTTTCTGGCTAGAGAAAGTCAAGGTTGTTTTTCATAACTCCCCTTTGCTATAGCAACATGTAAAATAAATAAAATTACAGGACATGACAATAATTCTAATTTATCCTGCTGTTCCATTTATTAATTACCATTTCTAGTTAAGGAAACAACTGCTATGAGGATATCTTTGGGTGCCTTCAGACACTCAAAACGAAAACCCTACATTGGTAACCTACGGGGGTAGGTTTCTGCAGGGGTGCTGTGGCATTTGAATTGTTGTGGCATGTACTCGGTACTCACCCACTGACAAAACTGTTGAACCTTTCAAGTGCAATTTGCATGGCATAGCAGCTTACACACCACAACATCCCCCCAGAAACCATGCCACAGGGTACTTTCTGTGGTAGTCTTGGTCATCAGAAAATAATTTCTGTATGTGTATTGACACAAGAGCATCTCCTACCAGTACAACTGGGCCAGTGGTCATTTTGTACTGTTGTCCAATCAATGAGGGGGTTAAAGAGCATAGAGGAGATGAAATTTCTATACTCAACAATGGCCATATACCCATTTGTCATGTGGGAATAGATCTATGTAGGAGGGCACATGAGTGTTATAACTTATTCCTACTTAATGCCGTTGCTTGACATTCCCCTTACTTCATGGATGCCATTCCACTACCCTCTTATTTATCTGCATGACAGGTAGTTAATGTGTGCTTTCAGTTCTTTCACATTGTGGAGAAACATTCTATGTGGCTATATGTTGTCTGCTACATCCCTGTCCCATCATTTCCCCATTGGGATGCTTCAGTTTTTTCCCTCGGCATACAGTAGCATTTATTTTTAGCATTGTGGTCTGAACTTGGGGACAAAAGGAGTTTTTTGGACTTATTTTCACAAGGCAAGGAAATGGGAAAAATCTATTGAAGGGAAGATAAAAGTTTGTCAGCTTTTCAATGCATCAAAAGTATATATCTTCATATGGCTTTTCAGAATACTCATGTTTTCCTCCCCCACCCCCACCCCTCCACCTTGGGAAAGGGTGGGGTAACAGAATTTAATGTGACAGGTTCTCCTGAAAGAACACCATAAAAATGGTGGGGGCCTTTCTCGTGTTTTTTCCCTGTGATTTGATGGTGAGTCTAGCAGGCCACCCCTTGTTTACATTGACTGATGGGCAAATGCAATTTACATGGTATAGCAGCTTACATACACACCAGAATCTCTGACTGTTAGGAGCTGGGAGTGAACAACAGGACATGGTTTGCCCCATTATGACTTGTTGGGTCATTTTCTGAAGCCACCGAAATTGACTGCTATTGGTGGCAGGATGCTGGGCTTGATGGGCCATTGGTCTGACCCAGTATGACACTTCTTATGTTCTTACACCCTAAAGGTGGATGCCTCCACTAAACAAACCCAAACCTTAGACAATTTTAGTTAGCCACCAAGAACCTCAAGTACCTATCATAACCTCCACATTGAATTGTGAAAGGAAATAAATAATCTCCTGTATTGATCACATGAGTGGGGTGTTTGGGGATGATGGGGATCTCCCTTACTTCCTGGATGGAGCAGCCAAGGAAGGAGGGCCTGGGGAGGTTGGTGGGGGAGGAGGGGACCACAGCCATTGAGGTAGTGATGGGGCAGGGGAATTATGATCCCTGTGGGGTGTGTGTGTTCGATCTGTGAGGCAGGACAGGTGCCTGGTGCCTGTTTCCCTCAGCACCCCCAAGGCAAGTGGTGAGTTGGTTCATGATCAGAGGACCCCTAGCCTGAACCTGATGCTGTTGAATGCAAAGTCGGTGTTTAATAAGTCTGCAAATGTCCAGGAATTGATCCTGGACCATGTGGCCAAACTCATGTGCATTATGGAGACCTAGCTGAACACTGAGTCGGGGTCTATCTTGGCTGACCTTGTTCCAGCTGTGTATCCCATGCAGCATCAACCACAGCCAGGTGTCGGGAGCGGTGTAGTAACTGTTTTTTAGGGAGTCATGCTCCGTTAGGAGGTATCCGGTGCAATCTATGTCGGGTATCAAGGGCCTCCATCTTGTGAGTGATTTGGCAGGAGACAGCTTGGGGGTGCTGCCAATATATGGTGCACCTACCTGTACAGCAGCATCCCTGCCCACTCTAGCAGAGCTGGTGTTGGTGGTGGTATTGCAGTTCCCCAAGACCTTATTGATGCTGATGCCAGTCTTGGCGGGGCAGAGCATGAGTTTATGACTGCCTTGGCAACCATGGACCTGTCTCAAATTGTTATCGGCCCAACATATGACAGGGGGCATACCCTGAACCTTATTTTCTTCACCGACCTTGAGGTGGGGGATTCATTTGCGGAGGGAGGCATCAGCGGTGCCCTTATCATCGACAGATCATTACCTCTTGTGGGCTAGTCTCCTGGCACATGTCTGCCCCCAGAGAGGTGTGGAACCAGGTTGGCTGGTCCACCCCTGGAGACTAATGGAACCAGTGAAGTTCCAGAATGCTCTTGGTGAATTTCCCTCTGATCTTGACGACTGATTGCTCAATCACTTCGTAACTTTATGGAACACATTGCTGACTGAGGCCGTTGACCAAACAGCTCTGAGATGCCCACTCCTTCAGCATCGGTGCTACAGACCTCCTTGGTTTACTGAAGATCTGTGGCAGCTGAAGCGAGAAGGGCAGCGTTAGAGTGACAGTGGCACCTTTTGCGTGCTGAAGCTGACAGACTGTGAGATAAAGCTTATTTACAAGCCTATGCTGTGGCTGTGTGGGCAGCAAAGAAGGGGTTCTTCTCTGCCCTCATAACATCTGCAAAGACTCATCCAGATGAGCTTTTCTGGGTGGTGAGGGAGCTGGTCGATCCAGTCTCCCTCTGCCTGGAACTGGACTCTTCCAGTTCCCACTGTGACACGTTTGTTAATTACTTCATGGATAAAATCAGCTGGTTTCACCATGACTTTGACACCGCACTTATTACAATAAGAGAACCAGAGTTTATGTAAGCCCTGCCTTGTCGGGTTTTGTGAGATCAATTTCAGGAGGTGTTGCTCAATGATGTGGAGGATGTTCTTGGGGTGGTTGGAGCCACCTCTTATGAACTGGAGCCATGCCCATCCTGGCTGGTTAAGACTAGCTGGGAGACATTGGGGCTACTGATGGAGGGGATGGTCAATGCCTCCCTGTGGGAGGGCAGAGTGCCAGGCTGTCTCAAAGAGGTGGTGGTACTGCCTCTGTCCAATAGCTGGTGAGGGAGTCAACATAAAGTGATGGTTTTTTGAACACTCTCTAACCTTCCCTTTTTAGGGAAGGTTATTGAACAGGTAGTGGCTCGGCAGCTGCAGGAGTATCTGGACTGTGTCAGTTTTCTGGATCGCTCACAGTCCGGCTTTTGCCCAGGCTATGGCACTGAGACTGTGCTTGTGGCTTTGGTCAATAGGGATGTATGAATGTGGTTCAGATGTTTGGAGTTCGGACCGAACTCAGTCTGTTCAGACGACTGAACCGAACGTCCGAACCGAGCTCGAAAATGACCGAACAGTTCAGTTGCGTTTGGGTGGGTTCAGATGAGTTCAGGGTGGGAAAAACGTGACTGGAAGGGGCAGGCTGCTGAGGAGTAGACTTCCTGGCACCAGGGGTGGAGACCAGGGGTGATCTCAGGGCCAAATGATACTGTTACCGAAAAAACAATTGGTTTCGGTATCGGTACTGATAGCACATTTTTGAATGTTCGGCATCGGCCGACCCAAACTCTGCCGAACCGAACAACCGAACCTGAACTCAGTTTTCAAACCAAACAACCAAACGGTGTTCTGTTCGCCGATCCCTATTGGTTAACGACCTCTGCCATGAATTGGATCAGGGTTGCTTGACCTTGCTGATTCTGTTGGATCTGTTGGCTGTCTTTGATACCGTTGACCATGAGATGTTTGTGATTCGCTTGTGGGACTGAGCCAGAGTGGATGGGATTGTTCTTGAATGGTTCTGTTGTTTCCTGGCCAGGAGAACTCAGCGGGTGGTGCTTGGGGATTGTTTTTAATCTCCCCGGGACTTCTCGTGTGGAGTCTCACAAGGTTGTATTCTATCCCCTCTCCTGTTCAACATATATATGCAGCCTCTGGGTGAGGCCGTGAGACAGTATGGTGCCTGGTGTCATTGGTATGCTGATGATACCCAACTCTACCTCTCCTTTTCATTTGAGCCAGACCCGGAAGTCTCGGTGCTTACTCGGTGTCTGGCGGCTGTGGGGGACTGGATGAGGGCAAGCTGGCTGAGGCTGAATCCTGACAAGATGGAGGTGATGCTGGTGGGTATGGCATCTCATTATTGATGGAGTCCATACCTCACTGGTCTCCCAGGTTTGTAGTCTGGGAGTGTTCCTCGATTCTCAGCTCCACCTGAATGTCCAGGTGGGGGATGTGGTGGTGAGAACATTCTGCCAGTTACATCTTGTATGGCGGCTTCTGCTGTTTGTCTTGGACTCTGACCTGGCCACCATCATCCATGTCGTCATCATCTCAAGACTGGAGTATTGTATCAAACTCTATGTGGGCTACCCTTGGTGACAGTTTGGAGGTGGAAGCTGGTGCAGAATGCAGCGGCCCATCTCCTTATGGGGGACGGGTTGCCGAAAGCACATTACACCAGTGCTCCATTCTCTACACTGGCTGCCTATAGTCTTCTCGGCCCAATTCAAGGTGTTGATGATTACCTAGAAAACCCTACACGATCTTGGACCTACCTACCTGCCCGACCGCCTCACTCCCTGGATTGGCCCCTGCGGTCCACTGGGGCTGCCCTTGAAGTTCCCAAAGTTGTTCAGGGGGAAATCATGGAGAGGGCGTTCTCAGTGACCACACCTAGACTGTGGAACTCCCTTCCAAAGGAGGTCCGGGTGGCCCTGGACCTCTCCTCCTTTTGATGAATGTCGAAGACCTGGCTGTTCTGCCAGGCTTTTTGTGAGGGAGATGGGTGAAGGGTGGCAGTTGAGGGTTAGGGTGATGGGGTTTGTTTGAATTTTGTTTTGTTTTCTTTGAGATTCCCTGTATAGGTTGTTTTATGCTCTTATTTTATTTTGATTGTTTATTTATTGTGGTTTATATTCATATTTATATTTTAATTTAATTTAATTTTATGAATGTTAGCTGTCCTAAGCTACTTCAGCAGAAGCGGCAGGATATAAATTGGACTAACTAACTAACTAACTAACTAACTAACTAACTAACTAACTAACTAACTAACTAACTAAATAAGCATTTCCTTAAAATAACTCTGTTTTTATATCTGTGGTCTTCTGGACTGAAAAGAAGTAAGTGAGTTGGGCAAGATTTTAATATAGTGAGTAAATTTATCCTCTCCCCTTTGTGGATGCTCCGTAGCACACAGAATAAACTCTAAGGAATTGTATTATAATACGAATGTAAAAACAAGTCCCTCACTTTTTATATTACAACCACAGCAAAAGAAGCAAAAAGGAAAAAAAACACAAATCCCCCATCAACACATAATATCTCCCCTCTAATAAAAGCTAACAATTCAAACCAAAATATCTATTAATATTAACACATTATTTGTCCTGTAAAGTATTGTTTAAGGATCTGGCACGCTTCCACCAGTCTCTGGATGTCCCAGCTGAAATTTGGGGTCCCCTTTGCAATGGTCAACTCCTGTGGACAGGTTATACAGCACTGGATGAATGCAAATTCCAAATGGCTAAATCTGCTAAGTTTAGGCTCCAAGTGGGTAACTCACTGGCTTTTTTTTGATGGACAGAGAGCCTGTTGGAGCCCAGAGCTGCTTTAGGGGCCCACCCCCAAAGCTGACAGTTACCAGCTCCACCTGGGTCCACACCAGATGGAACAGTGGTGTCCTCGGGTTGCAGTCCATCCCCATACCATAGAGTTGTGGGTTCTCATCCACAACTCCATGGGCTGGTGCCCATGACTCCATGGGGCTGAATGGGGCAACAGATGAATGGGCGATGAGCTGCACCATGGGTTACCGCAACAGAGTGGCAGTAGTGCTATGTTTGGCTGTTACCCCGGGTTTGGCCAGTCTGCTCTGTGTGGCGTGCTTTTGGATGTTGTGGAGTGAGGGCACACATCTGGTAGGTGCCCCTTAGATGGACCGGTCAATCCAGGGATAATGGGGGCATCCATGGGCACCCCCAGAGATGCTGTCTGTTTACATCCACTGTCCTGGGCAGCTCTTTCAGGGTTGGCAGGATATGGCATGATGCTGAGGCTTCTTTCCTCTCCCTGTTGGGAATGAGCAGCAGGCTTCTCACCGAGACAGACCAAGCCAGGAGAAGGCCACCTTCAGAATCAGACAGGGTAGAATTCTGGAGGCTTCACTCAGGAATACATGGAGACTGGTTCAGGCCATCACTGTGTCCCTCCTCGAGTCTCTGCTGTGTAAAGGACAGCTAGACCCAAGCAGCACCAACAGAGGTCCCAGAAGGGCTTTTTGTCCTTCAGTTTCTGCTTGCCCCTCTCCTGTTTCATTATTGTCAGCTGCTGCCAGCCTCCTCTCACAGACTCAGATCTTCTTTCACCTTCCCTCCCTCTCATTGGCCAAGCTGAATCTGAGTGACATGAGTATGAGGTAGAAAGAGAGAATGTTCCAGATCTCCCTCACATTTTTCTGCCTTCAAGACCTATAGCTGACCTTGAGTCCTAACAGAGGGCGTCAGTACATTGCTGCCACTATATAAATACATAATAATAATAATAATAATAATAATAATCTTTGTGGCATAACATGGAACTTCTATATAGTATTTCTATGCTTCTCAAATTCTCATGTTTTGCTAATTGCATCATGAACATGGCCTTTTAAAAAAATTATTTTTTCTTTTCCATTGTGCAGCATGTCTGAGAACTGCAGATGAGTGAATTTGGCTGTCTGATTCACGATCTTCATTTTCCATGGATCCATTCTCTGCCTCTGTTTTTCTCTCTAGTTGGGGCAGCCAGCGTTTGGGGATTGCACCTGCCTCGGTGGCATGGCATGGCATGGCATGGACTGGGCTGCCTGATTTGCAATCTTCAGCCTTCCTGGCCTCAAAGCAAACAGGGCTGAAGTAAGGATGTTTACTGCCCTAGTCGCTTCTCAGACTGCTGTCCCCAAAGTCATGTCCCCTGCCATGCCTCCAACACCTCTGGTCTCTGTGGAAACTCCAAAGAAAGAGTGAATTAAAAATAAAAATAAAATAAAATTAAAAATAGAAAAATAAGGGTGGGGAAAGTTAAGTTATTTTATTACCTTGCCAGATGTGCTGATGGGACTTTGGGAAGCCGTTGAGTGCCCACAAGCACTAGGAGGAATGTCTGTAGGGTGCCCATTCATTCCATCTCTGGGCAATAATGGGGGGGGGAGGGAGGAGATGGTACGCACCCTCCTGCATTTTGGGGCTCAGTTTCCAGTGCAGCTAGCAGCCCTGCCCCCCTCCCCCATTTCCCTGGGGCTGGATCTGAAGAATGCCACATCTGCAGCTACACTTCCCCCATTGCCCCCAGGGAGGGGTGGGTGAATTTTGCTCTGTGCAGGGGCCAGCTGAGCCCCTCCCCCCAAAAGCAAGCTGGGATCCGCCATTGCTTCTTTCTCCCTGATCACGCCCTGAGCCCATCATCCATAATCTTCTCCCCTCTTCCAAGCCATGCAGTACAGAAGTTTGCTGCTTTGCACATGTGAACACTGTCACTGCCATTTTTATTCTGTTGGAGCTCCTGGAAATACATGTTCCTGGATGCTCCAGTAGAGTACGGATGGCAATGACACCATGCACATGCACAATACAGTGATCTGCTGTATTGTGCTTCCTCAGTACCCACTGAATAAATGGTGGTGTCCGTGAGTGTAGAGGCCACCAGTTCAGCATCAGGTGAGCAGACAATCCTAGATTCTGGGGGGTGCTGTCCCCGCCACCCCCTCAGGTTGTGGGAAGTGCAGGGGCCAGGTGAGGCAGACATCAGAGGGAGGGGACAGCTGTGACACAGTCATCAGTGTAAAATTTTCCACCCCACCCCCAAATCTGCTATCCTAGGCGACTGCGTAGGGTGCCTGCCCCTAAGTCTGGCCCTAAGAGCAATGCTACATCCTGACTGCATCCTGAAGGGTGGTTCTTTGCTCCCCGCCCCCTGGATTTCTTGCTATATTTCTCTCTGGGTAGGGCAGCCTGCATTTGGGGATGGCAGATGGCTGGGTGGAAATAGCTGACATATTTGGGGATTGGAGATGGCTGGTTGGCAAGCATGCTCATTTTCTCAGGAAGGAATGCAGTAAACAACTAATGGACAAAAAAAGAACCCAAACAAAAGTAAAACATGTACCCCCGGTACATGAAGGTAAGTGGTATGCGGTATGTAGGTAAACCAGAATGGTATTTTGCAGTATTTGAGTATCGAGAAATTTCATCATGTTGAGAAACAGTAGGAAAATTGGTTGCATTTCTTGATATTGCAAAATTTCTCATGTGTGGCATTTTAGCTGTTTGCTTCAGCTCTAATCAAAGCACTTAACGTCATCCATTTGCACCCCCTTCTCACTCAAGTTTTTGACAAAAGATTCCACATCAATTTGGTGTCCTACACAAGGCAATCTACATGAAACAGATTTCTTCCAGGGATGCCATCCACATCTCCAATACTGTACAGACATTCTGCTTTAGGACAGAATATGTTACTTTTCATCAAGTCTCTCCTTGCGCTTTTGTGCCAGTAGTCCCTTAACTTTCAGCAACATGAAGTTCTGGGTCTTGTGTTCAAGGACAGTGTGCAGTGCACTGAGTTCACCACTTCCATGATGGAGTTGTTTTCCCATTTATATTGTTTGATAATGTCAATATCAAGTGTGTTGATATATCAAGAAGCAGGGAGCAGTCCTGTGAGGCTTCTGCCCCTTTAAGAAGGGGGCTGTGTGGGCCAGCCAGCGGGTTGATCACACCAGGGGTGTGGCAGAGGGCTGATCACACCAGGGGTGTGGCAGAGCTAGCCCCATAGTTGGGGATCAGCCTGTGAGGTAAACAGGCTGAGAAATCCTGTGACAGAGTGGGCAGGATACTTGCCCTTGAAGGCTGAGGAAAGGAAGCCTGGTCACACCCACTCTGACTGTATATCTATTTTCTAATTTTATTTTCTAAATTTATACCCTGCCCCTCCTGAGAACAGCAGTATATAAAGAAAGCAAGGCAGAGAGGAGGACAATCTCTGCCTGAGAGTTGAAGGAGTCACATCTCCCTTTAGAAACCGAGCCACTCTATGCTCTCCAGGGTGCAACCAGGTCCGGAGTAGAGGCTGTGCCTAGGAGGGAGCCTCGTGCCTGGGGAAGGTTTGGCCCTAACCTGGGACTTTGAGGCCTTGCTAAATGGATTGGAGGGATTGATATTGTGGTGCTCCTGTGCCAGAGAGAGACGGACCTAGGCCTGCAGGATGGAGGAGACTGAGCTGGCAGCCCCAGGGATTGTGGTCTAATAAAGGCCTGGACTTGATACCCTCTTGACTATAGGAGGGTACCCCCTTCATCTGGGGGGGGGGGGGGAATCAGCCAAGACTCAGGCTGAATAGGTGTAGCAGAGGGGTTTTCTAATTCCCCAGAGTGAGATCCCAGCACCCCTGTGTGGCCCTGGGAAGACCCCCTGCTGCAGTGTCTGCTCCGTGATGGACACATTTGTTCAAAATATGTGCTGGGCAACCCGCACCAATTTAAGTCCCCTTCTTCAGCAACTTTTTAAAATTTGTAAACATGTTATTTCCTTCTTCATCATGCTGGAGTCCTCCGAATATTGTATTGTTACAATGTTAGTTGTTACACCTAAATGCAACACACTTCTCAAAGAAACCTTTGTTTTCTAGAGTTCCCTAGATATATTGTGCAATTGTATCTGCAGTGTCATGCTATGAACCTCGATTAGCATTGACTGCAACCCGCCGTTCTTCCAGTCAAAATACTGAGTTATTACTGGAAATATTTTCTAAGCACCATGAATTGCTTCCATCTGTAACACCACCACAGTATGGTATGTTGTCATCAAGTGCTTTCAGAGCAGTGTCAAAAGAATGTGGTGCAGGCACAGAGTTAACAATTGCTTCTGTCTTGCTTTGAGCACTTGAAAAATTTCAGGATACCTCCAGAATTTGGGGATGTCTTTTTCAGTAAGACAGATGTGCAGTCCATTGACTTGTAGCTATTATGATGCATGACAATATGAAACACTAGAACACCATGTGTTGCAGTAACAGCATGCTCTGATTTGCTGCCTGGTTTAATAAATAGGGGTGTGCAGAAGGCACCTGTACCATTTACATTTACAAAACCCCTTCATTTTCTTGTGGGGGAGGGTAGGGCTAAACAACCCTAACATTTCCCCCCTTTTATTAAAAATATTTTTTTTAAAAATCACTATGCATACACAAATGGGCACCGGGCTGGTTCTGCACATATGCAATCCTTTTCCTAGATGGCACCAACAGCATCAGCGCCATTTTGGAAAAGGTCTGTGCACGTGCAGAATTGTCCGGTGGCCATTTTTTGCATGTGCAATGATATTTTAATTTTTTAAAATAAAAAAATCACTGCACATGTACAAAATGGCTGGTGGGGCCATTCTGTACATGCGTGCTCTTAACCAAAATGGTGCCAGCACGGCTGATGCCATTTTAGTAAAGGGTGCACATGTGCGGAATGGGCCCAGTGGCCATTTTGTACATGCACGGGCTTTTTTATTTTTAAATTTTAAAACGAATAAGAATGAAAGCAAATGATAATGGTTTGGTTATTTATCCATTTTTGTATTTTAATTACTAAAAAAAAGGGCTTAATTTTTTTAATTAATTAAAAAAACAAAAATGAACTGCCCACCCCTAAAAATAATCTGTTAACTTTGCTGACGAGCTCTCTCCTGGAATGGACTTCCTATTTTCTCAGAATCTACATAAGCTTGCAAATCAAAAGCATCTTTCTTTGCCACAGAGACATATGTATCAGCTTTTCATAGCAAGCACTCAGCTTCCCATTCTACTTGATCAATACAAAAACACAGGACTTTTTTTCTCTAGTTCTTCAGTAAATTTACACTTTTGTCTGGCGGCTTGGTGAAAGTTTGTGTCCTAAATAAACTAATTCAATTCAGTTCACTTAATACACTTTTTAATCGACATTTTGTTTTGATCAGTTTCATGCTCCCTCTGTCATTGCAGGGCTGTGGTTTCTTTGAGGTAATGAAGTACTTTACAAACTAGGGACACTTGCACAAACTAGAATAATAGGGGGAAAAATAGGGCATTGCATCAGTACTTCACCCCCTACAACAGATTGTCATTATTGCATATAAGGTATTTTGTGTTCTAACAGTGCCACAATATTATTGGTTCCCTACCCCTGCTGTAGGCACTGAGTGTCTGCACACACAGGAAGAGTGTCGTTTCTAAGAATACGAGAAATATGTAAGATAGTAAGAAGTAGCAACTCTTCTCTCCTTCTTACTGAACGCCATCTTGTCGGAAACTGAGCTGCAGTGACTAGTCTGCAGATGGGAATCAGGAAAGAAAAATGTGTTGCTTCACAATAAATCAACAAACACAGTATATGTAAAATCTGTTTGCCACTTTTAAAGAGTACCAACCGGAATGATAGCAGCAGAAAATTCTATCTACAAGACCAGCTTAAATTATTACTATTATAGATTGTTACCCCACCCTATCCTGAAAGCTCAGGGCAGGGGAGAAGACTGTAAAGGCAAGTGAAGTCTTGGGAAAGACTCAGATTTCAGAGCGGGTCTAAGACCTTGGGAGCCTTTAGTAATGAGAATTAAAATCCATCTGAATTAAGCATATAGCAAAACATGAGCCCTTTATTGAACCCTATCACGCATGCTAAGGATGTGCTCCTTTGCCATTAAAGTCAATGGGAATTTTCCATTGACTTCAATGGGTGTAGAATTGATCCCAGAGTGTAAAAACATTGTATTTGTTCATTGTTTGTTTGTTTCATAGTTTATAACCCACCCCTTCCTGCCCATTGGCAGCTCGGCATGGTGTACAATGCATAAGAACATAATATAAAAATACAGTATAAAACCATTAAAATTTATTAAACAGATTTATAAAACAAATGTCTAACATTAAAATTTTTAAAACAGATTTATAAAACAAATTTTCAAACATGGTTTCTGATTTTGGATGCCTCTGTTTTGGCAGCATTCAGCTGGAGCTATTTTCGGTCAGATATTTAGAGACACTGAGCACCCATAACTTTTATTGACTTCAACTGGGATTTTAGGTTTCAGCACCTCTGCGAGTCGAGCCCAGATCATCTAGGGCCCTCAGGTGTGGGTGTGGAGGAAAGATAGGCATGCACCTTGGTGGGGGGGGGGGGGGGGGGGATGGTTACATGGGCATGCAGCTATCTCTGCCTGTCTCCACCTATTTCCCCACTCATGGAGCAACTGCCATTTTCTCCAGTTGCTCCGTGTGGGGGGGATGGGTGGAGATGGGTGTTACGTGGGAGCATGAGCGCACTCCTGCACACCGATCGCAGTGTTTACACGAGACTCCCCCAAGCATGTATATGCATGTACCCACGTGTGCATTGCGTGGGGGCGTTTCATGTAAAAAGGGCCTAAATTTGAATATCCTCCAAACTGAGCCACTCAGCATCAGCAGCCACTTAAGGAAGAATCTATGCTAAACATTTGTCCCTGCTGGTTGCTTTCACACTCGGTTGTACGTTGTCTTTTTCCTCCTTCTAACAGGATTGTACATACCACAAAGTCAGATCCAGAATGACAACTTATGAAAGTCTGGCAGCACAACTGCTGTGGGTTTTTCCACAGTGAAAACCCAGCGTATCAGTTTTTTTCAAGTAACCTGCTTTAGTGACTCGAAAATTCAGCCATATTTTTTCTTCTTCAACACCTCTCTCTGCATCCCATCCTTTTGCAGCCAACAAAATTGGCTCAGCCACAAATCTCAGCAAAACCTGGCAACAGCCACAAATCTATGTGCCTAAAATATTAAGCATTTAAAAAAACACAAATTTCAAACTGGCAACAACCACAAATCTATGTGCCCAAAATATTAAATGTTCTAAAATGCAGAGAATAAAATCCTTGGCAGTTCCACGAGTATAAGCAAGATTAGTACTGACCCTACGGACATGACTAGAATCTATTGCTACAACCAGAGCTTAACTTGGAGTCTGAGGGTGTTATACTAATGCAATGTGAGCATATAAATCATGGCCACAGAAATGGGAACATACATCCCCATCATTTAAACAGCCTGGGCTTTGCATGGGAAAGTCACAGATAAACAGTATTACAATTTAAAGACTTAAGAGCTTTACTTCCTTCTTACACTTGTTTTACTCTGCACAAACCTCCACTGACTCAAATGATGCTTACAGTATTTTACAACAGTGTAAGCAAAATAAAAAGGCTTTCAGGGGATAGCCTCTTTCTGTTTGAGTCTACTCCAGATACCATTAGCAAACATACAATGCACATATAAAAAACATGAAACAGGTTTGAATTGTATTTCAGTTCAACTACTTTAAATATCTTCATGGATCCTAGTTACATCACAGCAATATTTCCCCAAAAGGAGATCAATTAAGACTCAAGGTTCACCTCACCGAGTCACCACTTTCCAGTCCTTGAATCCTGTACGCTCCTCACTCCTCCTTTTAGCCTGCTACAGTCTTCAGTCCCTCCATCTAACCATCCACACCTGATTCTCTCCACCTCTGCTTGCTGCACTGAGACTCACCCCTTTTTGTGTTTGCCTCTCCCAGGTCCTGTGTATGCCACCACTTCTGCCATGATCTGGGAAAGCCTTCCTGAGCTGCAGAACAGCTGATCACTGGCCTGGAGTTGCCAGTGGCCATGTAACAGCCGATCATTAGCCCAGAACCGGCAGCAGACATGGAACCGACTGATCACCAACCACCAAATCCCAAACCTTTTTTGGACAATTTAAAAAAATCCACCTGGATGGGTCTCGTGGATGGAAAAAAAAATAATTGTCTGGGGAAAAGCCATACGATAAGGTAACACTGCATTTGAGATGTTTCCACATCAGGGCTTTTAACAATTCCAGTTTATGGACTTTAAAGGTTATTTTTAGCTACTGGTGTGCATTCTTTCCAGGTCAGAAAAGGACTTGGAAATGTGTGTGAAACCTTTCCTTTCAAGTCCAAATGTCAAATGTTGCCACTTTGGTTCCACTTCTGTGATCTCCAAATCCACCATGGACAGGTTGGCTTGGATTCAGAAAAGAATAATTTACATGTAAATAATGGGATCACTAGTCTTCAGTTGATCTGTAAAGCAAAATGTTCTGGCTGTAGTGCAGTGATAGAGGTTTAATCATAAATCCTTACCATTGGAAAAAGAAGATCTGGCAAGAGATCGGATAGACTAATACAAAATGTGGCACTGCCTGCCTGCCTTTGCATTTTGTATTAATGTCATCTCCTCTTTCCCTGTATCTGTTTTCCTCTCTAGAGACGAATCTGTAAGTAAGGATACACTATGTCTGGAAAGTAATCTGCAACTGGCAGACAGCCTATAGACAAAATCCAACACACTGAATATTTATATGGCAGATTATTCAACAATTTATTGACTTTAAACTTTTATTATAATCCAGGAAATGTAGACAGTGGGTGTATATATAAATAATTGCTTTTAAAAATCACTTTTGTCGCACTGCATGCTTGCAAGATGCTTTAATAAGATCAAGTAGAATAAGACACATTCCTTGATCCTCCCCCAAATTATTATTTAAGCCATGCATCTCCTACTTGAGTAACTTATCCATCATATTTTGTGTCATTTTTTGCTTTCAAGTTGTCTTTTGGATTTGTCCCATTTGGAGTGTCTTATAATCAATTCCTCTAAGTATCAGGGAGGTGTATTCTACTCAGATATTTGTGCTGATGAACAGACAAAATATTTAGGTCAAGATGAGTTTGGTAGACTGTGCTTAACAGACAAATAGGTGTAGCCCTCATCTGCTGGAACAGCTGATAATCTTTGATATTCTGATAATCTATCATGAAAGTTGGACAAATCTCCTGGAAAAAAAAGAAAGCATTTTCTCCATGAATATAGCATATTTCCTCCAATCAGATTAATCTTTCTTCTCCCTAGAGACATTCAGCCAGCTTTCTCCCTTCCTGTGTCACTGAGGTATTAGGAAAGCAGAGTCACCTCGTGATGTGGATTTGGTGAGGGAGACAGGCCATCTATATACTAATGCTCCTGTAGCACAAGTCATTGTACTTGTCTCTGCACAGCCTCCAACATGTGTTTAGTTGTTGAAATGAGCAGCAGGTTCTGTATTTGCAAATATATTGCAGTTTTGGATAGCACTGAATATACAAATAAATATTTATGTTGAAAAGAATATTCACATATTTGATTAAAATCCTGGTTTTCTGGGGAGATTTGCCAGTTACTTTAGTTCAATTATTTGATTATTCTATTGAATATTTGGTTGGCAGAATAGCTAAACCAAAAATGGCTAAAAAAAGAGAAAAAACAGCCCAATCCCTCGAATGAAATAGGTATAAATAGCATTGTTTTTGTTCGTTTATTCATTTATTCGAAATTTTTACAATGCACTTCCTGAAGGCTCATGGCAGCTTACAATATAAAAACACAAAATACAATAAAAATACAATAAAACTCCCTAAAAAAAAAAAAGATAAACCCACCCTCACCCCCTAAATCCATCCACCCTAACCCCACCTGCCAAATACCTTGCCCAAAAGAAAATGTTTACACCGCCTTAAGAATACGTTCAGACTCGGGCTTTGGTGGACCTCTGGGGGAAGAGGCGACTGCATGACCTGGGGGGTTTGCCGGGACTGTTCTTGAATGGTTCCGCTCATTCCTCTCGGGGAGGAGCCAACAGGTAGTGCTGGGGGAGGAGACATTGTGCCCCCGCGCTTTACCATGTGGCGTTCCGCAGGGTTCGATCTTGTCTCCGCTGTTGTTTAATATCTATATGCAGCCCTTGGGGGAGGT
>QEPC01011190.1:2179866-2202042 GCA_003113815.1 Sphenodon punctatus
GGGTCCAAGCCCCCCTGGCCCACCCAAGCAGACCCAAGCCCCCCCAAGCAGACCCTACCTGCTGCCCCCTTGGCTCAGGCTCCGTCCTCCCCTGCCTTTAGTCGCCTCCTGCACATGTGCTGTGCTCTGCTCCTGCTGCTGCCGTGCATGCAGAGCACAGGAGCCATCTCGAAGAACCTTCTTTACAAGGTAGCAACCTTCTGATCAGCACATGGGGAGGAGCTGTGTTTGTAAACAAACAGCCTTATCTCCCAGCCCAAACGAGTGTCCCCACTGCTGCTACTGCTGCTGTTGCTATGCTCCTAGGAGGGAGAGGCAGGTGAGGCCTCTCCCTCCCACCCGGCCCAACAGGGATTGGGGCCAACAATTTAAAAAAAAAATTAAAATAAAAAGACAGTGGGACCCGCCCTCCAGCCCGGCCAGGCCAACCGTAAATCCTCCCGGTGGGTTCAATGGCCAATCCGCCCCTGGATGCCAGTGCAGACTGTAAAGCAGAGTTGTAATGTGCTCACGGTGACCCGCCGCTGACAGGAACTGAACCGCCGCATTCTGAACCAGCTGCAGCTTCTGAACAGTCATCAAGGGCAACCCCATGTAGAACACATTGCAATAATCTGGCCTTGAGGTAATGAAACCATGGATGATTGTGGCCAAATCTGTATCAGAAAGAAAGGGCACCAACCTCCTCACCAGATGGAGTTGATGAAGCACTGCTAGCCACTACCATAACCAGATGTTCCTTGTGCAGCAAGGAGTCCAGAAGCACCCCAAGGCTGAGAACCTGAGTAATCAGAGGGGGGAAGATTGCCCTCATTGACAGGGGTCCTGATTCCTTCCAAATCAGAGGGTCAGAGAACCATCATCAGTTCAGTCTTGTCTGGATGCAGCTTCAATTGGCTCACCCGCATTCAGTCTCAACAAGGGCCAGGCACTGGGCAAGCACTAGGGCTGAATTAAGCTTCTTGACAAGAATTAAGAAGAGCACTACTTGCAACAATTTCTCACTGAGATTTTATTCTTAATTGGAAAAAAAAAGAAGAGAGAACAGTGTATGCGCAAAATGGCCACCGGGGCCATTCTGTGCATCCACAGCACTTCCAAAATGGTGCTGGCAGTGTCACTACTGTTTTGAAAAAGGGCAGCTGTTCTGCGTATGCATGGTGGCCATTTTGTGAATGCGCAGAATGACTGTCCCTTTTGGAAAAGGTAGCACATGCATAGAACAACCTAGCAGCCATTTTCTGTGGCTGCACCGTTGCTGTGGAACTCCTTCTCACTGGAGGTCAGCTTGACCACTGACCTTCCCTCTTTCCGTAGACAGTGTAAGACCTGACTGTTCTGCCAGGTCTTTACTGAGGGAGATGGGTTGGGTTAGGGAGGGTTTGGGTATGGGTTATTTTAATCTGGGGATTTTATGCTGTTTTAATTGTATTTTAGTTATGTATTTTTAAATGTTGTTAGCTTCCTGAGATGCTTATATCAGGAGGGGGTGGTATATAAATGTTAATAATAAATAAATACATACATTTTGCACATGCACAAGTTTTTTTTTAGTGAGATTCTTGCGAGAATCTTAAACCTGTAGCAAAATCTCGCTAACAGTTCTTGATTCTAGCAAGATTCTTGTAAAAATCAAATTGATTCTCGTTTCAGCCCTAGTAAGCACCAAGGCTGAAGGACCTGAGTCAGATGGGAAAGAGAGGTAGAGCTGGGTGTCATTAGCGTACCGATGGCACTTCACAACAAAATTCTGAATTATCTCACCCAGTAGCCTCAGATCCACATTGAACAAGAGGGGAGACAAATGGAACCCTGTGGGATGCCTCAGGTAAGACCTTGGAGGGACAATGAGAAATCGCCCATCGCCACCTGCTGGGGCCTCCTAACTGGAATGAATGGAACCACCCAAGAACATTCTGGCACATCTCTGCCAGGTCCTACAGTCATGTCAATAACACCTTATGATCAACTGTATTAAAGGCCACTGAAAGATCTAAAAATATCAACAGGGCATAGTTCCCTTTGTCAGTCTCCAAGCAAAGATCATTAACTAGGGCTGAAACAGCTAGCCGCTATGGTAGCTGTTTCCGACAGAAAGAGCTCTTCTGCAATGAGTGGCAAGATGTGATAGAGACGCTAATTCTGCTACTTTTGTTTGCAATCCTCGGTGATTTCAACTGGCACTTTCCGACATGCAGTCACGGTGTGAAAGTAGTGAAACAAGGGCATTTTTACACACACCTTAAAGTGCTGGTCTTTCAATCTTCTGCGTTTACAAATCCACAAGTAAGTTCTGGATGCATTTCTCTCTCTCTCTCTCTCTCTCTCTCTCTCTCTCTCTCTCTCTCTCTCTCTCCCACTTAGATGCCCAGTCACCCAGTCTTGCAAGATCATNTCTCACACACACACACACAAACACACACACACACACACACACACACTGCCCTGAGGCAGCCTAAAGTAGCCACAGCTGTAGACATGAGGGGCTGCCATGGAAACCAAGTGACCACAGCTGCCTGGAGCAAAGCAATTTACCAGGAGAACATTTTAGACACAAAAGTTCTGGGAGAAGTTCTGTGCAGAAGTTCAAAGAGTCAGACATGTAAGATCTGGGTGAGTGATTTAGACACACAAAAAGTTCAGAATGTAACAGAAAAGATGCAAGAGAAACGTGTGTTAAAAAACACCCAATATTTCTTCTGACAGTTTCCAATATTATTGCTGACACTTTCTGATAATTCTGATGTTGCAAAGCAAAGGGCACAGAATTAGTGAAATTCCAGCAGAAAAGCTGTGGAAAGTCGTGGGAAAATCCAAAATGGCAGAGTGAAATATCAGTGTGGAAAATGGAGTTGCCGCTTCAGCCCTATCATTGACCGAGTCTGCAAGTACAGTTCCTATGCTATACCCCGGATGAAAGTCACCTGACTGAAATTGTTCCAGGAATCTGATAGAATCGAGAAAAACCTGAAGCTGCTTGGCAGCCACCCCTTCCGTAGCCTTTCCTAAAAATGGAAACTTAGAGGCAGGGTGATGGCTGGCTGTGAGTCAGTGTTCAAAGATGGTTTTTGAGCATGGGCATGGATTACACTACCACCAGGGCTGGGTTAAAATGTTCTATATAGCCCCAGTCATGTGACTTATCCATTTCTGGTCACATGATCCATGCTTTCTGCACTCTGAATTAACCCCTTCCATGCCAGGCCAGGTAAGCAAGTGGTGAAGATGTCTGATGCTGTGGGCTTACTCTTGTAGCTACTTGTCCAGTGCACCATACTTTTAACATTAATTATCTCTCTGTTCATGCAAACTGTTGTATATGATCAACAATACAATGGGTTGTAGCTTGCATCTAATCTGCACTGTTTCAGTGGCATAAAAATTATCTGAATGACAAACTCTCACTGAGATGATATAAGACATTTATTAGTAACTGACAAGTTAATTACAAGGATGAACGTAACCATGACTCTTGATTTGTCAACTTGATACCACAACATTAAACAAAGGATCATACCTATAAAATTGGAGTGGGAAAAGCTTCAACACTAGGCAATTCATAACTAAAATTGAAAATAAAAGAATTAAGGGAATGAATGGTAAATACTGGAAAATAACTTGTTTTTCTTTCGAGATCTCCTTTTTTTAAGGCAGAATACTATTATTATTTATTGTTTATATCATCACAGCAATGTGCTTAGTGTTGAACAGTTGTGGTAAGAGACCATTCCCGAGCTGCCTGAGGTAGGAAAGGCAGAGTACAAATTTATTAAATAAATAAATAAAAATAAATTCCCCACACCAAGGAGGTTAACAAATCTAGAATCGACAAGGGAACAGAAATTACTCCTAATAATGGGTGAGGGGCATATGCTCGCGCCCTTCAGCTCTTCCCCAGTTTCCCGACCTCACATTTTGGCTGCTGCGCTGCTGTTGCAGTGACCATATCACTGATCCACTTCGGGCACATACACTAGTGTCCTGTGCCTATCTTCACAGCACTGCCATGTTTTTCTCTATGGACATGTGCAAAAATCAAAAACATGGCTGAGCTGCAAGGTCATGTGCAGGGCAACCTGAGTCGACTCCTACGCATGCACCTGATTTCTAAAGAAATGAGAGGCACCAGCGGTGCGTCCTGAGAGCAGCTTCTCACTCCTCCCCTTCTGTGGCATGCTGCGCTGGTTGGTGGGACCCTTGGAGAGACTAGGAGGGGAGGGAGTCTCCTCTCTGTGACATCATCATGGGGTGTGTGACTGGAGCAGCCAGGCCACCAGAAAGTGCATGCTCAGAGCACCGTCCCTGAAGCATGGCTCTCTGAAGGGGCAGGATAGAAGGAGGGGCTTGTAGTGCACAGGCTGAGTTCCATTAGTGGAACAAATGAAATTTTAATAATGAAAATGAAAGTAATAACAAAAAAAGACAGTTACTGTGCACATCCCTAAAATGGTCCCTTTTCTGATTTCCAATTCCTCCTAATTGTCTGCTTTCTGGTTTTTTTGGGTGGGGGTGGGGGACCTGGAGGCTTGTGGAATGGTTTCTTTGCTTGAATTTTCCTTGCATTTTAAAATGGTCCCTTTGAAGATTACAAAGGGATCCAAGCATGTGCAGACTCAAGGCCATTTTGTGGGCCCACTGGCCATGACTACTTTTATTTAAAATGGTAAAGAGGTGTGCATTTTGTTTTCATTATGAGCTAATAGGAAAAACCTGAAAAATAATTTTTGTCTAACTTTTTTGTTGTTCATCCAATATGGATGAAACTTGGTAGGATTATACTTCTGATAAAGGGAAATGTGTGCTAAATTTCAGACAGATTGGATAACGGAATCTGATTTTATAAGCAGTTGAAATGTGTTTAACAAAAATCTACACACGCATTCCTGGCCCCATTCTATGTGGGGCTACCCATGGTGATGGCTCGGAAATTGCAGCTGGTGCAGAATGCAGCGGTCAGTCTCTTAATGGGACTGGGCCTCTGAGAGCATATTACACCAGTGCTCTGCTCTCTGAACTGGCTGCCGGTGGTTTTCCTGGCCCGATTCAAGGTGTTGGTTTTAACCTATAAAGTCCTAAACGATCTGGGCCCTGCCTATCTGCGAGACCGCCTCACTCCCCGTGTCCTGGATCGGAACCTGCGGTTGTCTGGCGATGCCCTGCTCGAGGTCCCCCGAGTTTCTCAGGTGGCCAGCAGGAGAGGGTGGTCTCGGTGGCCATGCCGCGCCTATGTAACTCCCTTCCGGTGGGGGTCTCGCTGACCCCAGACTTCCCCTCTTTTCGGAAAAGTTGCAAGACCTAGCTTTTCCACCAGGCGTTTGGCAGGGGAGAGGGGTGTTGGGTGGGGGGGATAGGGGGTGGTTGTTTTCTCTGTTGCCTGCTTTTAATGTGTTTTAATTGTTTTTATTGTTGTAAGCCGCCCCAAGCTGCCTGTGGTAGGATGGGCGGGGTAATAAGTTTTAAAAATAAAATAAATTAAAAATAAATAAAATCTTTGTCTCCCATATGATTTGGATGAAACCTGTCAGAATTATACCACTCCCCACAATTACTATTTCTGCCACATTTTTATAAGGATTAGATAAAGGGAACTGATGTTATAAGCAATTTACTTGTAAATGCATTTCTGGCTTTAACCTTTTTTTAATTCTATCCAATTTACATGAACTTTGGCAGGATTATATTGCAGACCTTCCGGATCATCTCTGCCAAATTGTAGAAAGATTTGTTAAAGGGTCCAGCAATTGAAGTTTCCCTCTTGAAGACTTTTGTTATTCAGGTAAATAGCACATGCAGTGCCATTAAGAGACAGACATGGTGGTGGGGGGGGAGCTTTAGAAGGGAGGAGGAACAGCCCAACAGACTGACAGACACATTCACTGGCCACTTACTGCATGCTTCAACCTTTACAGGATCTATTGGGGTGGCTACATAGAGGGTAGATGTAAGCTACAGTTCCTTGGGCCTGCTCTTTGTCTGTGGTTAGTTCTGGATTTGGTCAGAGCATTTTCTCAGACTTTGCTGACAGACTTTTTGTGTGTGTGCTTAGAGTGTTATTAGGGGAAGGGGGTATGGAAAGAGGCAGGGTGAGTATGGGATAGGGCAAGGGGAGAGCAACCTAGGCAATCTCTTCCCACTCAAGCGATACCATGAGGTAGGTAATTCCCTCAGGGTCTTGGGTGGGCTTTCTCTAAACATGCAAGAGCAACCCAGATCATCATTGGGAAGGAGAGGTAGAAGATGCCCAGGAGATAGAGGGGAATCCAACGCACTCAAGGCAGACCCAGGCACCTCTTTCATGGGATCTAGGGAACCCTGGTTGGGTAGGTGTGGGACAGGGTCCCAGGGTTTCTCTACAGGGGAGTGAGTGAGGGGGGTGTAAAGAGAAATGGGAGGGGGGAGAGGAGAGGGCTAGCACACAGGGACAGCAGGGGAAAGGCGCGCATTCAAGGAGCAAGCACACGGAGACGTGGAGGGGAGAGCAACAATAGGAAGGTAGGTATTATTCACAGTGAGGTGGGGAGGAGGGAACCCCATGAACACTCGAGAGAAGAAAGGGAGCAAGAAGCACTAGAACGATGGAGAGTCCAAGGAAACAAGGTAGAACAAGGGCCAGCCTCTCAAAACGATTACTGGCAGGGAACTAAAGCCCCACCCGCCTCTTTATCTCTGATGGTCCTCTGTGGCAATCAGGACTGGCTGCAGGGCCCCTCCCCTGGCATCACCCACCACCCCTCCAGCTGTGCGCTGCATCGGGGCAGGGCCAGTACCTGTGATGCTACCGGGGAATCCCCCACCGGGGCTGACAGCCCCGACTGACCCGTGACCGGCCCAGGTGGGGGAAGAATGGAGGGTCCTGTAGCCTGCTGCTGCAGGGGTGACACTGGACCTGCCTCTGTGTCATTGCCTATGGCAGGGGTCCCATCTGGGATGGTAACCTGAAATACCAGGGGAGGATGGATCCCATCAATGATGGGAGTCACCATTCCCCTGGCCTTCTCCACGACCATCACTTCCATCTTGTTGGGATTTAACTTCAGATGGTTCACCCTCATCCAATCCCCCACAGCTGCCAAGCAATGGGTAAGCACTGAGACTGCCAGGCCTGAGTCGGATGAAAATGAGAGATAAAGCTGGGTGTCATCAGCATACTGATGACACCGTATGCCAAACTTCCTAACAACCTCCCCCAAAGGCTGCATGTACACATTGAACAAGAGACAGGACAAAATAGAACCCTGTGGGACTCCACATGTGAGGCCCCGGGGAGAAGCTAAAAAAACACCCAGGACCACAAGCTTGACTCTCTCCACCAAGAAGGAGCGGAACCACTCAAGAATGGTCCAGCCAATCCCTGCCTGGTCCCGCAGCCGAGTCACCAACAACTCATGGTCAATGGTATCAAATGCAGCCGAGAGATCTAATAGGATCAACAGGGTCAAATGACCCCCATTCAACTCACAGGAGAGGTCGTCGACCAAGGCCACAAGTGCAGTCTCTGTGCCATATCCCGGGCGAAAATCTGACTGCAAGGGAATGAGAAAGTTAATCCGGTCCAGACGCTCCTGCAACTGCTGAGCCACCACCCACTCAATAATCTTCCCTAAAAAGGGAAGGTTAGAGACTGGCCAATAGCTGACCAGGATGCCAATGTCCAATGATGGTTTCTTGAGCAAAGGCCACACCAGTGCCTCCTTAAGGCAGTCTGGCACCCTGCCTTCCTCCAGGGAGGCATTGACAATCCCCACCATCAATGGCCCTAATGTCTCCTGGCTGGCCTTGATCATCCAGGACGTGCATGAGATGTGATTGATATCTCTTACTGCAAGCTTCCAGATTTCCAGGACAAAACCTGGGAAGCTGTGAGGTGGGCTTAGAAGGGACATAACTGGGGCTTCAGGCAGGAAGGCAGAGGGAAGTGGGATAGCATCCCAGCAGTCAGGAGACATGATTCACACATCCAGGCTGGCCAATTGTCATCACAGTCCTATCCAGTAGTGTGACAAAGGACATAGGAGAATCCCTTATTGACTCTTTCCTAAGCAAATGCTTCCAGATTCCCAGTAACACATGAGGGAAAGGGGTTGGGGATGGTCACAGCACAGAATTACATATGGGTGAAATTTCTGCTGGCCAGTTGGGATCACAAACACATATTGTACCACAGTGACAAACATAAGAGAATCTCTGGCATTTGCACATTCTCTGAAAATGCTGTGCAGGCTTATAACATTGGGGCCCTTTAGCAAAACTGTCTGATATTTGGCAGAAATGATCTAGGATACTGCCAAAAAAACTGTCTGGCATTCAAAGACGTTACAACCAGAAATACATTTATAATTAGATTTGTTGTAACATTAGGAACCTTTATCCAATCCTGCCAAAATTTTGCAGAGATAGTAACCTTGAGAAGGGATATAATCATGCTAAGTTTAATCCAAATTGGATGGGTGAAAAAGATGTTACAGCCAGTAATGTGCACATAGATTTTCATAAAATAACAAATTTCCACTGCTTATAAAATGGAATCCCTTTATCCGATCTTTCTTAACTTTGACACACATAATGCCATCCATTGGAGGTACGATCCTGCCTTCTTTCATCCAAAGTGGATGACAAACAAAAAAAGTTATACCTGAAATTGGGTTTAACCAATGGAAATCAAAAACAAAAGTATAAATGAAAATGAAACGAAGACTAATGAAATATAATGCAAACAAATGACATTTTAATAATGAAAATGGAAATTAATAATGAAAAAAGAGAGTTACTGTGCATATCCCTACAATGGTCCCTTTTCTGATTTCCAGTTCCACCCTAATTGTTTGCTGATTCCTATTGTGGTGTGCGGGACCCGGGGGCTTGTGGAATGGTTTATTTGCTTGAATTTTCCCTGTATTTTAAAATGGTCCCTTTGCAGTTTGCAAGTGACCCAAGCATGTGCAGACTTGGGGCCATTTTGTGGGCCCACACTGGCCATGGCTACTCTTATGTAAAATGGCCGCTTTGCTGATTTCCACTCTAATTGTCTGATGCATTCTGGGTTGGTTTTATTTATTTTTTTGCAGGGGGTAGGGACCTGGGAGCTTTTGGAATGCTTTTCTGAAAGAAAGCAATGCCACATGTTGTTTAGCTAATGGCTAGTCTACTCTGCCTTGCTCCAGCAGCTTCCTTTTATACAGCAGCAGAACTATGCAGAAGCATGATTGTGGTCTTGGGGGAGAAGTGGAACTACATGCTGCTGCTTTTATGGTGTGTTAAGGGCTTCACAATACTGTTGGTTGGGTTAAGCTGGTTTGCTTTGCTTGCCCTGTCTGTGTGTTTGCATGAAGCACTGTTGCTTCCCCCTGCCTCTCTCAAGTATGTGCAGAGGTCATTTTGTGTGTTCCCACTGGCCATGGCTACTCTTGCTTAAAATAGTTCCTTTGCTGATTTCCACCCTAATTTTCTGGTTTCTAATTTTCTTTTGGCGGGAGAGGGGGGTAAGTGGGTTGGGATTGGGTGGAAGCGTTTCTTCACTTGAAAAGCCTTAACAAATGCTTTTACTTGTATTTCTGCATTGGAAACTCCAGGAAGTGCTTGCTTTTAACACATGCAGTTTATTCTCACCATTCTGTAGTTTTAAAGTAATTTTCAGACACTTTACAGCATTTTCAGCTTTTGAAGAGATCTGTAGATTTTCATAAATATGTGCTGCTTGGGCCCAAACTTTTTATCAATGTAATTTACTCTTTAAAATGTATATGTAGAATCTACAACAGCGGACCTCTACCTGTAGAAAAGAAGGTATTCAAGCATTTCTGAAGATCACCTACAGAAGCAGGAAACTTCTTTTCCCATGATGGGGTGAGGGTGTGGGCAAGTGTGTGTGGGGAAAGCTTACAGATAGATTTAATGATATAATTTGTATTGCTTTTCAAAAACCAGCCATCACCAGCGAGTGGGATTCTCTGTGCTACTTCTATTGTGTGGTGGTGATGACTTCTCTGAGACAAACAACCTTTCTGTTTATTTGTCATGAGAAGAAGGATCAGGAGTTACTGCCAAGGAATTGCTAACCTAGTTCCAGGGGACTTGGCTGAAGAGTGGAGAGTTCACAAGGAGGGTGTCAAGAGACATTGCTGTAAGTTAGAATGAACATTTATGAATTATCTCCAGAGAGTTCCCGCAACTTCAGTTGCTACTTGCTTGGCATGTTGTGTGCACCACAACTCTGCATATCTCTTGCAAGGGGGAAAGGTGTGTATGTAACATGTTATGCTTTCATTCAGGACTTGTCTTTGCACCCAGTATAGTAGAGTGCATAATGATGGCTCAGAGCTCACCGCCATACAGTTGCCTAAAATCTTCTCTTATTTTACAGGACAGAAGCATCAAAGAGCGAGCCACTGAAAATGAACACCATGGATTCTCTGCTGTCAAAGCTGTTCTCACAGTTCTCTCTTGCTGAAAAATGTCAGGTGAAAGAACTGGGACCTGACTGTACAGATCTTCAGCTTGCACAAACTTCCTGTGACAGAGGGAAGGACTACACATGCTGGTTAACACAGCATGGTATGAGAAGAAGTGGCTGCGCAGCAGCATTTCAAAGACTGCATTGCTTTGTTTCTCATGCTTGCTGTTTGGTGGTGAGATATTGTGGACCAAGACTGGAATGAAGGACTTAAAGCAGGTAACTGACAAGATAAAAAAGCACAAAAAATGCAAAGGTCATATTGACAACTGTTTCAAGCTTGCAGTATTTGGTAAAGCCAACATAGTGGCACAACTGGCTGAAGGTTACCTTCCGAGCATTAGAAAGTATGATGAGGAAGTTGACCACAACAAGTACATTCTTTCCAAAATAATTGATTGTATTAGGTTCTGTGGTGCTTTTGAGTTGGCATTGCATAGCCATGATGATAGTGAGGACTCTTTGAACCCAGGACTGTTTAGAGCCTTGGTTGATCTGATAGGCAGCATCTATTCCATGATGGAAAAGCATTTGAAAACTGCCACAGTATTCAGGGGTATTTCAAAAACAATCCAAAATTAGCTCCTAGACTGCATGCTCACAGTGGCCACAGATTTCATTAACCAAGAGTTGAAGATGACTGAATATTAGGGGTGGGACATCAGGCTAAATACCAGCTACCGGTTTTACCAGTTACTGGTTTACAAAAAAATGGATTACTGGATTAAAACCAGATTACCAGTGCCAGATTTTTTGCATTGATTTCAATGGGGAAATGTCCCCATTGAAATCAATGGGGAAAAGAAAATACCTCCCCCCTCCCCCTCCCAGGCTGTGTGGGTGGAAGGGGGCACCCCCCACCCACCCTGACCAGCCTGGATTTAATTTTTTTTTTTAACCCTAAGTCCCTACTAGTGCGGGCTCCGGGCTGCCACCGGTGACCTGGAGCCCACACCAGCAGGTACTAGGGTGATCCCTGGGGTGGGGGTGGTTTAACACCCACCCCACCCCAGGGATCATCCTACCTCTCCACCCAGGGATCACCTACCTTTGGCGCTTTGGGTGGTGGCGGCAGCGGCGGTCCGGAGGCTTCAGTGCTGGTTGTGGCTGCTGACTTCAGCGCTTTATAGGCCTTCTGGGGAAACCTGCAAGTTCCCCAAAAGGCCTAGAAGCGCTGAAGCCGGCAGCCACAGCCAGCGCTAAAGCTGCTGGAGCGCCAAAGGTAGGCGATCCCTGGGTGGGGAGGTAGGGTGATCCCTGGGGTGGAGTGTGTGTTAAACCACCACCACCCCAGGGATCACCCTAGTATCACAGTACTACCTACCTACTGGTGTGGGCTTTGGGTCGCCAGCGGCAGCCTGGAGCCCGCACTAGCAGGGATGTCAGGGAAATTTTTTCTTTAAAAAAAATCCAGGCTGGGCAGGGTGGGTGGGGGGTGTCCTTCCACGCACGCAGCCTGGACTGGGGAGGGAAAGTGTTTGGTTTTTTTTTCTTTTCTTTTTTTACATTGTGGCTATTCATTTCAATGGCCGCAATGTAAAAGATCTGGTACCGGTAGTACCCCCCCAAATACCAGATTAATCCGATACTGCCGGTACACCAAAATACTGGCAGTATCGGATACTGGAAGATCCGAACTTCCCACCCCTACTGAATATGTGGCTATTCAGGCTGATGACACCATAGATGTGTCAGCTTACTGCCAGTCAGTACAGATATATCTGGGCATTGATAGCAGAGACTCAGCTGTAGAATGTTTTTTAAGTTTTACACAGTTGCAAGACTCTCATGCAGAAACCATTGTCACAACATTGCTGCAGCAGTTAAATGCTGTTTTCCCACAGGATTCTGATAAACATAAAGCGATTGCTCAGAGATACTTTTCTGTATTTCTAGTTCTTTTGTATCCGAGCTGCTGTGTGGCAGGAGGGGGCTGTTTAGAAGTATTGAAATAAAAATAAATAATTAAATAAATAATGGTGCAAGCATGATGCATGGGCAGCATGGGAGCGGGATCCAAAAGAGGATACAGGACATATCCCCAAATGCTCATTATGTACACTGATATGCACTAGGGATGGAAGAACACATCGCAGTTCGGTTTCAGCTGTTCAGTTGAGTCCGGTTTGTTTCGGCCGTTCAGTTCGGCTGTTCGGTTCGGTTTGGGCGTTCAGGAAAAAGGCTCTCTGTGTGAGGAATGATGGCCCCAGACCCATGACATGGGGTTCTGGGGCTAGAGTGGCAGCTTCTAGATATTGGCCACAGACCTCCCTGTCAGTAACGTAAGCCCCAGAACCCTGAGAGTGGGTCCTGGGGCTGGAGTAACTGTTTCTTGATGCGGTGGAATGACATCACCTCTGTGCAAGGAATGATGGCCCAGACACATGACTTTGGGTCCTGGGGCTAGAGTGGCAGCTTCTAGATATTGACCAGCCACATCCCTCCCTCCTAGTAACATAGGCCCCAGGACCCTGATGGCAGGTCCTGGGGCTGGAGTGGCTGTTTCTTGGTGTGGTGGAATGACATCACCTCTGTGTGAGGAATGATAGCCCCAGACCCATGACGGTGGGTCCTAGGGCTGAAGTGGCTGTTTCTTTTTTATATATCTATCTATCTCTACATTAAATCTAACTGCTATTAACTATTCTAAAACCAATTGAACTAAATGGAATATCCTAATAATTAACTACAAAGGCCTTGTCCTACAAACACACTGTATCTCTATCTATCTCTATAACTAAGCTAACTACTATGTATATCTATCTAGTAACTATCTATCTAATATCTATCTATCTATCTATACAATATTACACAGGGGGAAACAAAGAACACAGGGAGGGGTACAAAACTGAAATGAAAATCAATCTAATAATAATCCTACTCTAAATAAATCCAAAACTTAAAACAGGGGAAGGGAATAATCAGGGATTGAATAAGAGGAAGAGGGAAAAAATTCAATGGAGTGGGGAGGGAGGAAGGAAGATTGAACAAAGGGAACACAGGGAGGGGTAAAAAAAAAAATAACACCTAAATCTATCTAATATAATCTAAATAAATGATAATATGGAGGGAAATGGGTTGGATGGGTGAAATAGGAGGAGGATGGCAATAGATTAGGAATAGGAAGGAACAAAAACTGCTGGGAGAGAGGGAGTCTTCTGAAACGCCTGCTGTTCAGGAACAGTGACTAGCTCAGAAGGTGTTGGGAAGGGGGGAGGCAATCAGTTTTGTTTCTTGCTGCGCCCACCTCACCGCAAGACCCATTAGCTCCGTGCAGCCTAGCCCATGGCCAATCACAGACTGAGAAGACAGTGGTCTTAGGCGAAAAGGGATGCTGATTGGGCAGACTGACTGCTACTCCAAGCCTCTCCACCCCTGGTGCCTGGAAGTCTGTTCCTCAGCTGACTCCCCCTCCCTGTCACGTTTTGCCTTCCAGTGACATGTTTTTGCCACCCGAACGCGATCTGAACTGACCAAACTGTTCGGTCATTTCAACTTTCGGAATCTAGTTCTGTTCAGTCAGTTCATGTTCAGGTTCGGGTTCGTGTTCGGTCATCCAAACGGGCCGAGTTCGGTCCGAACTCTGAAGTTCCGAACTGCGTTCCCCCATCCCTACTATGTACATCAGCTAAATCTGATCATGTAACAAATTGTATCCGAAATAAAGAGACTTAAAGTATTTTCTTGGCAGATTTGAATGAATTAACAACCTTTTTTTTCATCATCTCCAAAAAAGATAGAGGTTCTGGATATATGATAGTAAAGAGAAGGCTCCCCAGAACACCTGCCACAGTCTGGAACTTCAATGTGTGGTTTATGAGCAATGTGGTTTATGAGCACTGAGAGGATCTCATTGATTGCTTTAACCACATAAGAAGTGGTAATTTTGATGCCAGTGCAAGTTGTGAGGCATGGGGATTTGCTCAAGAGTTGGAAGAGGACAGGGAGTACCTTTATTTCTTGTTTTTGTTGCATGAAAGAATGACTCACATTAAGGTCCTTTATGATCAACTTAAAAAGAGAGACATTGACACTGTAGGTGTTCAAACATTTACTACAGAGTTTGTCAACACCATCAATAGAATGAGAGTCTCTATTAAGGAGCTGCGATTGGAATTTCAGTCAGGGGCACCCTCCTCAGTGCCCCCTGGGTTTACTGGGTGTCGACCATGAGGAGGGCATTCTCTGTGGCTGCACGGCTTTGGGACTCCCTCCCGTTGGAGGTCCGCTTGACCACTGACCTCCCCTCTTTCCGCAGACAGTGTAAGACCTGGTTGTTCTGCCGGGCCTTTACTTAGGGAGATGGGGTGGGTGGGGTGAGTTAGGGTGGGTGGGTAGGGTTGTTTTGTTTGGGGATTTTAGGCTGTTTTAATTGATATGTATTTAAATACAATTTTACAATGTTAGCCACCCCGAGATGCTTGTGGCAAGAGGGGGCTGCATATAAATTTTAATATAAATAAAATAAATAAATAAATTGCCAGAGCAGTCCCAGCTCCCAATAGAAACACCATATACAGCCTGGATCAAATCGCAGTGGAAGTCTGTATTATCATAATTTGGTATGCAAAGGAACAATTTGCATTCACAAAACACTTATTGAGTGCAACTTTATTACAGGGGGCTCTTTTTGAAGCACAAAACTGACGCTTTCCAATGCAAGCATTAAATGAGAAAGTGGATGTCTACGCCATGCTACAAAAAGACAGACTGAAGATGGAGCTTTTGGTCTTGTATGGGAAGAAAGAATTGTATGGTATGAAGGATGCCTCAGAGCTACTTCATACATTGCTGGACAAGAATCTGCAGGACAACTTTGCAGAAACTTTTAATCTGGTGAGAATTGTCATCACACCAGTGACAACAGTGGAATCAGAATGGTCTTTCTCTGCTCTACAGAGAATAAAAACTTTTCTAAGGAACACAAAGACAGCAGAAAGACTGAACGCATTAGAAATGTTGTCAATAGAAAAAAGGTTGATCCAGTGAATATTTCAACCACAGGATAATTCAACTGTTCACATATCTCAAACACAGTTGAATGTCTTTGCTATACAAGCGATAGACCTGTGCAAGTGTTTGTATATGGAGTGCATGGGAAACCTTTTGAGGTACTTGGCTGGTGATGCAAAGGAGCTGGGAGGATGAGAGTTTGCTGCTTGAGTTCTTGGCTAGTTAGTTGTGCATGGGTGTCTTTGGTTGTGGTTTAGGTTGTGTTTGGGTGAGGGTGTGACTGTTTCGTTGCAGTTTAATAAACCTTTCCTTGAGTCCACAACCTGTATTCAGTGTGGTTTTTTTTTTTATTGATTGCATGTTATTATTTAAGCATTTATATAGCACCAGGAGGGAGTTCCACAGCCTAGGTGTGGCCACAGAGAATGCCGTCTCCATAGCGGCCCCCCAGGTGATATGAGGGACGGACACCCTCAAGAAGGGCACCACCAGTGGACCACAGAGGCTGTTCAAGAGCACAGAGAGCAAGGTGGTCCCACAGGTAAGTCAGGCCAAGGCCATATAGGGCTTTATAGGTCAAAACTAGGGATGTGCAAACAGAACTGAGTTTGGAAATTTGGTTTGGTTTGGTTCGAAAATCGAGTTTGGTTCGAAAGTTTGGTTCAGTCGACCAAACTATTCGAGTTCGGTAAAATTCTGAACTTCCGAACCGAGTTCATACATTCAAAATTGAGTTTTTTGGCCTTCCGAACTGGTTTGGATTCAACCAAACAGTTCGGTCGAATTCGAGTTCAGTTCAAAAGTTCGGTTCGGTTGACCGAACTATTCAAGTTTGGTCCAAACTTCCAAAACACATTCACACATCCCTAGTCAAAACTAATACCTTGAATCAGGCCCTGAAGTCTATAGGCAGCCAGTGAAGAGGCCGGAGCACTGGTGTAATGTGCTCACGGTGACCTGTCCATGTGAGATGGACCGCAGAATTCTACACTAGCTGCAGTCTCCGGATCATCACCATAGGTAGCCCCACATAGAGTGCACTGCAATAGTCCAATCTCGAGGTAATGAAAGCATGGATGATGGTGGCCAGGTCACTATCTGAAACATACGACTGAAGCCATCATATCAGATGTAATTGGCGAAATGCACTCCTCGCCACAGCCCCTATATGGAGATCCAGGCAGAGCTGTGGATGAAGGAGCACACCTGGACTACAGACCTGGGATACCAGGAGGGTGGGGGAACCCATCAATGTAGGAACCACCACATCCACTGCCTTCCAACCACCATCACCTCTGTCTTGTCGGGATTCAGCTTCAGTCGGCTTGCCCTCATCCAATCCCCAACAGTTGCCAGACATTGGCTAAGCACCGAGACTGCCGGGTCTGGGTCAGATGAAAATAAAGGGTAGAGTTGGGTGTCATCAATGTACTGATGACACTGCACACCATACCATCTCACGACCTTGCCAAGTGGCTGCATATACATGTTGAACAAGAGCGGGGACAGAATAAAACCTTGCGGGACACCACAGGTGAAGTCCTGTGGAAATGAAAAACAATCCCCAAGCACTGCACGCTGAGTTCTCCCAGTCAGGAAGGAGTGAAACCAGTCAAGGAAAATCCCGCCCACTCCAGCTCGATCCCGCAAGCGAGTCACCAACATCTCATGGTCAACAGTATCATAAGGATACTGACAGATCTAACAAAATTAGCAGGGTTGAATGACCATGATCTAATTTTTGGTGAAGGTCATCAACCAAGGCCACAAGCACAGTCTCCATGCCATAGCCTGGATGAAAACTGGACTGAAAGGGATTCAGATAACCAGTGCAATCTAGATGCCCCCGGAGGTGCTTGGCCACCACCCGCTCAATAACCTTCCCTAAAAAGGGAAAGTTAGAGACTTGCCAATAAATGCTGAGAGAATCAACATCAAGTGATGGTTTTTTGAGCCGAGGCCTCACCACCACCTCTTTGAGACTGCCCCAAGAACATCACCTGCCCCGGAGGATGACACCATCTGAAATTGATCCCATGAAAGCAGACAAGACGAGTGCTTCTACAACCTCTGGTTCACCTACTGAAATTAGTGTGGCATCGAAGTTGTGGTGAATCAGAGCTATTTTCTCTGCAAAATAGTCATCAAACATGTCACAGCAGGCATTAGATACCTCCGATTCCAGGCGGAGGTGGGAGGACTAACCAACCTCCTCACCACATGGAAAAGCTCCACTGGCAAGATTTTGCAGAGGCTATACAGGCAGCAAAAACCTCATTTTTTTTCTGCCCTTACACCTACAGCATAGGCACGCAAACTGGTTCTATGCAGCAATCTGTCAGCTTCATCACACGAACGATGCCACCATCACTCCAACTTCCAACCTTCCCGCTTCAGCGGGAATCGAGGCTGTAAATTTCCATATTCATTTCAAAGTTCGGGTTGGCTAGGCTCTGCCTACTATTTGGCTAAGCTTCACCTACCATTGGTCTGGCCCCTCCCACTTCTGGCCCCACCCTGCGCCCCAGCAGCCTTGGAACCCACCAGCCACCACTACAAGGGAGGGGCATAAGGAGAGACAGGAACACATACATAAAGTTGAGAAGTTGCAGGTGCGAACACACATTTGGCTAAGTTACAGGAGACGAGGGGGCTCCTGAAGGTAGACAGTCATAAACAAGGAATCTGTGAGGAAAACCTGATGGAAGAGGAGGGATTTGAAGGTTGGGAGGGAAAACGCAGAGTGTATGTGTGCAAGGAGGAAGTTCAAGGTGGTAGGATAATAGCACAGGATTTGGTTCTTCTCTAATGAAATTGTACATGACCATAAAGTCATGTATGCTTGCAGTGTGTTTGATTCATATAGGAAACTGAGTGTGGAAGCAACCTGAAAATTGGGATACAAATAGCCCCTGGAAATTGGAGTTTAGGAAATAATTATGTGTGGCCTAGGGAAACCATAGAAATTGATCTGTTTTGCCTTAAAAGGATTTGAAATATAGACATCGTGGGAAATTGTTGCATGCGTTTATATGCTGATACATAACAGTATCTATATTCTTGAAGATCAAAGATACATCAAAGGAAAGAAGCATTAAAGAAAATCAGAAAGACCCTTGCAGCTCAGACAGATAAACAAGCAGCTTCCAGAAAATCCGCACAAGGGCAAATGAATCCTAATCTGCCTAATGGTCTGTCAGATTCTATGGGTATAGGTATATTGCAGTTTGGTATTTGGGTTTAGCAGCAGCCAACCTGGCTGTGATTTGCTTTCTTTTTACATTGCCCAAGTAAAACGGTAAAGAAGTAGGAAAGTGTGTGTGATCCATTTATGTGTTTAAAAGTGTTGCAGTTGTTTCCTGCTTTAAATGATCCAGAACCACGAAAGAGTATAATTCAGGGGGAGAAACTATGTGTGTTTGGAAGGAAGCTGAATATTTAGGTATTCATTTCCTCTCCCTTGATGGTCACAGTGCAGTGAGGCATAATTCTCTTTGGTTTGACAAAGAAGTATATTTTGTAATGATAATGGCCAATCTTTTACAAAGCAAAGGATGATGTCTGAAATACTGATCAACTTTCCTAATTGGGTCTTTGGCAATTTGTCATATTCAGTTTTGTATTTTATGGATGTACAGCCATGAGTCAAAAGTTAGGGGGGGTATATGGTAAATGTTTATTTCAACTTCAGTTTGCCTAAGGAATGGGGGATGTGTACGTTGATCAACTCCTCAGAAGCTGATGCAATGTGGGGAGAATGTCTTGTGATTTTCAGATCACATTTAAGTAGGGAGTCATGATCTAACTTTGGAATCATAGAGCTTGAAGGAACCATAGAGTTTATTTAGTTCAGTTTCCTGCAGGATTAACACTACAGTAACTATGCTGTATGAGGCACCCACGCTGTATGTCAGGTGTGGGGAACCTTTTCTGTCCTGGGGGCCACACTGAAAATTAGTACAAGCTCCAAGGTTGGGGAAGGGGGTGCTTAACGGGTTTATTCAAGAAAAGGAGGGTCCAGGTCATGGATCTGTGCCATGGACCTGTCCCCTACCCGTGTGTGCATGCCCACCTCTCTCTTCCATTATCATGAGCTCAGTGTTTCAGTGCTTGAGGAAGAGAATGGATCTAGGGGGCAGATCCAGGCATTGGAAAGGGGCCACATAAAATTAAAACTTGCGGAGTGTTGCATTTGGCCCCCGGGCCTGAGGTTCCCCACCCCTGCTGTATGGCATATCTATGATGTCTAACTTGTTTTTAAAGGCCTCTGAGATGGGGCCTCTACAGCCTCCGTTGGCAAATTATTCCACTGTCTAACTGTCCTGATAGTTAGAAAATTCTTCCTAATGGCTGCCTAAATCTTTTCTTCTTTAATTTAAGCTCATTACCTCTGGCCTTTTGCTCAGTGAACAGAGAGAAGAAATGGGCATCATTTTGCTCTTGAAAACTGGAACTACGCTAGCAACCTTCCAAATGTCTTCTGTGTGTTTGCTTTTTGTTCCTATACTGAACATTACCAATTGTTCCAGACTCTCTGCTGTCCCCTTTGCTATCCCTCCATGTTGCGCTCCTTTGAACCTTCTTGAGCTTGTTGGTAACCTTCTTAAAGTGAGGTGACCAAAACTGGATGCAATATTCTGGATGAGGCAGGCCTGGCTAACTTTGACAAATAGCTAGTGATTCTGAGTTTTCAGCTTGAAAGCCATAGAACAACTTTGGTTGTTTTTCAGAAAACAGGTAGAAAGGCCCCTTAAAGTGTTTCAAGTTGAATACCTTGAGCAGGTTCAGGGTTATTTTAAATGAGATGCTACCCCACATGGCGACCCACTGACCACAAATCTGAATGCCCATCTGAAGATGGAGCGGGGAAATGCACGCTCCCATGAGCCACACAGCACCCACTCATGGCTTCTCAAGGGACGCTGCTGAAAAATCTGGAGTGCCCCATGCAGGACAAGTCCAAAAAATGTGTGGTAATGGGTGCCCACCATCTCCTGCAAATATGAAGTGGGGCGGCCACTCGCACAAGCAGGCAGATCCCTCACTTAGAGGCACTGTGGTGGTGGTGGGGGGAAGGGCATGGTCTTTGTAAGTCACAGAAATGGACCATGTGCTCTGGGGAGGTCAAGACATGTCAATTTCAAAAACAGCCCGGTGCACTTCCTCCTCCCCCATGGTCCGTGGTAGGGGGAGTATGAGGTGGCTGCCATGGTAGTCATACTGGGAGCTGCCCGATAGAATCCCTCCCCATGCACTCCACCTGATTGGCTGATCTGCAGCTGTGCCACTCAGTGTTTAAAAACACCCTCAGTTTCATTAATATTCACTGGGGCTTGTGGAATAGTATAATTGAATACTTCAGTTGGTGGCACTTCATTTTTTTATTTCTTTTTATCAGATTCAATGTATAGGTGGGTGAACCTCTGGAAAGTTTGGATGAACAGGATACTTATCTTAACTCCATGGGAAGTATCCAAAAAACTTTCTTTTGAGATTTGTGATGCTTCCGCCTCCCACTCACTGGAAATAATTCAAGGAATTCTGATCTGAGAACATGATGACATTTGCTTCATGTTCAGAAATCAGGCACTAAAGAAAACTGAAAAAAAAAAACACAACAACTTGGAGGTGTTAACAGTAAACCTTTTCTTACACGTGAAAATATATATGGTTAGACTTCTGGTGAAAATTTGGAAGCAAAATTGTTCACCCACCCTGGGCATAAACTTGTAAAAATGTGCAGCCTCCATAAACCATGCCAAAATGTGTATTACGTCTTTAGAAAATGGCCAGGCATACTTCATACAATATGGATTCCATATTTAATGTGGAACCACTGTAAAACTGCATAAAATGGAAGAGAGATGTAACCTAATAAAAGCATACATTTTACAGCATGATCATATAACCCATAATGCTGGTAACAGCTAGGCTTCTAAGGCTGGGTCAGAACTGTTATGGTGGTGAGGAGGCTTTGACAGATGCATCTTTGAATAATAATGTCTTGAAAGTGTGGTTTTGGTTTTCTGTGCTGTCAAATTAATATAATGCTTGTAAATGAGACTATTTTGCAGAACTGGAGTATGGAAGTCCTGCTTTAGCAGCATGGAAAAATGCAGCATGGATATGAAGGATAAGAATTTAGGCTTCTTCACATGACTCGTATGATGTGTCTCCAGACCTATTGCTGCCCAAACAGAACTAGAGACACAGGTAGCTGAGGTATCACTGATGCTAATAGGTATCACTGATGCTCTGTATTTGCAAATATTATTTTCATTTTTTGATAGTGCTCTGACTGTCTGAATATCTATTTGTGCCAAACAAGATTATTGTTATTTAATATTTATTTTTATAGCACTAGGGATGTGCAAACGCGGTTCGGACGTCCGGGGTTTGTCCCGAACTCAGCCAGTTCAGATGGCCGAACCGAATGCCCAAACCAAACGCCCAAAGTCCTGAACAGTTCGGGTGCATTCGGGCAGGAAACAAACCTGGCTGGAAGGCCCAGGGAGGTGGGGGGAGGTTAGCTGAGGAGGGGTGGAGAGGTTTGGACTAGCAGCTAGCCTGCCCAATCACCATCCCTCTTTTCCTTAGACCACTGGCTTTGCAGTCTGCGATTGGCATGGGGATAGACTGCACAGAGTCAAAGGGGCTTGTGGTAAGGCAGGCGCAGCAAGTAATATTCACCCATTTCCACACATTTACCTCCATAGTTTCATTTATTTAGATTAGATTAGGTATATTTAGGTGTTATACCTGGCATCAAGAAG
>QEPC01011191.1:16666-35432 GCA_003113815.1 Sphenodon punctatus
TTCGGTGTGTTCGCCATTTTCGTCGTTCGGTGTTCGGTTCCGTTCGGTGTGTTTGCCATTTCGGTGTTCGGTGTTCGGTGTTCGGTCCGTTCCGTGTGTTCGTGTTCGTGTTCGGTTGTCCGAACAGGCCGAGTTCGGGCCGAACACCGAACTACCGAACCGCATTCGCCCATCCCTAAAGACTACATAGATATAGGAACTGGCAGTTCCAGTTGTGATAAAGCTCATAGGGAGTCAGTCTTGGTGCTTCACAACAAATTTTTTGAAAAAGTTCTGATAGCATCATCCCTAGTGACAATTCAGCAAGGGTCCACATTGTCTTAGAGGTCTGTCCACACAGACAAGTGCCAAGTAGGGATGGGCGAACGCGGTTCGGATGTTCGGAGTTCGGACTGAACTCGGTCTGTTCGGACGTCCGAACCGAACGTCCGAACCAAACTCTAGAACAACCGAACAGTTCGGTCGTGTTCGGATGAGTTTGGGGGCAGGACAAATATTTTTTTCAGGGCCAAAAATTAGATTTCATTTTCGTTACAGTTTCAGTTTTGATAACGCTATTTTTGAATGCTCGGCCAAACCGAACTCGGCTGAACTGAACCATCGAACCCGAACTTGGGTTTCGAACTGAATAACCTAACGTCTGAACATCCGAACCGCGTGCTGTTCGCCCATCCCTAGTGCCAAGGCTTGAACTGAAATTCAAATGTTCACACTGAAAACAGACATAATTCTAACTCCACTTTAATACCACTTTAACATTTCTTATGCATGTTACAGGGCTACATAAGGCACCAATACACTCCTGAAACATGCATAAGAAATGTTAAAGAGAAGTTAATATGGAGTTAGTGTTATGTCTGTTTTGTAAGAATTGAACAGTTAATATTTCTAAGTTCCCCCAGTAAATGAGTAAATGCGTGCCAGAACTTTAAGCACTGAGGTATGGAACAGAAGATGGCACACTACTGCTGGCCAAGTGCCTGTTGGCTTGAATGACAGCATCCAGCAGGAAGGAAAGTCAGTGATCCCAGCTTATTTTTACAGCATACTACATGGCAAGTACATAAGACAAATGTTCTTAAACTGTGGGGTTGTACCTCAAGTAGGGTCGCACCATCTGTGGTGCGGGTTTATGATCCGATTGTTATTTGATATATTTTGCAGGTCTTTGTTGTTGTCTGCAATCATAGGATCATATTTAAGTCTCAAAATGGAGTCACACAGACAAAAAGGTTGTGAATCACTAACCTGGAAATGACTTTTGCAGCTTTTTAATGCAAAAAATAAACAGCTATTTTTAAAGGCAACAGCAGAAGAAATGCATCTTTTAAAATTGGATCTGCAAAATTGATGAACAGTCTAATTACTAGCATAATTCTCTTCTTATCAGATACTCTGTTTCCCCTAAATTCATGATATTTGTGTTGATTAGATTAAGAAACTGGCAGAAGAGCTGTCATCAGCCAAAGCAGTAAATAAACTGAAAAGAGAAGAGCAATACTTGGAAGTGTCATAAAGGAAAAAAAGGCCAAGTCTTATGGGACTGGTGAGTAATAAATATTGCAGCACACTGATAAGAGCATTCTATAGCTACAGCAGCTGTCACTAAATTTATGGCATTTGAGAAAAAATGGAGAAAATGGAAATAGCCAGTGCAATAAATGAATAGATGTAACTCTTTGTTTTACTGCCTCTAACAGTAGCAAACAACTAGAAATTTCTCCTAAAGAAGTGCTTCCAGATTCTGCACCTTACCTGAAGGTAAGTCCACACATTGGGTAAAAACAAATGCTGCATGTCCCAGGAAGGGGGGGCTACCCCCGGCCAGAACAGCCCAGGGGACGGAATATACGTTGCCCCAGCATGACCGGGCCAAGGAAGGGTGGCGGGGCGTGACGCACAGCCAGCCAGCTAGCTCTGCCCCCGTGCTGCAGCAGGTACCCCTGTCTGCCATCATGGTGGGCAGTCATGGTTGCCAATAACAGGCAGCCATGACTAGCTGCCATTGCAACCCCCATACTAGGCCAGGGTGGCGCAAAAACAGACACACCTGCCCTGTTTGGTCCACTCTGGTAAACCTGGGTAGCTCTTGGGCCTGGTTCCTTCCGGGCCCATGTTTCCTGCCTGGCCACCTACCCCGCCAGGGTCTGAACCCGGCCCACATCTGGTGGGCCTGGAACAGATGTATGGGTTCAACGCTGGCCCAGGCAGGCAAGAGTGGGCCGAACCAGGCAGTGTCACATTAGTTAACACCCATTTACTTTATTCCTCTGGTACAACAGAAGCAGAAATAGGTTTTTAAATGATAATTTTTATTCTTCAAGACAAAACATAGGTTCCTGGCAGATCCTAAAGGGAGCCATGTAAGTATACACAAACTGAAGGTCTGGGCACAGGAAGCTGTAAGAAATAAAAGTTGCAGCATGGAAGAGTTCTGATGTGCACTGGATGAGGAACAACTTAACCCAGAAAGAGCAGACGTGACACCAGTAGGAACTGGGAAGCATATGAAGAACTTGCCAGTAGTATTACCCCACTAATGCTTGAAGCATGAGACCACAGAGTGTCAAGATGGTTTCAAGCTACAGACCATGTGGGTCTTCTCGCTACTCCTAGATATACAGGTTGCCATGGCAACAGTGAGTTGCTTCATCTGTCTTCCAATGGCCAGGAAAATTCTCACCTTCCTCTTACACAGGCCCTGTGGCAATGCTTTAGTTAAACTGCAAGCACCACAACTATCTTGGCCTGAAACCACTACAGTGAGGAAGACCATAGTACCTCAAATCCAGCAAAGGCCATTGTAAATAATATAAAGCACTTCTGTGCTTAGCACACTCTACTGGCTCCCCATCCACTACAAATCAAAATGGCAAGTCCTGGTCTTACTTTACAAATGCAGAGGCTTTGAAGCACTTTCACTGGGGATCATATTTCAACCCAGAGATTGTCTCAGTGGTACTATCTCTGAACCACATAAGCCACCTTCCCTCCCACAGCAACCCTTTGGCAGCTACAGCAACAGCTCATGTAGGAAGCTGTCAGGGAAAAGCTTGGTTTATAGCTGTCTGTCAATGCAATGAATTGGCTAAAAATGGAGGTTATACCTTGCAACAAGAAGCTAGTGCTGTGTAGATCAGCAGCACGTGCCTCAAGTTTAAATTATCAGGGTGGGAGACAGTGTTCTCACTGGCCAGGACTCCAGCTACAGAACTCCTTGCTAAAATGCCCACCTGTTTTGCAAACAGCCTTTTCATGCACTGATCACAAAAGGAAAAAGCCCCGCGGGCTGGATTCTCTGCTGGAGTGAATCAGCAAACACCACTAGTTCTGTTGCCACCAATGGAGGTACACTAGCTTTCATCACCAAGAACCTGGCCCCATATAACCACAGCTGTCTGATTGCCCACCTACTTGCTTTGCAGCGTGCTACCAAAAAGAGCTATTTATTTTCAGATGCGTTGCTTTCATCTCTCTAAATATAGGGAGCAAGTGAGTAAATAGACTCGTTAGCTCTCTTGAAATATGCTAACTACACACTCCTTTGAATAATTTCAGAGAACATTTTCGGCGCTGAATAAAGAAGAGGAAGGAGGAAGTTGCTTTGTGCATGCAGTTGCTTCAAAATGTTACATAAATTTTATAAGTCATCAGTCTGAGTCTAGCATTTCTGAGAATGCATTTCAGAAAGCTGGAAGAGTATGGTGATTCCGCCTAGTGCTGATACTAGTAGACCAAACAGTCTGCTCAAGTTAATACAATTCATAAGATGTCTTACTTTATGTGACATCCAACACATGATATGCTCCTGAAACTTTAAAGTGAGTGAAACTCGGCCATTGAAGAGAGGAATGACTTGGTAGTACAGAGCAGAGCCCTTCAACTGTTCTCTCTGGTGAACCTCATTAAAAAAGTTAGGATGAGTTTGGAGGCCAACTGGGAGCTTCAGCTACACCTTCTGCTAATGCTGCAGTGGAATGGGGAGGGATGAGTGGAAACCAAAGAGGAGGAAAGCTTCGCTGCTGTGGTGTAGGCTGGAGGGAGACGATCCCTTGCTTTCTGTATGCAGAGAGGAAAGGAGAGTAAGAACAACAAAATGGGGGTGGGGGTGGGGTGGAGACCAGCGTTCCCAGCCTTGTGAAATATAACTATTGGCCATAGGCATTGAAGTTATGGATTTTGAGGTGAAATTATCACACACTGGGTAAAAATATACATGCAGTTACCACCGCGGCTGCAAATCCGGGGGTGGAATGGCTGCCCCCCACCCTCCACCTCTGGCTGGGTCAGGTTGGGAGACAGAACCAAATATTCCTCTGGCCTGATCCGGCCAGGAAGGGGGGCGGCAGGGAGCAATGCGCAGATGACTGGCCACCAACCCCACTCAACCCCACTGGGATCTCAACCCACACCAACCCCACTGGGATCTCAACCGGGTCAACATCTGGTGGACCCGAAACAGACGTGCTGGTTTGGTGCTGGCTGAGGCAGGCCAGAGATGGATAAACTGGGCCAGCATCTCATATGTTTGTTTAATTGAATGTATTTATTTATTTATTTATTTTCATTATTTAATACCCCGCCTCTCCTGCCTAGGCAGCTCGAGGCAGCTTACAAAAGTTAAAACATTTAAAAATATACATAAAATACACATAAAAGGGAAGCATAAGAATAAGAATTAAAAAAATAAAAACCTCATCCTCCCCACCCACCCTTCACCCACCTCCCTCACCAAAGGCCTGGTGGAACATGCACTGATTTTAAAATAGTAATCTAAGGCTTCCCCACTGGCTCCCTCCTCCAGATTAGAACCCTCTTGGTAGTAGTTTCCCTCTCTAGGCCGCCAGCTAGAGTTCCCTTTGGCAGACACCTTGTGTGGTGCTCACCATTTTGGGGATGAAGGGGTAGGCAACTCACTGCTGCTGAACTGAATCCCCTTCTCTCATGCCCTGCCCAGCCAGGAGGTTGAGAGGGGAAGGAATGAGAAGTAGCCTACACATGCACATGGGCACTGGTGCAGAAGTCCCTTCTGCTCTCTGGGAAGGATGGTTTAGAGCAGGGGTGGCCAAACTGAAGCTTGGGAGCTACATGGAACTCCTGTATTTCAAGTGCATCTCAACCAGGGCTGGTCCTGGGTCCAGCATTGCTTATGGCACGAGACATAATGGCCTTGTGTCTTACTACATTGCTTCAAAGTCTCAGCAGCTGAATTACAGTGCGCCACCGAGCACCAGTTCCACCAGCCAATGCCAGAGCTGGAGAATTCTGCATGTGCCTGCACATGCACGAGAGTAGTATATGTACTCACGAGTGTGAGTTTTGTGGCTTTTGCCCATACTAAGGTTATTTTATGTGGTAGGAACGTTGAGCTCCCCTGGTTTAGAGGATGGGAAAGTGTTTCAGACAGATGAAGCAACAAGAGGGACAAAGCTGCCCTTTAATGTGTAGTGATGCAGGAAAGGGAGACCAAAAATGCTATACAAGCTGGAGCATGCAGATATGAGGCTCAAAGGGAGTGGGTAGTGCAAGTCTGTAGGTAGCAAGTTAGACACATGCTGTTTTGGTTTGCTTCTGAAAGGTGCTATCATCGGAGCACTAGATGCTATAGTATTTAGTAGACATACACAGATCAACTGCACTGTTTGCCTGTCTGCCGCATTCTTGAGCTTGTCTTTTTTCAGGTTTATCCACCCTCAGTCTCTCAGCTGAAACTGAAAACAAGAGTGTCAGCTAGTGCCAAGAAGCTCAGTGCCATCTGAGTACCTGTTCATTACACACTCGACTGAGATCACGTGATAATGCCACAGAAGCCAAAGAGCTGACACTTAAGAACCACTTTCTTCTGAGCAGCTACAAGCCTGAAATGGACAAAATTCAAAAGGTAGGAAATTTCAGTCACCTTTCAGCTGCCAAGAACAAAGGCAATGGGGGAAGCGAAGAGCCCTACTACATACGTCTTTGCCTTGCACTCACAGCATGCTCAACCTCCTGACTTGAATGGATGAACTGAACAGGAGTCTAAGAATTGTGATTTTAGAGTCCCTTGTGCCAGGGCTGGCCTTAAACAGGGCCAGGAGGGGCCACGACCTGAGTACCACCCAGAGGCAAACCTGCAGGGAGACCAGTCCTGGCAGCCTCAGATCCAGCACTCCTGGGGTCCTGGGAATCGGCTGTTCCAGAGGGGATCTTGTGATGCTTGGCCCCCAGGATGGCTGCTTCCTGTGGGGCGCTGACCCCACACCCCTCCCTTTCAGTAAATCCCATTCCATGAATCCCTTCTGCCAATAGAGTGTGTGTGTGTGTGTGTGTGTGTGCGCATGCATGAGAGAGAGAGAGAAAGGGCTTGTGTGCATAGGAAAACCTGTGTGCGTGTGAAAACTCATGACACTTCTTTGCTTTTGTAACCAAACACCAGGCTGCCAGTTGTCAAAGGAGTGGGGCTACAGAGGGTGGGACCATGAGAGCTCTGCATTTTACTTTTGTCCTAGGTCCTGCAAATGTTAAGGTCAGCCCTGCTTTGTGCCTTCATTTGGAATGGCTGATTGTTCCAAACCATCCCATACCAAGAAAGAAGATTTTAAAATCTTGCCTGACAAGATAGGAGCCAAATTTGGGACCTATGCTGTTCTATTAATTAAGAGACCCAAGAACTTAGCTTTAGTAGTTGTGGGGGTGCACACAGCAAGCCCAAGTGGAGTGGCTTCAAATCATCCATGCCCTCACCCGATCCCAAGTTGGCTGTGCACCCCTAGTTCAGATTTTCCAAGAGAGCTCTGCTCCTGTTTAGGCACCAAAGCTATGGGCCAGAATGATCTTCAGACATTCAAAGCAGCTGCTATTGTGCTATCTATGGCCAGATTTTTGTAGTGGCACATCATACTAAGCAAATGGGAGATTAATTCTTTTGAAAATCCACCCCTTGGGGTTTTTTTGGCAGCCAAGAATTGCTGAGATGCAGGAAAGCCCTGAGCACATGTTCTCTCTTTTCTCTCTAGCATGTTCCCTATGCCAGCCACAAGAGGAATGACACTAGTGGGGAACGGGGCAGGGAGATCTTCCTGTTGCTGGCTATATGTTTTATGGGAGTTTGCACCTTCAGTGTGGTGGGAAACAACCCTAAGGCAATGGAGAATTTGGGCCAAGATTTCTAAGTAGGTGTCTGCTGCACATCACAGCCAATCTCATGTTCCTATATTGTCCCTCTTGTCCTATAAAACATCTCTCTGAGTGTAAATTTCCTGGTAGAGGTTGCTGAAGGTTAGGAAGAGCTGGATATGTTCTTGGCAGTAGACACAGGTGGCGGTATTACTCAGCTTTGAAGCTGACAATTAATGTGATGTCTGAAATGTAATTGTTGTTGTCCAGGGGAAAGTGAATCATAAATCTGGTGCTCAGGATAAATTATACAGATCACAGACAGGCACCCAATACGAAATTAGTTTCTAAAGCTCTTGATTTCTGTGTTGCAGAACTTGCACTGTCAACTGTGTATAGAGAATTTCTACAAATCTAGGTACACAAAATACTAATAGGGTTTGCTAGCTCCCATAATTTTATGGAATTTTTTATGAATATGGGTTTTTTAAAGCTCCAAACACTGGAAGAATGAGAATGTGAGCTTTCATTTTAAAAGCTGAGAGTCTGGTCCATCTTTGTGGGATCAGTTTCAGGAAGTGAATCCGGCCGATGCTGAGGGGGTTCTGCGGTCTGTTAGGACCACCTTTTGTGAATTAGATCCTTGCCCATCCTGGTTGGTGAAAGCCTCCAGGGAGATTTTGGGACCAGTGCTGGTGGGAGTGATCAATGCCTCCCTTTGGGAGGGCAGGGTACTAGACTGCCTCAAGGAGGCGGTGGCGCAGCCCCTGCTTAAAAAAAATATCATTTTGGATGTTGACTTACTTGCTAGCTACTGGCCTGTCTCTAACCTTCCCTTTTTAGGGAAGGTTATTGAACGGTGGTGGCCCAGCAGCTCCAGGGCCATCTGGATAGCATTGGCTTTCTGGACCCTTTTCAATCAGGTTTTCGTCCAGGATATGGCACCGAGACTTCGTTGGTGGCCTTGGTAGACAACCTATGCCGAGAGATGGATTTAGGACATTCAGCATTTTTGGTCTTATTGGATCTCTCGGCAGCATTTGATACGGTGGACCATGGGTTGCTTTTGGGTTGCAGACCCTGGGAGGGGGGTGGGCGGGACAGACTTAGGATGGTTCCGATCATTCCTCTCTGGGATAAGCCAGCGGGTGGTGCTGGGGGAAGAAACATCTAGACCCCGGGATCTCGCTTTTGGCATACTGCAAAGTTCGATCCTGTCTCCATTGTTGTTTAACATCTATATGCAACCTCTGGGTGAGGTCATGAGATGGTTTGGTGTGCATTTCCACCAGTATGCTGATGATACCCAGCTGTACCTCTCTTTTTCAACAGACCCAGGACCTGCAGTCTTGGTGCTCTCCCAGTGCTTATTAGCAGTGAGTGACTGGATGAGGCTGAGCAGACTGAAGCTGAACCCAGATAAGACAGAGGTGATGTTGGTGGGTAGGGCAGTGGAGACGATGGCCCCCCCCTTGTGGATGGGATCCGCCCCATGCTGGTCCTGCAGGTGCAGAGTTTGGGGGTCTTGTTGGACCCTGGCCTCCGCTTGGATCGTCAGGTGGAGGCGGTGGCAATGGGAGCCTTTCACCAATTACATCTTGAGCGTAGGATCCAGCCATATGTTTCAAACTCCGACCTGACCACCCTCATCCATGCATTCATCACCTCACGGCTCGATTACTGCAACACGCTTTATGTGGGGCTGCCCTTGGTGATGACTCGGAAGCTGCAGCTGGTGCAGAGAGCGGTGGCCCGTCTCCTGACAGGGACAGGCCATAGGGAGCACGTTACACCAGTGCTCCGGGCTCTGCACTGACTGCTTATAGCGTTCTGGGCCCAATTCAAGGTGCTGGTTTTGACCTTTAAAGCCCTACATGGTCTGGACCCCTCCTACCTGAGTGACCGTCTCACTCCCCGGGCCCTGGAGCGACCTCTGTGATCTGCTGGGTGCACCTTCTTGGTGGTCCCTTGGGTAAACCGGGGGGCCACGATGGCAAGGGTGTTCTCAGTGGTCGCACCACGGCTGTGGAACTCCCTCCCAGAGGAAGCTCACCTAGCTCCCAGTCTGTTGGCCTTTCATCGGGCCTGTAAGACCTGGCTGTTTGTCCGGGCTTTTGGGGGAGAGGGGTAAGGGTGGGAAATGGGTGTTTGCCAGTGGCTTTTACTTCTGTTATGGTTTGTTTTGTATTGTTTAAGTAACCCTTTTGTATGTTGTAGATTGTTTTAATTGTTTTAACTGTATTTGTGAGCCACCCCGAGCTGCCATTCGGCTGGAGGGAGCAGGATACCAATAAATAAATAAATAGAAAAAGTTTCTTGCCCTCCTGCTCACAGAGTAAAGCTTGAGAATGTAATTGCAGTGTACTTGAAAGACTAAGAAACAAAGCCCAACTTTAAAATCTCGTGATTTTTAGTCCAGACTAATGATTTTAAAACATCAAGAGGTGGGGGATGGAAGTCTTACAAAATATAGTAAAGTATTCTTTAGAACTTGACTCTAGTCTATACTGATCATCCATAACGGTACATGAAAAACATGGGCCCACATTCTCCAGAATAGAAAACTGTAATTAGGTGCAAGATATAAAAATATATATGTTATTTTAGACAGAGGTCTAAAGGAGAAGACCTCCATCTTGCCAAATGCTAATACAGCAGGGCAGCTGACATGCACTTATGAAAATTGGCATAACATATAATCTGGAACAACAGAAGGGTTGCAGGAATAATAAGAGGGAGGAAACCGTGTCATTATCTTCCTGCATAAAGTTTGAGTGAAGCCAGTCCTACTACTCTCCTGAGTTTCATGAGCACTAATTTCACTCAGGAACCTTGTCAACTCACTGAAGCAGATCATCTGCTGACTTTTTCCTAGTTTGTCTCTTTGAGGAATCAAGCCTCAGCTCAACATTTATGTCTGGAAAACACACACAAGCAATCAAAATGTATTCAAATTTCTGACCTGGACAACACTTTTGAGAAATAAAAAAATGTTCAACTTAAACTATAGGTGTTTTTAAAGGAGATGCCACCACACCTGGCCACCCAGGAGCCACTCATCCGACCGCTCATCTGAAGGTGGTGTGGGGGGGATGTGTGCTTCCATGAGCCACACAGCACCTGCTTGTGGCCACTCACAGCATATTGCTGAGAAATCTGGAGTGCTCTGTGGAGGGCAAGCCAAAAAGGATCATGGCAACAGGCGCCCATGCATCCCCTACCCGTATGGTCACCGACACCAGTAGACAGGTACCCCATTCATAGGCACTGTGGGCAGGAGACATGGCTTTTGCAAATCACAGGAACTGGCCAGGAGCACTGGGGAGCCTGGTTCCCCAGCACTCACACCTGGGATATATCAATTTCAAAGGCCAGTCTGACACGCTTCTCCCTCCCCCATGGTCTGTGGCAGGGGGAGTGCAAATTGGCTGTTGCAGTAGCCACCCATTAGAATCCCTCTCCACACACTCCACTTGAGTGGTTGCTCCACAGCTGTGCCACTCAACAGCCATGAAGTCACCCCCCAAGTCTTGCTTGTTTAAAAACACGCTATGTTTAAAAGGATCCAAATGATCCCCTGCAGTGCTGTGGATTCACAGCATCGACACTGCACAAGTGTCTTGCAAGGGCTGAAGTCAGCCGCTTGTATTCAAGCTGCTTACATCTCCCTGGAACTGTACACAGCACTACTCAGTGTAGTAGAATAGGGCACCATGTGTCTACAGATAATGCGTAAGTAAGCTGTGATTGTTTTATAGGTGCAGAGTCACAGACCTACACCTCACCTGGATTTTACTCACTCCAAGACTGTCTAACAGAGGGTGTTAACAAATAGCAGGATAAGCATGCTGCGAGTATGAGTGTGCACATTGTACTCACCAATGTGCCATGGGTGTCAAACCTAACAAATGGCCAGTACAGGGAGGAAATGCCCTAAAGTGCAGGGGGGAGGGGAGGAGGCAAGGCCTTGCCACTTTCCTCCCACACACTCTAGCAATGAAGGAAGCCAGTACTTCCTCTCTCACAAGCCCTGTGCTGTCACTTCAAGGCAGAGAGGGAGCGATGAGAAAGAAGTGCTAGAGAGAGAGAAAGAGAAAGAGATATCTCCCAGGTACATACCCAATCTGACCCAAGTCAACCCAGTGGTGGCTGGTGGATTTTTAGGTTGGTGGGGCAGAGGAGTGGGGCCACTGTTAAAATTTCACACATTACTATGAAATACACAATGGGGCCAAACCCAAGCCCTGTGGATCCCACACATGTGTGCAGTTTCCATGAGGCACAATGTGCCAGCAACGGAGGTCTGCACGGTTTGCGTATGGGATTCGTGGGGCTTGGGATCGGCCCCAATGAATAGTAAAAAAACCTCCATGGTGAATACAGATCTAAAAAGTACACAACGTTGGTGGCATTCAGTAGTGAACAAAATGCAAGTCTCTGTGAGCAAATCAAAAAGAGGAAACCAACATCTGCTTGTGAAGGTCAGGGGCCAGAAAAGAAAATTAGAAGGTCAAGAATTCAAGCCTGTTTTAGGTAAGAGGGGAATTTGCTTCACTTTTTGAATTTGCTGTTTTTAAAATAAGAATCCACACAGGAAACAAACCTTGAATATGCCAGGAGTGAGAGAAAAGCTTCAGGAGAGGTTGGGACACTCAATTTAGATCAGGGACTCCATAAAGGAGAGAAACCTTGCATGTGCCCTGCCTCAGAAATGCTACAGGGCAAGCTCAGGCCTCAGAGCACACACCAGAGAATCCACCATGCAGAAGGCATAAATGTCTAGCTCCTAAATCCCAACATCCCTGAACTGATATCCCCCCACAAGGGACAACGTGGAATCTGACCCTACTCTCTCTCCACCTCACAGCTTGGAGGTGGAGTGTACAACAAAATACAACAAATCCTACTGGTTGGTAGGAAATTATCCACACAAGGGTCATATAAATCTAAATGGCAGACATTTTCTATGTGATGCATGAGTAAGGGTATATCCCCTACCTCAGGCCCCATACCTGTTATTTAGACTATTTGGTTTCTCTCTTAGAGAAAGGATTGGCAATATCTTCTGTAAAGATCATCTTAGTGGCGATAAATACATTCTGGGCTCCTGTAAATGGAGGTTTCTTGCTCATGGACAGTATTGTTTCTTGTTACTTGAAAGGGGCAATAAAATCCTTTTCCCCCATCTAGAATAATATTCCCTAACTGGGATTTGAATATTGTTTTGTAGGCTTTTATGAAAGAACCTTTTGAGCCTATGGACTCAATTTCCCTGGATTTACTTTCATTTAAAACTTCCTTTCTGGTAGCTATTACCTTGGCAAGAAGGGTCAGCGAGATACAGGCATTGGTATCTAGGCCACCATATATCACTTTCCATCCCCAATCGTGGTGCTAAGATGATACCCAGCTTTCCTCCCTAACGTTGTTTCTGATTTCATTTACAGCAGTATATTTCTCTCCTCATCCTCCCCCCTCCATGCCTTGCAGGGAGAAGAAGTCCTACATAAGCTAGACATCTGTAGGGCTCTATTATATTACCTTGAGTGTACCAAATAGTTCTGGAGTCCTCCCATCTCTGACTGAATGGCACTTGGAACATGTCACAAAAAACTGTACAATAAAACCATGTATAATCCATTTTAAAAAGGAAAGTAGAGAGGGAGGACAGAATACATTAAGGGGAACCGGCAGTGGATTCTAAAAGCACTTGGAGAATATAATAGTAATAAAAAGTCATTATGCACTTTTTGAAGGCAAGGAGGGAGAAACTAAGATGAACATATGGAGGAAGCAAGTTCCACACTGAGGGGTCCACTACAGCAAAGGTCCAATTACCTGCTGACTTAAGGTACAACAGTGGGATCCCCAAGCAGCAGGTGGTTTCTGAGCACAAATAACCATCGGATCAAAGTTCCAGGAGTAGGTGTCGAATATAGTCAGGGCCTACAACATTCAGAGCCCTGAAAACCAGTAGTGTGCAACCCACAGACATTGCATAGATCTCTTTGCAAGGCTGTTCCACCCATGTTCCCTGCCGTTGCTGAAAAGCTTACATCTCTGAAGGTATAAGGCACATTTGTCAACAAATGAACTTCTTTCCAACATGCAACTTGCTCCGATGAATCAGCAGAAAAACACTACCTCGGAAAGAATCAGCAGTCTTTTCCTCAAGAAATCATATTTAGAACAAGAAAGCAAAAGTAAATTATCAAGATCAGGAGGTTAATACAAGGAAAACTCAAGTGAGAGAGAGAGAAATCCTTATAGACTTCTCCTGGGCAAGGGATGGGGAAAACGGAACTGGAGTAAATTTCTGTTCTTAAGAGACCTGGCAATGCTTTTGCACCCTTTCACATGCAAAAAAATAAACTTTACACTAGGAGTCTTGGTCTAAAATGATGCCCACCAACTGTTACCTGGAGTTTCTCAGCATCCTTAAAACTACATTTTTATGCTTCTGCCATGATCCTGAAAACGCTTAGTTAGCATACCCGTAGTCCTATTGAAAAAAGGGGCAGTGAGCTCAGCACTTTGGAGAAAGCGCTCAGCAACCTGAAGGATTATCCCGAGACCTTTTGTGAATAAACATGATAAAAAAGACAGATGAACTCTATCAACACAATGTACTTTGCTCATTTATTTCAGCACAGGTAGTATAGTCGGATACATTTATGTAAGCACATCACAGTGTTTCAGCAAACATTCTTTGGTAGTGTATTCTGTTTATAGCAATGGAATATCGGTGAAATTAGACCTCTCTCCAATATTTGGCTATTGACATTTTGCTGATCTGAAAATCTAGCACTCTGCCTGGTCTGACCTTATGCCACACAACAGCATTGTGATAATTAAGCCCAGGGCTTAATTAATTAATTAATTAATTAATTAATTAATTAATTAATTAACCCCTACCCCCACCCCCCTCCACCACCAAACGCCTGGCGGAACAGCCAGGTCTTACAAATTTTCTGAAAAGAGGGGAGGTCTGTGGCCAGCTGCACCCCCACCGGAAGGGAGTTCCACAGTTGTGGTGCGGCCACTGAGAATGCCCTCTCCTGCGTGCCCCCCCCAAGACTCAGGGGACCTCGAGCAAGGTACCCCTGGACGACCGCAAGGGTCGATCCAGCACCTGGGGGGTGAGGCGGTCCTGCAGGTAGGCAGGGCCTAGACTGTTTAGGGCTTTATAGGTCAACACCAACACCTTGAAGTGGGCTTGGAACATTATCGGCAGCCAGTGCAGAGCACAGAGCACCAGTGTAATGTGCTCCTGGCGGCCCAATCCCACCAAGAGACGGGCCATTGCAATCTGCACTAGCTGCAGCCTCCGAGCCATTGTCATGGGTAGCCCCACGTAGAGCGCATTACCATAGTCTAGTCTAGAGGTGATGAAAGCATGGATGAGGGTGGCCAGGTCAGAGTCTGAAACATACGGCTGAAGCCGCTGCATAGATGTAATTGGCGAGAGGCACTTCTCACCACAGCCTCCATCTGGGAATCCGGAAGGAGCTGTGTGTTGAGGAGCACCCCCAAACTCTGCACCTGGGGAACCAATGTAGAACAGACCCCGTCCACAACAGGGGCTGTTACCCCTGTCGCCTTACCAGCATCTGTCTTGTCAGGATTCAACCTCAGTTGGTTGGCCCTCATCCAGTCCCCCACAGCCATAAGACACTGGGTAAGCACTGAGACTGCAAGGCCTGGGTCTGTTGTAAAGGAAGGTACAGCTGGGTGTCATCCGCATATTGATGACACCGCACGCCGAACCTCCTAATCACCTCACCAAGTAGCTGCATATACACATTGAACAGGAGAGGGGACAAGACAGAACCCTGCAGGACACCACACAAGAGGTCTCGGTATGATGAAAAACATTCTCCGAATACCACTCGCTGAGTTCTTTCTGCTAGGAATGAGCAGAACCATTCAAGAACCGTCCTGCCCACTCCTGCACAGTCCCGCAGATGTGTCACCAACATCTCATGGTCAACGGTATCAAACGCAGCCAAAAGATCTAACAACACCAGCAGGGTTGTCCAATCCCGGCTCTACGTGGGACTTCCAATGATGCTGGTCCAGAGGCTGCAGCTAGTGCAGAACGCGGCAGCCCGTCTCCTGATGGGGACGGGTGAGCAGGAACATATTACTCCCATGCTCTGTGTTCTGCCCTGGCTGCCTATTGCGTACCAGGCCAGATTCAAGGTGTAAAACGGGGGGCCACAATGGAGAGGGCGCTCTCGGTGGCCGGTCCGTGACTTTGGAACTCCCTTCCGGAGGAAGCCCGCCTAGCCCCAAGTCTATTGGCTTTCCACTGAGCCTGTAAAACCTGGCTGTTCACCCAGGCCTACAGGGGGGAGGGTGGGATAGGTTTTTTTGGGGGGAGGATTTTTTTGGTTTTAGAAGAATTTTTTTTAAGATGTGTTATAATTGTGTTTTAAAATGAATTTTATTGTTATATATTTTATCTGTTGTAAGCAGCCCCGAGATGCCATCGGCATGAGAGGGCAGCTAAAAAATGCAAGGAAATAAATAAAATAATAAAATAATAAATAAAATAACTCTCAGTGCAGATCATCCACCAAGGCCATGAGTGCAGTCTTGGTGCCATACCCTGGACGAAATCGCAACTGGAAGGGATCAAGAAAACCGATGTGATCCAAATGCCCCTGCAGCTGCTGGGCCACTACCCATTCAATAACCTTCCCTAAAAAGGGAAGATTAGAGACTGGCCAATAACTGGCAAGCGAATTCATGCCAAGCAATGGTTTCTTGAGCAAAGACCTCACCACCACCTCTTTGAGGTAGCCCGGCACCCTGCCCTCCCGAAGGGAGGCATTGATCACCCCTGCCAGCAACGGTCCCATTGACTCTCTGCAAGATTTCACTAGCCAGGACGGGCACGGGTCTAAGCCCTAACCACCCCAAGGACCCCGATCACATCAGCAGGCACCACCAACTGGAATTGATCCCACAAAGATGGGGCTTCCATAACCTCCAGCTCTCCTAATGTAATAAGTGCAGCATCGAACTCGCGGCGAATATGAGCAATTTTATCCACAAAATAGTCCACAAACATGTCACAGAGAGCAGTAGATGACTCCACTCCTAGGTAGAGGGAGACCGGACTGATCAACCCCCACACCACCTGAAAAAGCTGCTCTGGACGGGACTTAGTGGATGCTATGAGGGCAGCAAGAAACTCTTTTTTTGCTGTCCTCATAGCCACAGCATAGGCTTGTAAACTAGCTCTATGCTGCAATCTGTTGGCTTCAGTGTGAGAGCGGCGCCACCATTGCTCCAACCACCACCCATTCTGCTTCAACACCCGCAGGTCCTCCGAATACCAAGGAGGCCTGCTAGGAGCTGTCCGATCAATGTCCTCAGTTAGCAAGATGTTCCAGAAAGCCACGAGGTCATCATTGAGACAGTCGTCAAAATCAGAGGGTATCTCCCCCATAGCCCTTCGGAACTACTCTGGTTCCATCATCCTCGGGGGGGTGAACCATATGAATTGGTCCCGCATCCATCCAGGGGCAGACATGCACCAGAAGAGAGGTGTGCAGGAGGTAATGGTCCATCCATGACAAGGGCACTGCTGATATTTCCCCCAATAATGGAACACCTGTCTCAAGGCCAGTGCAAAACATGAGATCCAGAGTATTCCCCCCCCCCCATGTATTGGGCCACTAACCACCTGGGACAGGCTCATGGTTGCCATGGCAGCCATGAACTCATACTCTGGGCCCCCAAGGGTGGCATCAGTGTGAATGTTGAAGTCCCCCAAGACTAATGTCTTCGGAGACCGCAACACTACCCCCGATACCACCTCCATCAGAGCATTTGATTTAATTGAGACTACATGTAGGAATCAAGTTAAGCACTTGTGTAACTCTTTGCGGGATCAGGGCTTGAGGGAGCTCTACTGTGGAGGGTTGTTTGCATTTTCTTGCCATCACAATGCATCTGTTCACATTCTAAGTAACATCTCAAAATCTTTTACTATAAAGTAAAATTACAGTTTAGAAAAGCTGAATATCCACTTCTCTTTTGGTGAATATTTATGAACTTTTAATTATAGGCATATAGTATTTGTCAACCTTTCGGAATGAAAAATAACGATGATTATATACAGTGTTTAAAGTGGCCTAAGGCTGGGGAAAGAAACAGCCAATCAGTCATTAAATGGCAGATGTAAGACTGTGAGTAAAACAAACATGCAACAAAACAAATAGCTCACTGGTCATTAACGGACTGTTTTCCTTCCTTCCTTCTGAATCACCCTCTAGCCTTCATTGTTTAGCCTGAATCTCTGAATAGACTGTTCCGTCAATATTTTCCAGTGGTTCATGTTTTTCTCAGCTATTTCATCCCTGTGGAAACTTTGTCTCCATTCAGAACCTTCTTCCCTAACTTTAAGACTTTAGCTTGTTTGGTCTGGTCTCTTTGCCCTTCCCCCACTGTGCATGCACTCTCGCCTACCTCCCCACCCCCTTTTTGTTATTTTCATTTTACTTTAATTTTCTTTTTTGCATTGGATTCTATGCACAAACAACCCCCCCCCCCCCCAGGTGCATTGGATTCTAAGGGGAATCACTGTAGGGCTTCCTAAGAGAATGCCACAGAGCAGCAGAAATATCACCAAGAAACTGGTACATTGCATGTGGGCAGGGGACAGAAACTGGCAGGCAGTGGGCGCTGAAGCAGCAGGCACTGTGACTCACAGAGGAAGGGGGAGAGAGACAGTGCTGCCCCAGTAAGGCTTCAACTTCTTGGAAGCAGAATATCAGGGAGAGACTGGAACACAGCAGGCAGGCAAAAGATGGAGCATCAGGAGCACAGGCAGGCAGTCGTGTCTCTACACCTGCTGCCACCAATCAGGATGAGTGAATGAAGCCACTGTATCAATTTCTGTGAGCTGAAGATGCCCTGCCAGTCTGGGTGTGTGTGTGTGTTCCAATGCTGCCCCCCCCAGGTGCTCTCTTCAAGTTGATACCCTGCCAGACTTTGGGGTGCCAATGCCTGCTCTACTCCTCCACCACCACCTGCCACCAGTGACTGTTCCTGCCATTGCGCATGTCTCTCTCACATTCATACAAGTCCTGCCCCCCTGGGGCGCTCTCTGCAAGTTGATACCCTGCCAGTCTTTGGGGTGCCAGTGCCACTACCTGCTGCCTCTGCTCGTTCTCCACCTGTCTGCCTGACACTTCCTGCTGCTTCTTCTCCATGTCTCTCTCTTAGCAGCAGTCAAAAAAGCAAACAGAATGTTAGGAATTATTCGCAAGGGGATAGAGAATAGAACTGAGGATGTCATAATGCCTCTATGCAAATCAATGATGTGACTGCACCTCAATATTGTGTGTTGTTCTGGTTGCCCCATCTCAAAAAAGACATAGCTGAACTAGAAAACAAAACAAAAACATAGCTGAACTAGAAACAAAAATGATCAAGCGCATGGAAGGGCTCCCGTATGTGGAAAGGCTTGGTAGGTTGGGGCTCTTCAGTTTGGAGAAGAGACGACCGAGAGGAGATATGATAGAGGTCTATAAAATCATGAGTGGTGTGGAACTAATAAACAAGGAGCAGCTATTTACCCTCTCAGCTAGTACTAGAACTAGGGGACACTCCATGAAACTCATGGGTGGCAAGTTTAAAACAAATAAAAGAAAATATT
>QEPC01011191.1:41062-52884 GCA_003113815.1 Sphenodon punctatus
TTCGCCCATCCCTATGCAGGATGCACTGCTGTTCCACCAGACGTTCCAGCATGAGGTAGGTGGAGTTTCACCTTGTGCTCACATCCTGCACGAGGCAGTGCTCCCATGCCCCCAGCCTCCACCTGCTTCTCCCTCAAGAGGTGAGTGCCCGTCGTGCTCTTGTTAAAGTAGCCTGTGATCTTCCTGCCCTTTTCAATCAGTGAGGGAAGGGGTCAGCGAGGGAATGGAGAGAATTGCAGTCCCTTCGCCAGGTTCCTTCTCCCCTAGGCTGAGGGCATCACTTACCACCAGGTGAAGCATGTGGGCAGCACAGGAGATACCCACAAATCTGCCACTGTCCTACACTGCCTTCCACATATTTATGCCATTGTCTGTCACCATGAGCCCTCTACTGAAAGGTGATCCTGCTGTTAGCCACCCCTCCACCAAGATGTTCAGGGCTTCAAGAATGTTTACAGCAGGTGGGTCCCCATGCCACTGGAGGGGGGAGGCAAAGCACTTCTTCCCACAACCTCAGCGCTGCACCCTTCATTCACTCCCCCTGCAGTGCCACTACTGGAGGAAGGCTGGGGGTTCCTGTCTTGACCATCACCCCCTGCAATCAACCCCAACATCTCAGCTGCTTCTTCCCCCATGAAGCGCTGCTGCTGTAGGGAGGAAAAGTTTGGATGTTTAATCTTAGGGGGTGGGCTGGCATTGGTAGAAGTGCCAACCCTTCCACGTCCACACCCTCTTCAGGTGCCTGAGGGGCCACCTGCCCCTTCCTTGGCTGACCAATGGCTTAAACTTGCTGTTCTTGTGTCCGAGTGTGTACAATTATATATAAGAATAATATATACCTATTTATATATCTATATGAAATATCTATATATCTTACCCTATCCTTATCCTTATCTTTATCTATTATCTATCTCTATATCTTATCTTCTATATCCTATACCATACTACTACTTATCTTTTCTATAGTGCTACCAGGTGTACACAGATTTTGAGACAGGTCATGCCCAGTGGGCTTACAATCTAAGATTAACAAGGGTGACGGAACACAGGGAGAGACAGACACACAGACACTCCCATTTTTACAGATGGGGAACTGCGACTGAGAGGTTGAGAATCATGTCTTCTGGCTCCAAGGTATCTGCTGCTTCCTCCCCTCTCAGAAGTTTACCAGTTTCCCCCTCCAAAATGGGGCCAGGCAATAAAAAAAAGGAAAGAAAGAAAGAAAATAATAAATGTTCATTTTTTGCTATTTTTTGTTTTCATTTTCATAAAAACAAAAACACCCCCATAGTTCTTGGCAGTGTTTGTTCTTCCTCCTTCTGGGAGGAAGGGAAATTGTTTAGAACTTTCGCTCCTCAAAGCTTACCTAACATCCACGCTTTGGTGGATCTTTCAGGCCCAAAGTTTTCTTCAAAAAACTTTGCCTTTTGGGGGTGTCATTGAGTTGGTGCAGTAGGGGTTGGGGTAGAAAGGGGATGTGGAGCAAGGCAGGGAGGGACAGAAAATGGGTGGGTGGATGGGAAGGAAGACACAGGGAGAGGGAGGCAGAAACAGAGGGTGGGGGAGGCAGAAAGGGATAGAAATGGAGGATGTGGGAAAGGCAGAGAGGCGGGAGGAAGGAACAGAAGAAATGAGGGTGGGTTAGGGAAGGCAGGGAGGAGGGGAGAAGTTGAAATGGGGGTTGGGGGAAGGCAGGGAGAGAGAGAGGCAACAATGGAAGATGAGGGAGGCAGGGAAGAGGACTTTCCAACAATCTTTGTCCTAGTTGCAGAGTCTGGCAGCCATCTTGATTCTCTGGGTCATGGCTCCCAGCAACAGCTAGGAAGATGACATGCCTCCCTCCCCTCTGCTATCCTGCTATTGACCTGAAGGCAATATGGATCACCATCCAGAGGCAATGCTGATTGGGGGGCTCCCAAGCCCCTGTCTTCAACCCCTTTCCCCTTGCTTTTACTGCACAAATAACCCCTGGGTGGTTAAGAGAGCTGCCCCAGGGCCTTGGCAAGCAACACATGGCCCTGCCCCGCAGCTAAGATGGCTTCGCATATGCACTGGTAGAGTGATGCGGCAGCCACCAGCTCAGCTGTGGCAGAGAGGAAAGAGGGAGAGGCAGGGATGGCTCCACAGGAGGCAGGGTGGAACTCCACCACCCCTCCCCTGCCAGACACGCCTGTGAGTTGTGTTCGCTGAGAGGCTGGGGACAGGAACCACAAGAGTGACATTCAGGGCTGGTCTTATGATTACAGAGGCCTAGGGCAAGCAGTGGGCCCTAAAAAGAAGCACCTGTCCTAGAGCCTCAGGTATGCTGATGATGTAGCCATGAAAGCCCCACTGCAACCACCAGTTTGGAGTCATCCCCCGACCCCATCAGAGGCCCACTGCTGCAGGATATCCAGGGGACATACTCCCATTGTTCTGGAAGGGTTTTGGCAGGAGCCCTCTTGAAGAGTCCTTGAGTAGTGGCAGCAAGACTTCCAGGGTCCCTTTAGGGCTGTACTTCCTGCAACGCCCCCCTGGCAACTGCCCTGCCCTAAGGCTGATCCTGGAAATTTTGGGGAGAACACAGCAGTCTTGGCAGGCTGCAAAAAAGGCAATTCTTCAACTGCCTTATGGAATATTAGTTATTCCCCTGGCCATTATGACCCCAAAACCACTCAGAGCTGGGAAAGCACCTTTGCTCTCCATCCCTCTGGGCTGGAATACACTTGGATGTACAACAGAGGATCTCTCCAGACATCTCTACTCCTTTGTCTTCCGCAAGGTATTCGATAAACAGTCTTGGTGACAATTGTTATCTGGAAATAAGCAGTACATCAAAGAGAGAGGCTGGATTGGAGTTTTGACTCCGAATCGCAACCTAATTTGGCGATTTTAATGCAAATTCCTACATCATAACTAGGGCCATCTGGGGTGGGAAGGTAAGCCCTCTCTCCAGAAGTGTTCTCCGGTTCCTGAAAGCACATGTTCCATGTCCCTTCTTCCCCTGCCCCATATCTCTTCAGGCTCTTCACCCAGCTGTGTGCGCTGTGAGAGAAAGGCCAGGGAGTGTCTGACACAAGTAGGAGACAGTGCTACATAGCTCAGTAGCCACACCTGCACCTCTGCACATCCCTTCCTTTGCAGAGCACACCACCCCTCTGAGATGGAAACAGAGCCTGGAGAGTTGTTGTGGGGAGAGTCAGGAAGCATGTGCTCCAGAAGTGGGGGGAGAGGGGAAGTGGAGAGCCTGTGAGGTGTGACCAACGGGAAGGGGGATTAGGAAATCTTCTGTATTTGTATTATCCAGAGCAATGCTCTTATCCCTCACTAGTCTTGAACCTGAATTCCAAATCTTAACCTGCTTCAGCAGCTCACCTCTAGGCTTGATGATTCTCTCCTTGCTTTCACTGCTTTTAGACCATGGTGGCTAATGAATGAGTGTAGTCGAATTATTCCAGACTAATATACCCAGAGTTGCCAACTCTTACATTTTGACCCTGAGACTCACCCCATAGGACAAAATGGGAATTTTGGGGTCAAACCATGAGAAGTGGCAACCTTACTAACACCAGCATAAGTGACAGGAGATGTATGGCCTCCATATGCAAACAGTAAACTTCCCTGAAACACTATAACTTCTGCCTTCCCTTGTGAATGAATAAAAACATAATAGAAAGGCTGACTAGAAACAGATGCTGATTTTCCTTATCACCCATATATTAAGTTGATCTCCTAACTCAAACATGTCAGCAGAACAATTGCACCCACTGAAAGAAAGCTGCTTGGTTGTCAGCAACAATGAGATGTTAGTGTAACCAACCATTGCGCTCCTGATGGGAGATCTAGTGGCAGTAAACCTAGGGTACTGAATATCCAACCTGGGGACTGGCCTTGGAACTCCTTGTTCTCAGCTCAGAGGAGAGGAGGGAGAGTGCAGAAGTTCAAGCACTTTGTTCCCTAAGGAAGGGATGATGCCATGACAGCTAATCCTCAAAGTGGGGGGAGCAGTGACAGCAGCCTTGGAGGAAGCAAGATATCAGAACCAAGGCCAGCTACAACTGCAGGAAAGAAGGATTATATAAATGGGGTATGCAGGGGTGAAGATGAAGGGGAAAGTAGCCAAGACAGAGAGGTGACCTATAGACAGAAGCACAAATCCAGTCATCGTAAAACCAGAAAAGCTGGAGAGCAACAAAGTACAGAAGCCTCTCTCTTTTTCCTTTATTCAGGCAACATCACACAGCAAGCCTTTTAAAATCGGAGGATATTTGACAGTGAAATTAACTAGGAGAGTTATTTTCTCATCTGTGGTTTTATTTATAATATAGCAACATTAGGCAAACTCTACACACTGCAAATTGTCTCTTTTTAGGAAAAAAAACAAAGGTGCAAATGATTTCTCGCAGCATTTTAGCTCAGGCTGTTCTCATTTTGCATCATGGTTTTTGACACAAAGTGCAGTGAACTACACTATTCCATTAAATTTCATAAATAACTCAGAAGTGTGCATGTTTGCCAACATACTTGCCAGGCTGATGCTCATCTTCCCATAAATATTAACTTTCTAATGCTTTCTAAATGAAGTCATGTTTTGCTAATGCATTTTCAATCTGATTCTCAAAGCTAATGCCACCACTCTTTTTTCTTTCAGTCTATACTTTGTGTGCCATGTTTTTCTATTCTAATGGCTGCACCTAAATTTTAGATTAGCCATTAAACTGGAACGCTAAGGTCTGCCCTAGGAGAACTGTAATAGTATACATTGTAGGCGATTCAAAAAACCACTATTACTTGAATCATTCAAAAAAGGGAGGAGTGCATTGATTAAGCAGTACTAAAGTAGATTTATTTATTTTTTGAGCATCAAAGAGAGTCTGATAAAATGGAATGGAGGAATAAGGACTGAGCTGAAAGGCAGGTGGCTGTGTGGTATGCCCATACACAGCAGGTACCTTCAGCAGGCACTCAGAACTAGCCGTAAAGACTTTTTATTACTACATCTTAAAGTATTACTTCTGTAATAACTACAATGATTGATGCTGTATAGACATTTCATTCCAAATCACTTTTAAACTTTACACATTAGGTAAAGCATTAAAAATAATGAAATGGTCAGGGGTAGTCATCCGCTAACACACTGCACAGCAGTAGGTAGAGGGAAGGGAAAATGCTAGACGAGGAACCAGTCTCTTTCTCTAAAGGGAGCCATAGGGTCACAGCATGTAGATCTTTCTTGCTCTTTATGATCTCACCTAATGGAGTGATTTATAGGATATGACAAAGAGAAAGGCTGAGCTGATCCTTCTGGGATTTGAACACATATATCCAGAATGCCTAGGTGATACAAACTAGTAATGCATCACTCTGGCTGTAAGGTATATAGAGAATCAAGATCAAACCATTTATCTTTAGAGACAATACCCCACTAGAGATGTGACTTTTGGCTGCAGGTTAATATGAAACTGCCAGAAAAAGGGCGTTTTCGTTTTAATCCCGAACACCCGTAAATTGGCCTGGCTTTACAGATCCTGTTTGGTTTCTTATTTTTCAATGGGAAATTTTCCCATTGACTTCATTGGAAGGGGAAACCAATCTGTAAACCCATGCTGCCGCCTCCATCCCCCAGGACAGTGGGTCTAACCTCCCCCTTCCCCACCCCTTGGGGCCCTGGGATGTACTTACTAACCTCAGAGGGCTTGACTGAAGCTCCACCGGCCTGCTGCTGCTGTAGGGGCCAGGGGCCTCCTTGCAGGCTCCCTTGCCATGGTGTGCTGCCGAGCATCCTGCTCTGTAGTGCCCTTGTGCAAAATGGCCACCGCTCTTAACCAAAATGGCAGTGATGTCATTTTGGCCGTCACCATTTTGATTAAGGATGGCAGCCATTTTGTGCATGTATGCTGCAGAGAAAGAAGCTTGGAAGTATGATGAGGCAAGTGGTAGGCCGGTGGAGCTTCAATCAAGCCCTCTAACACTGATAAGTACATGCCAAGGTCCAGGGAGTGGGGGTGGTTAGACCCACTGTCCCAGGGAATGGTGGTGGTAGCATGGTTCTTTTATGGTTTGGGTTCCCTTCCCATTGACTTCCTTTCTCATCATGGACTGAAAGTTATCCTGATGTGATGCAGCATACTGTTGCGTGGAAAGGTGCATGGGGATTGAAGCCCATGGTACATGCAGCCTTGGTGCCTATGGCTCTGAAGCCTACGGCTTCCCTGTGGCACCACAGTGCCCTATGGCATTGATCCTGATGGCACCTCCCCTGTAGGGCACTGACCAAAGTGGGTAAAACCCCAGGCTTCTTGGTGCACCACTGGGTCTCTTGGTACCAGGACCTACTCCTTTGTGGACATGGACCGTGCAATCAAGGGCTCCGCCAGCCAGCAGGTGGAGTTCAGCCTGAGGTCAGGGTGAACCCCTGCAGATGCAATATGCCCCACATTGTGGTTGGGCTCAAAGCTGGGTGGGGGGTGGGAGGGAACTGAATGTGGGTGTTTGTCTCTGGAATCTTCGCTGCACACACCGTGCAGTGCTGAAAGTCTTTCATCAAGGCCGTGCAGTACTACACAACTGACTCCTGCAGAAGCAGGAAGAAAAGAACTGAAGGGGCTGGTTGGTGAGGTGTATTTATATGCTCAGAGGAAGTGATGTCAGAGAGAGAGAAGTGCTTGCTATACTCCATCTTAGGTGCTAAATGGTGCCAAATATCTATAGTGGAATTTGGCAAGAGGATAATGAAGAAGAAAAGTGAATTAGAAAGACTGCAAATCAGATTACAAACCATTAAAGCTTTTTTTCAACATTGAAAGTTTTAAAAATAATTTTGGAAAATTTCATTTCCAAAAATGGGCGCCTGGGGTCAGGCTCTCACATTGTTAGGATTAAGTAGCCTAACTTTGAAAAATGTTGCCAAAGTCAAAGGCTAATTGAGCACCTGAAGTCTCTTTCTTGGTTTATTCCAGAGCTGAAATGAATATCCATGGAGAATATCATATTGGGCAATTTCACCTGATTTGAACCACATCCATCAAAACAGACAATAGTGACTATTCAGTTTCATCTTCGTTGGATATCCATTTCGGTTATTCTGGGACATTTCCTTGGTAATTGTGGCATTCTGTTCTCTCTCCAGTTATTTCAGTGCTATTAGACCTACGGCATGGGTGCAGTAGCCAATATGAAGTAACTGAATAGCCGAATATCTGAATAGCCAAACTACCAAAAAGGTGAACAGCCTAACAACCAAAATAAAAATGGAAATGCGAATATCCATTTTGGTTGCAGATATTATTCAGATAGCTATCTGAAAATATGAATAATATCTGTGAATACAAAATCCACCCCTCATTTCAGCTCTTTGGCTAGCCCTGCCAATGCATGTTTGTTTACCTCAGGAATTGGTAGAGCTAATAAACATCTTTGGGCCGATTCCTTCAGACAGTCACTGAAGAACATTTTTTAAAGCGAGTTAAACAAAACCGTTTGCATAGAAGAACTGTCAGCTCCTCAGAGCTCCACTTTGTAAAGACTGAAAAGGCTGGGAAGGCAGCAAAATTCCACACACAAGCAAAGGAAAATATTGAACCTCATGGCTGTGGAAGTTGGTTGAAAATCTGCATTTCACTAATGGCATCCTCTTGGAACTGCAGAATCAAATGATTCCTATGTTCCAGTAAAACTTTTAAGGTCATATTCTCCCAATGGAGGACAAAGTGTTCTCTTTATTTATTTAATCTCATAGCCTGCCTTATCCTGAGGGCTCAAGATGGGTAATGAAATCCCTCCAAATATTCATTAAACATAATGAGACAAAAATGTTAAAGCGATAAAAAGTAAACATAAGACAAATTTGAACAAACTTGAACAAAAACGTATCCCGCACTTGCCAAATGCCGAACCCTATAAAAAAAGTTTGGCATTTCTTTCAAAAGATGCTCATTGCATTTGCCAAAATCCAGATTTGCACCCACAAATGGTATATGAACAAACAAAATGGAAGTCTGCACACAAGTGCCCATTTGAGCATCTCTCTCTCTCTCTCTCTCATAAACATTTAAGTGGGTTTGCACAGCTGTAACCTGTGGGCCTTCATTTCTAAATGAAAGCCCTAACACAACCTACGATAGGACAGTTCTGCTTCTCCTGGCACACTTGGACAGAAATTTTATGTATCAGTTAGCTAGATTCACATGTTTTCAGTCTGGGAAAAATCTACATTTTAGATCTCAGTTTAAAAAGAAACAGGTGGTTAGGACAGAGCAGTATGAGTCAGGAGTCCTGAGTTTTTTTCTCTTGGCTCTACTTGTGACTTCATCTCACAGAAACATTGGAAAGGCAGATTGAGTATAAAAAGGAGCCTCCCCAACAATATAAATAAGCACCACAATCTACAAACTCCTTATTCCAGAGTAGTCCCAATCTAGTGTTTTTCAAATCACGGCCAAACAGTAATAAGTATTTGGAAAGCTTGGTAAAACTTTTGCAACTACTGTAGCAGATAGTAGAATATCTATACATCTCTGGAAAAAATGCACCACTACTATTTTCTTATTTGAGTATCACAGAGCTGCGGACTTATCACCACTGATAATAAAGACTTGTGTTTATGCTTATGTGTCTGTCTACTCTACCGAAAATCTTCTGAACTTTCCTTTTCAGCCCCAGCATAAAATTCTGGCTCTGGGTCTGTCTCCAGATATCCACAGTGTTAACATAAGTGAAACTAGGTCAGGTCCAGTCCTCAGGCTCTTCCAACAGGAGCCAGGGGGTGGGGTGGGGAGGAGGCACTATGCGTGGAGGACTCTGGAGCTTAAGCCTCTGCTAGGAACCAGCTGGAGAGTTTCAGCTCCCAACCTCCACCTTGATAGAGCCTGAGGACAGGGAGATGGATCCTTCTTGACACGTTGGGCAGGGAGCAGGTGTACAGGACAGGACCCCTCCCCACCATGGTGTGGCACTGCCGCACTCCCGGACCCTGCCTGGTGCATGTGCCATTCCTCCACCAGCTCAATTCCCTGTCAGGAGGAAGATGTTGCCTGGCCCTTGGGCTTTATCTGGGAGACCATGCTAAGCCCTGCCTGCTTGTCCCCAGAGGCCATGGAGTCTTGGGTGGGGCTGGCTCCATATTTCCAGGAACTCTCATTCACACTTGATAGAGAGTGTGGGAGGACAACCTCCAGCTCCTCTGTGTGTTCTGCCCTCTGGAGGTGATAGTAGGGTGAGCAGAAGTTTTGGCTTGGGGGTGAGGCTTTTGAAGTTCTAGGTGAGGTCCTCTTCCCCCGAAACTGTAATAAACTTGGTGCTGCTGGTGAAGGTCTCTCTCTGGAAGGAAGGAATAAAACTTACTATTGACAACTGAGACTGTTCTTGCTGAGACTGCTCTCTCTTACCTAAGTCTACACAGACCTCTACTCCATTCTCGTCCTGCTCAATCTCTCCCAACAACTTTGACACTAGTGTTTACCATGCCCTCTCAACTGGTTCTCTTCCTATCTCTCCAATGTCTGCCTTGCTGGTACCTTCTCCAGGTCGTTTCCCTTCTTGGTCGATATTCCCAAAGGCTCTGTCCTTGGCCCTCTGGGCCTTTTCTCTTCTTCCTTTACACCCTATCCCTGTGCAAGCTCATTGAATCTTAAGGCTTCCAGTCTTACCTATATTCTGATGCCACTTAACTCTCTCTTTCTCCCACATCTCCCCTCTACCCCTCAAAAAGTCATGCATCACCCACTGTCTTGCTGACATCTCTTCTTGGATGTCTCACCATCAACTCAAGCTCATTATTCCCAAGACTGAACTCATCTTTTGCCATTAACTTTCCACTCCTGCTTCCCTCTCTATTTTCATTGACAGGGACATCATTCAGTATGTCCCTCAAACATGTACCGTGTGGTTCATCTTTGACTCCTCCCTCTCCTTTAAACCTCAGATCCAGTCTCCTGCTATGACCAGTTGCTTAAATCTGGCCCTCCTTATGGCTTCCACTGCCAAAATGCTTTCCCATGCTCTAGTCATCTTGCCCCTCTCACTTCTGTTCAACACTCTGCTGTCAAGGTCATCGACCTCACACATCACTTTAACCATGTCCAGCCCCTCCTCCCCTCCCTCCATTGACTCCCTCTACCTGAACACATTCAGTATAAGCTCATTGTATTTACCTTCAAGACTCTTCATGGCCTTGCTCCTCCCTATCTTTCTACACTTCTTTCCTGCTACATCCCTAGATGGGACCTTTGTTCCTCCTTGTCCATTCCCGCACCTCACCTGCCTCAGAATCCCTTCTCTCCTGGAAATGGCTCCCCATGTCTGGAACCCCCTTCTTAAACACATTGTATCTGCTCCCTCCTTTCCAACATTCAAATTCCTCCTAAAAACCTCTCTCTTCCATCAAGCCTTCTCTACTGACTCCCCCTCCTTCTAAGACTGCTCACAGATACTGTCCTTTCACACTCATCCCCTTTGCCCCTAAGCTAAGCACATGTACGTGTGACTTCTCACCCTCACAAATGTATATATTCCTATGTCTCTCTCTGTTTTCCTCTTCCTTGCCTCCTCTACCTTGTCTTTCTTAGACTGCAAGCCCCTTGGGGTAGGGACCTGTCTCTAACTATGATTGGACAATGTCAGGTATGTTGCTAGCATTATATAAATAATAAATATTAAATAATATTAATACTAATAGTACTGATCTCAGGACTTTAGCTGTTACTGTTTAAATACACCCTGCAACATGCTTCTTCAAGAAACAGCCTCAAGTTAGTAGCTGATTCCAAATTCCAAATAGTTCCAAATTTTTACTTCAGGAACATACCTCCTCACAGACACACTCTCAAGAGTGTGACAGATAAAAAGAAAAGAATCTGGGAAAATTCTCTCACTGGAATCCTTTTATTTTGAATGCTGTAGTAGAATGAATATATGGCAGAGAGAGTTATAATTAGTTTAAGCAAAATTAGGAGTTTGGGAAGCTGTATTAGAAGAAAATTCAGTGAAAGAAATTAAGGAGGTAAAAATCCCACCTTAATCTGTTCATGATATTGTACTGTATTGTACATTCTTTCTCAAATAAACAAATTTGAAATTGAAAAAAAGAAAAAGAAATTAAGCTATCCTATCATGCCCACTCATAAAATGAATCCTCACAGTTGGCAAATCAGAATTTCTTACCTGATCATTTGGTTTCTTCAAGTTCCTCTTTGCTGGCTCAAACAGCTGGGGTCTCCTACTGGCACTGTGAGATAGGAAAAAAGCAACGTTCTTGTAGCATCACTTCCCTTTTATAGAGGACAGGGAGACTAGTTGGCCAAAGCCTCTCAGAAACTGTCACATCCAAAGCAAAAACAAGCATCATTCATTTTTTGAATCTATATAAGAAGGCATTTCAGGAAAAAGATACGCCCAATTGCAGCAACGCAACAAAAAGCTGAAGGCGATAATTGGGTTTGCACAGGAGGATTTGGAGAAACTGAATTCATAGGAACAAAATAATTGCCATTCTTCACCATTGTTCTGTGACAGGTCACACCATGGCAACCTAAAGAGCAGTCCCACTGCCGGAACAGAGAAAACGGACCACAGCATGCAGCGCCATGTGGGACATCCCCAGAGGATGCCACCTAAATTTAGTAGTGGGAAAAGTATAAAACAGCCTTTTTGTTGTTCTACAAGGGCTGTTCAAAGCATGTCACACACTTTCCCCCTATTTTAAATATCACCTCCCCCACCCTTGTCACAGGGTACTTTCAGACGTTACGGGCGGCCGGTTCACCACAGCGAACCACCAGGGGGGGCGAACAGCGCAACCACGCCCGGGGGTTGGAAAACGACCCAAACAGACGTGCCGGGAACGG
>QEPC01011191.1:55007-83109 GCA_003113815.1 Sphenodon punctatus
CCCCCCCCCCACACACACACACTTCCCACTGACTCCCACCACTCCTCCATCACCCATCTCCCTCGCCTGGTGAAACAACCAGCTTTTACATTGTCATTGGCAAGAGAGACAGGCCAGGGCCAGAAGGACCCCCTCCAGGAGAGAGTTCCACAGCCTTGTGGTCACCAAGAACGCCCTCCCCATAGTCTTCTCACAGAGCATCTCATGCAACTGATTTCCTCCAAAAGATGCAGAAAAATGCACCCAATCCTAGCACCTCTTCCTGAACTTGTCCAGCTCCTTGCCTGACCCACTCCTACCTGCCTTCCAAGCTGCTGACTGGAGAATCCCTCTTCCACTTCCCTTTTCCTCTAGGCAATGGATGCCCCCGGCTGGCTAGGCTTCCTCTCTCCTAGGCTGTGCATGCCCTGCAGAACAAGCTCCAGACTTCCCTCACACAGGAAGGGAGGGCGACTAACTTCAGCACACACAGTTGAGTCATCACCAGGTGTCGGAAGTGTGCCTGGCAGGGAAGAAGGGGCGGGTGGGGGATTGTTGTGCAGAGGAAGGAGCAGTGGTGGAGGAGCCGCTGCTGAAATGCCAGTGAGGAAGGCTTTCCACTGGCAGAGGCAGGATTCCAACAAAGAGGGTGAGGATGAACAGGTCACCAAGGAGGTCCAATTAAAGCTTGAGGATGCAAAAGAAGTTCAGAGTCTAAGACGACAACCCAATGGAGTGAGTGCTGCAGGCCTGCTTGTGGAGGAGAAATTGCAAGAAGAGACAACATTGGTGGATGACCCCCTTCAAGATAAAGTCTGGAAGAATGGTGGACATGAAGAAACTGAAAGAGTGAGGCAAAGACAGAATTAACGAAGAGGAAAATCTCAGCCTAGGAATCTCTTTCTCAGCAGAAACCAACAGACAAGACGAAGATGCTGACATGATGAAATACATTGAAACCAAGTTGAAGAAGAGGAAGGGGACTGTGGAAAATGAGGAGCAAAAAGTGAATCTGAAGAATGCAGAAGATTGCCTGTATGAGCTCCCTGAGAATATCCGCATCTCCTCAGCCAAGAAGATGGAAGAGATGCTGTCCAATCAGATGTTGAGTGGAATTCCTGAGGTGAACCTAGGCATTGAGTATGTAGTTTGCGGTTCAGTTACTTTACTTTCAGTTACTGCACCAGGGCTGGGCTGGGAGCCTGAAGGCTCACCCCAGTTTGCTCTGCCACCCACCTGAACATTCCACCTGCCGTCTCCACCCCGTGGCTACCTCCAGTTGGTGTTACCACCGGGGACGGTAGTCAGAACCCTTGAACTATCATTTTTCTCCCACACCCTCTCTGCTGATGAGGGAGAGGGGGCGGGGTTGGGGACTCCCTCCCGGCGAGGGGAGGAACTGAGGAGGTTCATAGGCAGTGTGCCCTTCAACAGCGCCACAGGCCCCCTTGGGTGGGGCCTTGGGGCAGTTGTGGTGGGCACTGGCGGTTTTAATGCTGGATTTATGCAGTGGGTTTAGGGGTTTCTTTTGATTATGGGGTAAATTTTAGGGTGGGGTTTTTATTGATTGGGGTAATGTTTTATTGTTTGGGGTTGAGGGGGATGGAGGAATGCGGAGCAGAGATGGTCCTTCCCCCTGGTGAGAGCAGGGTGCAGGGGGTGGAGTGGGGTTTGCCAGCTGGTGAGAGTGGTAGGTTACCCCACTCGGGTGGTTGTTCCCCTGGGGGGATGGGGATTTTCAGTTGGGGATTAGTGAGGATATAATTGGGGATGAGGTGCATGGGTTTTGTCCCTCGGTGAGAGAGGGGGGAATGGGTTGGGTTCGGAGTGGTTAAGAGGGGAAATAATTGGAGGGGAGGGACTGCCCTGCCTCCCTGGGGGGGAGCCAGGTGGGGGCTGGTGGTGACCTGCTGGGGGTGGGGGTGGGGCAGCAGTGGTAATAGGGATTTTCAGTTGGGGATTAGTGAGGATATAATTGGGGATGAGGTGCATGGGTTTTGTCCCTCGGTGAGAGAGGGGGGAATGGGTTGGGTTCGGAGTGGTTAAGAGGGGAAATAATTGGAGGGGAGGGACTGCCCTGCCTCCCTGGGGGGGAGCCAGGTGGGGGCTGGTGGTGACCTGCTGGGGGTGGGGGTGGGGCAGCAGTGGTAATAGGGGTCGTCATGGGGAGGGGGATCTATGGCCTAAGAGGAGGGAGATATCATCAAGAGCAAAGGAACTGGTGCTTAGTGCCGGTCCCCCGTTCAGCCCCCCTGGGTTCAGGTAACCCGAGGGACGAAGTCTCAGGTGACCCTGGCCTATCATTGGTGTTGCTCAATGCGAAGATCAGTGGCCAATAAATCTTTCACTATTCATGACTCCATCTTAGGGTGGGCTACTGATCTCGTATGTGAGACAGAGACCTGGCTGGATGAGTTGTTAGGGCCAATTCTGGCTGACCTCGTTCCAGTTGGGTACTCTGTTCAGCACTAGCCTAGGCTGGAGGGTCAGGGAAGGGGTGGGGTGGGATGTAGCCATTATTTTTAAGAATGGTTTGGTCGCTCAGAGGTTTTCAGTGCAGACTGAGTCAGGAATAGAGGGTCTCCATCTTGTGTTCGATTTGGCCAGAGATAGACCAGAGGGTCTGGCCAGGGACAGGATTGGGATTCTGCTGGTATACTGAGCACCACACTGCACAGCAGCATCCCTGACTGCTCTAGCTGCTCTGGTCTCAGACTTGATCTTGACATCTCCTAAGCTTATTGTCTTAGGGTACTTCAATATCCATGCTGAGGCTAGATTTCTCGGAGCAGATCAGGAATTCATGGCCGCCATGGCAACCAGAGGGCTGTCCCAGGTGGTGGTGGGCCCGACACATGAGGGGAGACATACTCTTGACCTGATTTTCTGCACTGACCTTGAGGCGGAGGGTCCGATGATTGGGGGAGTTGAGAGTTCTTCCTTGCCATGGTCAGACCATTACCTCCTGCGAGTTTCCATCCTGGCACACCTGCCTAACCATAGGGGTCTGGGACCGGTTAAGATGGTCCTCCCCCAGAGACTTATAGAACTCGAGGGGTTCTGGAATGCTCTGGGGGAGATGCCTGTTGACCTCGATGGTTGCTCCATCGATGACCTTGTAGCCTTTTGGAACATCTGGCTTATGGAGGCTATTGAATGGTTTATGGAGGACCTGGGGAGGCTGAAGTGCGAAGGGAGGCGGTTGGAGTGATGGTGGTGCCGGACTCTTGCCCAAGACAACAGATTGTGGCATAGAGCTTTATTGAAGGCCTATGCCATGGCTGTGAGGGAAGCAAAAAAGTATTTTTTTGCTTCCCTCATAGTGTCCGCTCAGTCATGTCTGTCGGAGCTATTCTGGGTGATGAGGGTGTTGGTTGGTCCACTCTGTCTCTGCCTGGAACTGGATTCATCTAAGGCCCACTGTGACTTCTTTTTGACATACTTTGCGGACAAAATTGCTTGCATTGAGCACAACTTCGACTCCACCATTTCAGAGGCAATGGCAGAGTCAGAGGTTAGGAATGCCCTGTCTAATCATGTTTTGTGGGATGAATTTGGTGATGCCGACCAAGGAAGCTGATGCCCTGGAGTTTGTTCAGGCACCTGCTGAAGGCTCATCTTGACTGCACCGGTTTTCTTGATTCCACACAGTTGGGCTTTCATCTGACCCCTGAAGCTGCTGAGCCACTACCCGTTCAATAACTTTCCCTAAAAAGGGAAGGTTAGAGACCGGCCAGTAGCTGGCAAAGGAGTAGGGATGGTTACTTGAGCAGAGGTCGTACCACAGTCTCCTTAAGACATCCCGGCACTCTACCCTCCCTAAGGGAGGCATTGACCACCCCCGCCAGCAATGGCCTCAATGTCTCCTGGCTGGCTTTAACCAACCAGGATGGGCATGGGTCCAGTTCGCAAGAGGTAGCTCTAACCAGCCACTCCAAGGACATCCCCCGCATCAGCGGGTGACACCCACTGAAACTGATCCCATAAAACAGGACAAGACGGGGCTTCCATTATCTCTGGTTCTCCTACTGCATCAACTCCTACCCCTACTACGTTGAAGTCATCGTGAATACGAACGATTCTATCTGCGAAATAGTCAACAAATATGCCACAGCGAGCACTGGAAAATTCCAGTTTCAAGCGAAGGGAGGCAGGACTGATCAGCCCTCTCACCACCTAGGAAAGCTCATCTGGATGTGGCTTCGTGGATGCTATGAGAGCAGCAAAGAACCCTTTCTTTGCTTCCCACAGAGCCACTGCATAGGTTTTTAAACTAACTCTGTTGCAATCTGTTGGCTTTAGCACAAGTACGGTGCCACCATCACTCCAACTTCCTCCCTTCTTGCTTTAGCCTCCGAAGGTCCTCCATAAACCAGGGGAACCTGCGTAGCTGATGCTCAGGGAATGGACGCCTCAGAGCCGTTCAGTTGATGGCCTCAGTTAGCAAGATATTCAAAAAAGCCACAAGGTCATCAAGCGAATGGTTGTCAAGATTGGAGGTTAATTCCCCAAGAGCATTCCGTAACTCCTCCAGTTCCATAAGTCTCCTAGGGCAAATCAACTGAACTGGTTCCATATCTCTCCATGGGTAGACATGCGCCAGGAGACCAGCCTGAAGGAGGTAATGGTCCATCCATGACAAAGGCACTACTGACACATTCCCCACCAATGGATACCCTGCCTCAAGGTCGGTGTAGAATATCAGGTCCAGGGTATGTCCTCCATCATGTGTCTAGCCAGTAGTCACCTGAAATAGTCCCATGGATGCCATGGTGGCCATGAACTCATGCTCCACCCCCCAGTACTGGCATCGGTGTCAGCGTTGAAGTTCCCCAAGACCACCATCTTTGGGGACCTCCAACACCAGCTCTTCTAGAGTGTGCAGGGATGCCGCTGTACAAGAAGATGCATGGTATACTAGCAGCAACTCCAATCTGTCTCCATACAAATCAACCACAAGATGGTGGTCTTGGTGATGTGCCCACGGGACTGGGTGAAGGTGGGCGGCATGATTCTTGACTGGTTCCGCTCCTTCCTGGCCAGAAGAACTCAGCAAGTGGTGCTCGGGGATTATTTTTCATCATACCGAGACCTCTCATGTGGAGTCCTGCAGGGTTCTGTTTTGTCCCCTCTCCTGTTCAACGTATATATGCAGTCATTTGGTGAGGTGGTCACGAGGTTTGGCATGCAGTGTCATCAATATGCTGATGATACCCAGCTTTACCTCTCTGTTTGGTCGACCGAACCGAACTTCTGAACTGAACTCGAATTTCAAACTGAACTGAACCGAACCGAATTACCGAACTCGAATTTCAAACTGAACCAAACCGAATTTCCAAACTCTGTTCTGTTCGCCCATCCCTATTTGCTGCACTGGTTGCCTATAGTTTCTGGGCCCGATTCAAGGTGTTAGTTTTGACCTATAAAACCCTAAACGGCTTGGGCCCTGCCTACCTGCAGGACTGCCTTATTCGCCGGGCCCTGGAGTGACCCCTGCGGTCAGCCAGGGACGTCTTCTTGGAGGTTCCCCGGGGGGCAACTCTGGAGAGGGCGCTCTCAGTGGTTGCACCTAGGCTGTGGAACTCCCTTGTGGCAGAGGCCCGGTTGACTCCAGACCTACCTTTCTTTCCATGAAGATGCAAGACCTGGCTGTTCCACCAGGCATTTGGTGAGGGAGATGGGTAATGGGTGGGTGGGTTGTGTCATTTAAAAAAATTATTTCCCCCAATTTTAGCTGAATTTTAACGTATTGTTTTAAGTTGCTTTTTATTGTTGTATTTTTGTATTTGTGTTTTATTGTTAGCCACCTTGAGCTACTGGGAGCAGAAGAGGTGGGATATAAATATTTTTTAAAATAATAAATATGACAGTGGGCAGGATACTGAGAAGGGGTGGAGGTTGATGGGCAGAGCACAGAGGGGAAGAATGCCTACCCATGTATTAGGTTTGTCCCGCTAAACCTGGGGGTGGGGGGGCTAAGTGAATGCTGTCCACATGCACAAGAAATACATGCAGGGGCTGCCCATTGATTTGGCTCTACACGCTAAACATGTGAGTAGGGGCTGCACGGACCAAACTCAGACTCCAGGGTGCTGTCGTCTTGTTTGTTAACACCCTAAGATAGTAAGTAAGTGTGGTAAACACCCTGCAGGTTGGTACTACTAAGGCATTTTCTGTTTCTACCTATGAAAAATGCAAACGCTTTCTTAGTGTGTCAGTAAATATCTCCATTTTAAAGCATATTGGCAGCTGCTACAGGATTTAAACCAGAGGGTAAACTCGGAGATCTTGCCACAGATCCATGGCACTAACTTACTCCCAGAAAAGTTCCTCACAGGAAGGGTCATTATAACTGCAGACAAGCCGCACACTTTCCTCACAGCTCTACTGCTTCAAGGACACGTTGCTGGACTCAACATATTTTTGACTATCTAATAAGATGACCAGTACAAGACTGGAAATGGGGAAACAACCAGAATTTTGCTGGGAGGGGCATACCCTGATCACCAGAAGCACCACCCATCCCCCACCCCCGCCCGTGTCCTCCAGGAGCATAGCAAGGCTGTGGCGGCCTGGACTCATGTCCCAATTATGGGCTCCCCTAATGGCAATGGGGTGGGAGCTGCTGCGGACCTGTGGCCCTTGCCACTGGGGGGCGGGGGGTGGCCAGGGCCCCTGCTGCAGGTCATTGCCATGGGTCTTCAGAGCAGGTGGCCTACAGCAGGACTCCCAGGTGCCCCCCCGAGTGGTGGCAGACATTGCACGGAAGCTCCTGGCCAATCTTACTTACCCCTGTGAAGGAGACAGCACCACCCCAGCTCCCAGCAGTTCCCCCCAAAGTGGAAGCAACCCCATCAGGAAAGAAGTCTTAAGCATGAGTGGGGCTGGGAGCAACACTTCCCCCTCACTCTGAAAATCTCCCTCCTGGAGGGGCTCTTTGTAAAGCGACCTGAGCGCTGCTAGCAAGTTTTCAGACTTAGCGCCAGAGCTGGGAGTGGAATGCTGGCCCTCCTCCTCCCACCCACTCTGAGAATTTCCTATTGGCACTCAGGCCCTCGCCCCTCCTGCATCCAGGCATCCACTGAACCCCCTCGCACCGTTGTAGCTATGCCATTGTTGCCCTCCCCATCCTACACATGGGCAGAAACAGGGCTTTTGCCCTCTCCTATCTCTGCCCCACCCTTTTCCTGCCTGTGAGAGCCTGGCTCCTGTGGGAGAGGTCACAGTGGCAGCAAGCAAGCAGAGGGTAGCTAGGTTGGAAGGGCCCCTGGTACAGAAGATGGACTAGGGCCTCCTGCCCACATGGCAGGGAATGCAGCTGCACTAGGGAGCATGGACTCCTCAGGTTCATGGGCCCTGGTGCAGCGGCACCTCATATCTATTACTTCTACACCCTTGCAAGCAAGAATATTCTTTGTTGTCTTCCACTATATAAACTTTATTTACTTAGCCAATGGCCATCGTAAAACATATAAAGAGAAAGAAACATACAAATACAACAAGCAACGAAAAATAACATACTGTAAAAGAAAACCCCCAAGAAATTAATTTAGCTGGACCAGTACATCCTATAGCCTACTCATTTTATATTGTCATCTTAAATTTTAGAACTAGGGAAAGAAACTTAGCGACACCAACTGTTACATAATCCCTCAGAAGAAACACCACCATCTGTGGAAAATACAAACTTGCTGTCGTAATAGTGATCTCCAATTACAATAGGGTGGGCAGTCCAATAATATGTGTGCCGTCGTCTCTAGAACCACACTATGGTCTTTATGACTGCAATATTGACAAACTTTTTGATTGTATGGAATTCCTCTCAATCTACCTTCGGTGAAAGCCGAAGGAAAAACATTAAATCTTGCCAAGGTAAATGCCACTCTAATTTGCCCCATCCTGGGGTAAGACAAATAAGAGGCCCCCTCTCTAAGGGTGTCCTATAATTCATATACATCTGAGAGACCATTTGATTCCCCATATTTATTTATTTGTATTTATTTTATTTTAAGCAGTTCTTAGTCATACAATTTAATAAAAATAATTCAGTAAAACAATTTTTTAAAAGCAGCACACAATTTAAAACATGGTTACGACAAATAAATAAAAATAAGGGTAGGGAGGAGCTAAAAACCCTAATCCCCCCTCCCCCCCTCCCCAAATGCCTGGGCAAACAGCCAGGTTTTACAAGCCCGCCAGAATGTTAAAAGGCTTGGGGCCAGGTGAGCTTCCTCCGGGAGGGAATTCCACAGATGCGGCCCAGCCACCGAGAATGCCCTCTCCATTGTGGCCCCCCGCTTAACACGGGGGACCTCCAAGAAGGCATCCCTGGCAGACCGAAGGAGTCGCTCTGGAGCGCGGAGGGTGAGGCGGTCCCTGAGGTACAAGGGGCTGAGACCATGAAGGGCCTTATAAATCAATACCAATACCTTGAACCTGGCTTGGCACGTTATTGTCAACCAGTGCAGAATCCGAAGCACAGGTGTTATATGCTCCCGACGACCCATCCCCATCAGGAGCCGGGCCGCCGCATTCTGCACTAGCTGCAGCCTCCGAACCAGGAACAAGGGCAGCCCCACATAGAGTGCATTGCAGTAATCTAGCCTCGAGGTGACGAAGGCATGGATGAGGGAGGCCAGGTCCGACCCAGAGACGTACGGACGCAGCCTTCGCACCAGATATAACTGGTGGAAGGCGACCTTTGCCACCACCTCCACCTGTCAATCCAGGCAGAGATCTGAGTCCAATATCACCCCAGACTCTGAACCTGCTGAGCTATAGCAGGGCGAACCCCCCCAATCAGGGGGGGCGACACCTCCCTCTCTCTCCCCACCACCATCACCTCCGTCATATCGGGGTTGAGCTTCAGTCTGCTCTGCCACATCCACTCCGCCATGGCCTCCAAACACTGGGATAGCAACAAGACAGCAGGGTCTGGGTCAGCTGAGTATCATCAGCATATTGGTGACATCNGATCTTGCCACAGATCCATGGCACTAACTTACTCCCAGAAAAGTTCCTCACAGGAAGGGTCATTATAACTGCAGACAAGCCGCACACTTTCCTCACAGCTCTACTGCTGCAAGGACACGTTGCTGGACTCAACACATTTTTGACTATCTAATAAGATGACCAGTACAAGACTGGAAATGGGGAAACAACCAGAATTTTGCTGGGAGGGGCATACCCTGATCACCAGAAGCACCACCCATCCCCCACCCCCGCCCGTGTCCTCCAGGAGCATAGCAAGGCTGTGGCGGCCTGGACTCATGTCCCAATTATGGGCTCCCCTAATGGCAATGGGGTGGGAGCTGCTGCGGACCTGTGGCCCTTGCCACTGGGGGGCAGGGGGTGGCCAGGGCCCCTGCTGCAGGTCATTGCCATGGGTCTTCAGAGCAGGTGGCCTACAGCAGGACTCCCAGGTGCCCCCCCGAGTGGTGGCAGACATTGCACGGAAGCTCCTGGCCAATCTTACTTACCCCTGTGAAGGAGACAGCACCACCCCAGCTCCCAGCAGTTCCCCCCAAAGTGGAAGCAACCCCATCAGGAAAGAAGTCTTAAGCATGAGTGGGGCTGGGAGCAACACTTCCCCCTCACTCTGAAAATCTCCCTCCTGGAGGGGCTCTTTGTAAAGCGACCTGAGCGCTGCTAGCAAGTTTTCAGACTTAGCGCCAGAGCTGGGAGTGGAATGCTGGCCCTCCTCCTCCCACCCACTCTGAGAATTTCCTATTGGCACTCAGGCCCTCGCCCCTCCTGCATCCAGGCATCCACTGAACCCCCTCGCACCGTTGTAGCTATGCCATTGTTGCCCTCCCCATCCTACACATGGGCAGAAACAGGGCTTTTGCCCTCTCCTATCTCTGCCCCACCCTTTTCCTGCCTGTGAGAGCCTGGCTCCTGTGGGAGAGGTCACAGTGGCAGCAAGCAAGCAGAGGGTAGCTAGGTTGGAAGGGCCCCTGGTACAGAAGATGGACTAGGGCCTCCTGCCCACATGGCAGGGAATGCAGCTGCACTAGGGAGCATGGACTCCTCAGGTTCATGGGCCCTGGTGCAGCGGCACCTCATATCTATTACTTCTACACCCTTGCAAGCAAGAATATTCTTTGTTGTCTTCCACTATATAAACTTTATTTACTTAGCCAATGGCCATCGTAAAACATATAAAGAGAAAGAAACATACAAATACAACAAGCAACGAAAAATAACATACTGTAAAAGAAAACCCCCAAGAAATTAATTTAGCTGGACCAGTACATCCTATAGCCTACTCATTTTATATTGTCATCTTAAATTTTAGAACTAGGGAAAGAAACTTAGCGACACCAACTGTTACATAATCCCTCAGAAGAAACACCACCATCTGTGGAAAATACAAACTTGCTGTCGTAATAGTGATCTCCAATTACAGTAGGGTGGGCAGTCCAATAATATGTGTGCCGTCGTCTCTAGAACCACACTATGGTCTTTATGACTGCAATATTGACAAACTTTTTGATTGTATGGAATTCCTCTCAATCTACCTTCGGTGAAAGCCGAAGGAAAAACATTAAATCTTGCCAAGGTAAATGCCACTCTAATTTGCCCCATCCTGGGGTAAGACAAATAAGAGGCCCCCTCTCTAAGGGTGTCCTATAATTCATATACATCTGAGAGACCATTTGATTCCCCATATTTATTTATTTGTATTTATTTTATTTTAAGCAGTTCTTAGTCATACAATTTAATAAAAATAATTCAGTAAAACAATTTTTTAAAAGCAGCACACAATTTAAAACATGGTTACGACAAATAAATAAAAATAAGGGTAGGGAGGAGCTAAAAACCCTAATCCCCCCTCCCCCCCTCCCCAAATGCCTGGGCAAACAGCCAGGTTTTACAAGCCCGCCAGAATGTTAAAAGGCTTGGGGCCAGGTGAGCTTCCTCCGGGAGGGAATTCCACAGATGCGGCCCAGCCACCGAGAATGCCCTCTCCATTGTGGCCCCCCGCTTAACACGGGGGACCTCCAAGAAGGCATCCCTGGCAGACCGAAGGAGTCGCTCTGGAGCGCGGAGGGTGAGGCGGTCCCTGAGGTACAAGGGGCTGAGACCATGAAGGGCCTTATAAATCAATACCAATACCTTGAACCTGGCTTGGCACGTTATTGTCAACCAGTGCAGAATCCGAAGCACAGGTGTTATATGCTCCCGACGACCCATCCCCATCAGGAGCCGGGCCGCCGCATTCTGCACTAGCTGCAGCCTCCGAACCAGGAACAAGGGCAGCCCCACATAGAGTGCATTGCAGTAATCTAGCCTCGAGGTGACGAAGGCATGGATGAGGGAGGCCAGGTCCGACCCAGAGACGTACGGACGCAGCCTTCGCACCAGATATAACTGGTGGAAGGCGACCTTTGCCACCACCTCCACCTGTCAATCCAGGCAGAGATCTGAGTCCAATATCACCCCAGACTCTGAACCTGCTGAGCTATAGCAGGGCGAACCCCCCCAATCAGGGGGGGCGACACCTCCCTCTCTCTCCCCACCACCATCACCTCCGTCATATCGGGGTTGAGCTTCAGTCTGCTCTGCCACATCCACTCCGCCATGGCCTCCAAACACTGGGATAGCAACAAGACAGCAGGGTCTGGGTCAGCTGAGTATCATCAGCATATTGGTGACATCACACCCCGAACCCTCTCACGACCTCCCTCAAGGGCTGCATGTATACATTAAATAATAATGCAGACAGAATGGAACCCTGCGGAATGCCGCAGTACAAGGCGCGGGGCCAAGATGTTTCAGCTCCCAACACCACCCGCTGGCTTCTCCCCAAAAGGAATGAGCGGAACCATTCAAGAACAGTCCCTTCCAGACCCCCCAGGTCACGCAGCCATCTCAGCAGCAGCCCATGGTCCATGGTATCAAAAGCGGCCGAGAGATCTAGCACGATAAGAAATGTAGAACATCCTGAATCCATCTCACGGCAGAGGTCGTCGACCTAGGCCACCAACGCTGTCTCAGTGCCATAGCCAGGAGGGAACCCCGATTGAAAAGGGTCCAGGAAACCGATGCTATCTAGATGCGCCTGGAGCTCGATTGCCACCGCCCGCTCAATAACCTTCCCTAAAAAGGGAAGGTTAGAGACAGGTCGGTAGCTGGCAAGTACGTCCACATCCAATGATGGTTTCTTCAGCAGGGGGCATACCACAGCCTCCTTGAGGCTAAGAGACAACCTCCCCTGCCACAGGGACGTGTTAACCACTCTCACCAGCATCGTCCCCAATGTCTCCCTGGAGGCTGTCACAGCCAGGATGGGCAAGGATCAAGTTCGCAACTGGTGGCTCTCACAGACCCCAAGACATCCACCACATCGGCTGGCGTCACTTCCTGAAACTCCCCCTACAAAGTTGGACCAGACGGGGCCTCCGTCACCTCGCGCTCTTCACCTAGTGCCCCCAACCCAACGTCAAAGTCGCTCTCTTATGTGTTGTGCCTCCTGATCTTTTAATCTAGATCTGATAACAGACCAAGCTCTAGGCAATGGGAAAGATAGTATATAAGGTACAGAGAAACCCAGAGAGTGTAAGATTTTCTCAACCATGCCCGGTCATTTCCCAACAGCTGAATGCACCACTAACCATGATAATGAATCTGATTGAATCAAGTTCAATCATAGCCAAAATTTCAAAATGGCTAATTTAGCCATTAGTGCCACTTGGTTAATACCTGCCTCTGCCCTAGGTAATACCGCAGGTGTGCCTCTGGTCACATGTAAAATGGCACGTAACATTTTATTCTGCTCAACCTCTAGCTCATCGATCACAGCTATACTCCAAAGTGAGGCTCCATATAACAACTGGGGGACCAATTTGTCTTTAAGTAGTTTTAGGGCTGGTCTAAATAACTTTCCCCCTTTGACTCAATAGAAACCAACAATACCTTGGCATGTAGATCTTGCAGCTGCCCACGCAGATTTGTGATGAAGGAACAGCAGACACTATAACTCCAAGATAATTGTAATAACGGACCTGCTCAATGCTATAAGATTCCATAAACCACTTGTGGTATTTTGGAGCTTTGCTTATTACCAACACCTTAGTCTTAGTGTGGTTACTTAATAATAATTCTATTTTGCAATAAGCACAAAAAGCTGCCATTAACCTCCTTAGTCCTATCTGCATACATGCTATCAACACTGTATCGTCAGCATATAATAAGGTCGAAAAAATGCAATTTTCCAACCCCACTGGATGATACAAGGGGTTCACAAGGGTCTCCTTCATATCATTTAAGTATAAACCCAATAAAATGGGCACTAGAATACAGCCTTGCCTAACCCCCCTTACAACTTCTATAGGATGTTTAAGGCTGCCCTGCCTATTCATTCTCACTTGTAGAGATGCATTTATATGCACTGCTTTAACTAGATGAAACAGCCCAAGGTCAATCTGGTAATGCAGCAATTTCTGCCATAATCTCTCCCTATTCACTGTATCGAAGACTGTTTTAAGGTCCACGAAACAAATATATAGGCGAGACTTAGGGCATTTATAGACGATCCCACTTACAAGCGGGATCGCCAAACGCCGACTTTCCCCCCCGCGCAGTCTCTGCGAGCCGTGTCTGCAGTTCAGACACGGCGCAGAGTGCGAGTGCGGAACCAGGAAGTGTGGCGTAAAGCCGGCACTTCGGGAATCCACGTCGGAGGGGGCAGGCGAGCCTGCCCCCTCCGACGCGAATTAAAAAGCGGCCCCAGCAATTAGACGAGTGCCAAGAAAGGCGGCTGATCAAAGGATCAGCCGCCTTTTTGGTCTCGTCTATAAATGCCCTTAGACCTTAACTGTACATATTTTTAGCTATCAATTGGTCAAGTACAAAAATATGGTCTACTGTGGAAACTCCTTTTCTGAAGCCCACCTGCTCTCTTCCTATAAGATTCCCTGAGTCAACCCAAGTTTGTAGTCTCGTCAGCAAGTATTTTGTATATAACTTGCTGACTACACTCAATAAATTAATTGGATGATAGTTAGCTGGTTCCTTAGGATTCCCCCTCGATCCCTGGAGCCTTTTTAGATTCTAACTGTGACATAATCAGACCTACTTCTGCGGGTGTAACCGAACTGGCTCCCACTGGGCCAAGGTATCCAATGAATACAATGTGGGTTCCCTTATGTGGTTGCCTGTCCCTGAGAATATAGTCCCATAATAAGCTTCCCACTTGACTGCTGGGATATTTACTCCTTCATGACAGGGTCCTGAAGCCCATGCTGATTTAATTAGCAACCAAAATCTTGAGGAGTTACCCTCACATGCAGCACTCTCTAAATCTGTCCAGAACACCAATTGGTGCTGATTTTTCTTTTCTTTCAAGAGTTTTTTGTACTCTTTCCTTGCTGCAAAAAATGTATCTACCAATACACAGTTCGAGGGGTTTCCCTTCATCATACGCGCCAAGTGGTTCAATTCACGCTTGGCCAGCCTGCAAGAAGTGTCGAATCAGCCTGCATTCCTATTAATCCCCTGTTTACCCCTCGGACAAGCCACTAGAAAAGGATGCAACATATTAACTAGATCGTCATATACCTTTAAAAAGGTCTCTGGTGGTTGCAAATGGCTGCCCCAAAAGATTTCCAAAGTTTGGGGAGATAGGAGTGCAGATATAGATTCCTGAATCTGGGGAGACCATTTCGCTCTCCGTTCCTCCACCAAGTCAGGGCAAAAGTTCTCTGACCAATTATCCTGCAGCTCCTGCAGCTCCTGCTGCCAAAGAAGTGTTAAGCCAAGTCACTAAAGGGAAATGTTCAGTGTCAGATACTGGCAAGACAGTGAAATCCATAACATATGGGATCAAGAGCTCTGAGACCATCATGTAATCATTGTCAATGACACTTCTTCCGCAATGTGAAACAAAGGTATAGTCCCTTAGCCGGTCCCCTGGCACAGAGCACATTTAGAATAATTAACTCTGCTGTCTCCACAAGGTTCTTAAACAATAATCCAGCTCTATAAATAACCCCATCTTTGGATGTCCTACTCAAAAGCAACAAGTCTGGAACTTGGCTGTCCAAGATTGGCACCCTCTCTGATATATAGGACTCCCCAATACGGGCATTAAAGTCTCCTGCTATAAAGAGACCTTCAGAGGGGTGCAGGTCCCTTATATTGGTTATTTTGCTTTCTAGTAGGCTCCAAATCTCATCATCATAATAAGGCGAACTCATTGGGTGAATATAGACATTAACTAGAATGACCGCAAATTTATGTGGCAGGCCTATCCTCCATGCCGAAAAAAAGGGTGACTGTGATTTAAGTGAGGATACTGTAGCTTGTAATGATATAGCTGTGAGCAAAGCAAGCCCTCCACTTGGCCTACCCCTCGGCAGAGAAGATAAGGAAACTTCTGGGACTGAAAAAAATCTCAAAATCTTTGATCACCAAATTCTCCATTAACCAAGTTTCTTAAAGAACACCACAATCATAACGCCGTAGATAGTCTCTAACGTCTGGAACTTCTGCTTTGTTCCTCCAACCTGAAATATTTCAGAATAATATAGACAAGACTGGTCTAGTGGGGTTATGTCATTTAGAGTAAAGGTCCAGCACCCTGGCTGGAGCACCCAACATATTAGAGTTGTGCTGCACTAAGGATGCTCCTTCTATCCCATGGCTTAAACTCTGAGTCAATAGAGTGAAATCATTGATCATGTCATTAGCCTGATGAATAGGCCTATCTATACCCACTGTCTGCCTTACAGGTGTCCCACTTATAACTCTAAAATCTTCCCTATTTTTGACCTCTTCCGTGCCCACTGTAACTTCTTGGGTTATATCAGCGGCTATCCCTGTGTGAGCCTTAAGAGCAGGATTTGCTTGATGCAATTTGGCCTGAATAATTCCCAATCTACCCAAAATTTGACTTTGTTCCAGAACTGGTAAAGATTGGAAAGCAGGGATCCAGTGTTGCTCTTGCTCCTTAAATTTATCTGAATCTAAATTAAAACAGAAAGGCAGAGGAGCCGGTTTAAAAATGGGCAACCCTACCGCAATTGTACACACAATGCTGCAATGATGTATGAAGATCCATATTAAAAAGTTGACAGCCCCTATCGGGCCTTCTTGAGGGTTAGGCAAGGGTCAAGGTAAAGGTAAAGGTAATAGTACCTGTGGATCCAACTGCATACACAGCAAAGAATCTTGTGTAGCATCAGAGGTCCGATCCTCTGCTAAGGGGGCTGGAGTGTTAGCAATAAATACCTCAGGCTGTAAACGTGGTCCGTTAGACGAAGTGTGCTGTTCATCGGCTCTACCATCTTTGTTCACTTGATGACCCGAACCCACTATTGGACTATGACCTCCCCCAAGACCATCACGATCAGCCAAGAAAACCCTGGAAACCAAGATCCTTTGTGACGGTAAAAATTCCTTTGCTGCCAAGATCTTTTTTACTGGAAAAGCACTTCTGAAATGGATAACGAACCTTAAGGCTTGGTCCGTGGGAGGTAAAAAATAAAACCTAACTATTTCTGTTGATTGAAGTTTGAGGTTAATTAAAGTCAACAGATGTTTCCTTATTAAAAATTTGGTGTACCAAGCTGGCATGACTCCATTTGGGAGAGAAAAAATCTTCAATAAAATGGATTTTGAATCATATGATAACAGTTGGCTTTGCGATACTGCCTGACGCTCTGTAGGCATAAATGTCCTTTTTGTTACTCCATTAATTGGTATTTTTTGGTCTACAGAGTCCCATTCAGGAAGAGCTCTTGTGAATAAATGAGAAACTATAGATCTTGTATCCTTAGCTACCTCCTATAAACAGGACTGTACTCCTTCAGTTATACCTGTCATGTCTGCAATTCCCTTAAACAAAGTTTCAGCAAGTTTGTTAACCAAAACACATTGATCCCCTAGTAATTTGTGTTTGGTGAACTATATCAATCATAGGGGAGATGATTCCCTCTATCAGACACCCTGTCTGACCGAGTAGGAGATTGGGAGATAGGGCTAATTACCCTCCAAGGGTGCAAATCGATTATGTGTAGCAATTTGTGGCACCGAGTGACCCTTACTAGTAAGTTCTCTGAACCCAAGATCTTGAAATTTCAGTTGTTTTAAACTCAGTGACTCAAGTTCTGGGGATATGGTAAGCTGACGTGCCCTTTTTTTTGCCTGTATATTACGAGGAATAGCACCTTTATCCATTTTTCAGACAAAAAGAGAGAAATGTTTTGCCCTTCACGGGGCATATATTGGCAGTATTTGATCCGTGGTAGTTTTGGATCCCAAGACAACAACTTTCAGGGACCCAAATAAATTTCTACCTACGATCGTTTACTCCTAGGACTCCTGCCCCAATTGATCACAAAAACCCCCAACCACTCCGTACACAAAGAGTAAACACCAAAAAACTGTACAAAGAAATAAATAAAGGAAATAAATGCCTGGCTCCACCGTCCAAGGCTGCATGCACAGCCTGGTGGAACCCATCTTTTAAACCCCCCAGGGGTCACAACTGTCCAATCTCCAGCTCCCTAGGCACCAATCAGGGACCCATGCCACAGCTGACAATGGAAGAGGTTAGACTGGCAAAGCGTCCCAGCGGGGAAACTCCTTTGCTCCTCCAGCAGCTCTCGCTGCAATATCACACAGTCTCATCACAGGCAGCAGCTCGCACACGCTCCAGGCGAGCGGCAACACTCTCCCCCAGCTCTGCGTCCTCCATCTTTAGCAGCAGCTCAGAGGATTAGAACCCATGACTATGGGTTTCCTGAGCAAGGAGCCTCACCATTAGACCACCATGCCCTATGCCCACCACTACCTCTGTCCACCCTACACCTTGTTGTCACTGCATATGCTCCGGGAGGGTGGGGGTGGGAGAGTAGTGGTGCAGTGCTGCCTGAAAGCAGTGCCCGGCTGTGGGGAGAAGGGGATGAATGGGAGCATGAGCTAATGCTCGGGGAAAGAAATGGGGAGGCAGGGGAAGGAAAGGACTACACCCAGGGGATGTCCATGGCCAAGAGGGAAACTGGTTCCCTGCCTCCACCCCAACTGGTACCCCTGACTAGAGAAAGTCTGTCCTGACTTGGGTGCCTTTAGACACAACAGAAATGGGTGTCTGGATGTGTGTTGACACCATTGTTTAGACACGCGTACGTCCCCGTGTTTACTGCGTTGCATTGCTTACACAATTACATCCACTGGTACTTATTTAAACACTGGATGTCAGCACTGACATGGAGCCCACCACAGCTTCCCCGGATGATATCCCATCATGCGCTGCTCCCTCCCCTCAGTAAAAAGCATGATATCCCTTAACAGAATGGCTGCTTAGAGCCAAAGCCGCCCAATAGAAATGAGTTAAACAGGTAAGAAAGCTGAAAGTAGGCTGCTAGCCCTTTAAGAAAGGCCCAGAGTGGGTGGCAGGAAGCAGAAGTGACTGAGAACTGGGTGTGGCCACCCCACTATATAAGAGACAGCTGAGCCAGCCAAGCCTTAGTCTGTGGTAGGCTCCAGCAGGAGAAGGAGCTCTGATGTGGTTCCGGAGAGGAGAAACTGCCTGGAAGTGGAGGAATGCCCATTGCTGCTCTTGACAGAGAGGAGGTTTGAAGGCTGTGTCACGGGTTTGAAGGTCCAACACCCCACTTTCCTTGGTTGGGTGACTCAATTTCCCTCACTTGCAGCCCACCTGAACCAGTTCTCTCTCTGGCTGGTCCAGTTCTGCAAAGGGGAGAATCCTTTTGCCACTCAAGGTCCAGAAAGCTTCCCGTTACCACTCTCTCTCTCTCTCTCTCTCTCTGTTCGCAAGAGTTTGCAAGCTCAAGTTACTCACTTGTGTTCCCAATGTTAAACCACAGACACTTCTTAATAAAGATAAGAAGAAAGTTTATTGATTACATAAGCCAAGAATTTGATACAGAGTGGCTAAAGAAATGAAAAGTATTATAACGCATTCCTATTCTATACTGGGTGAATCCCTATATAAATCTTACCCTATAGAAAGTCCATACTTGAGGTTATTCTGTCAGTGATGTAAAATGACTGGGCACTGATCTCTTAGCTGGTAGAAAGCAAAGTTCTTCCTCTCACTGCATGTCTTACAGTAGACTCGCTTGCTGGCATGCAAGATGCAGATGAGATGAGCTCTTGCTCCAAGAGATAGCAGAAGATGGTCGACCCATCTTTGTCTTGTCTGTTGGCTTCAATAGCATTTCAGAGTCTTTGTTTCCTTTCCTGCCTTGGAGAAGCTCCATGGTTCAAAGCACGTCCGCAGAAAAGTAAACAGGAAGATCCATTTGCATCTCCATAGGACTCTGTCTGGTGTCTCTCTGAAACCACATCCTTTATCTATCTCCATTTCCTGGAGGGATTTTCCAACTGTCAGTTTACACTACATGATTACATGAATTGAGTAGTCAGTTCTCAACATTACATCGATGTTTAACCTTTAGATTTACATATATGCTAGACCTATAGTTCAGTATCTCTCCTGTGTGACCTTATGTTCCTTCGTAACAGGCTGAAACAAAGGAGAGCAAGTAAAGACTGTTTGTTATTTGCCATTCAGTGGACTGCTATCTGACTTGGTTGGGGTTAGATAGCCAAGGGGGCCAGAGGGGTTGCATACCTGGCATAGAGTAGTCGATGGGAGAATTATATATAGGGAATTAGCAAATATCAGTTTATTTATGTGACTGAGTTTTTTTACAGGCCTGATTCTGACAACACTCACTGCACATCACTGCAAAGCTGTTACAATCCCATGATGCACTGCTCCCTCCCCTCGCTATACAGTGCTGTCACTTCCAAATCCTCTTCCCTCGGTAATGGTGAATCTTCTAAAAAAAAAAAAAGAGAGAGAGAGAAGGTTGCTTCCTTGTAACCAAGGTTCTTCAAGATGGCTCCATACATTCTCACAATTGGAGTGGATTCTGAGAGAGTACATTGACGGGGTGAAATGATGGGGAGTGAGGAACTCTAAATGAGTGCACACAGGGGCAGATCCATGTGGAATTAGGCCCTCCTCCCCACCTGTCCAAGTAGAGCCATCACGGAATGAGTCCTGCTAGCTGGAAGGAATGGGACATCACAGGCCAGCTGCTTCTAGTTAGAAAACAGTGTCTGTCTGCCAGTACAACATTGACCATTTCCCCACCCTATTCCCCCACACCCGTGGAATGCTCTGTTACTGCAACTAAAGTTTTAAAAGTATGTCCTGTTTTACAGTCCCCAATGGCCCTATTTACAAATGTGCCCAAATTTCTTAGTCAGCCCAGCTCCTCGTATGTTCTTCTGAGCAGAAGAAAAATAAAAATAACACTTTGCTGTAAGAGTAATCCTCCTCTATCCCAGCTAATTTTGAAATACAGGACAGATCAGAAGGAACACCCACCTGTGAAAAAGGTAAACAACCAAAATCCAGCTAGAACGGCTGCCTCCATTTGCCCAAAGCAGAAAAATAACTGAGTCGGCCTAGAAGGCAGCCAAAGGAAAGGAATTCATAATGACTTTGTTCTATCCAGTCTTCACTTGTTGGCAGAAGGACTGGATTGGCACAGAGGGACCATTTGGAGAACTGGAATTTTAAAAAGCTGATATTTGCAATGAACAGTACTCTGGTAAGAAAAGTCTATTATTTCTCAAAGATTACCTTAGCCTGTACTTTACAAACATTTGAGGTTATTTTTCACACTAATATAGGACCTCTTTCCTGTGAACACCCACTCACCCTTTTGCTTTCACGTCTATCACACATTTCAAAGAAGCAAAAGGCAGCCAGCATGGATCAGTGATCTGTGCCACACAAGTAAATATCTGATCCAAGGAAGAAATCTAAAGTATGCCATTGACTGCAATGTAGTTCAATCATGCTGGGTACTCTACTCGAGGACATTAGACTCTAGCATTACACAGGAAGGATCGATCAAAGTCTAAGGTCCCCGTAGAATGTCATTTGATATGTGCAGCAAGCAACCGTCACACCCTCTCAGTCAGCTGACTAATGTGGAGCATAGTTAAAAATGTGGGGCAAAATGGGACCACTGGAGGGGCATGGTTGATTTTGGAGGAAATTGGGCATATAGATTTAAACAGGCTGTAGGAATAGATATATCGGCCTGAGGAACTCAGGAATGCCAGGTAGAGAATAACAAAAGGAAGAGGGAATGACTGAAAGGAGGTGGGGGAAAGAAGTGCCTTAACTTACCCTCCTACTGGGTACATGTGCTGAGCTACTAAAATCCTCAGGCAGAAAGTAGCTGCAGTTGTCTCCCTGTTAGTGCAAAGGTTTTCAGACCTTGTGATATTTGGCACCCAATGAAGAACTAAAGTACAAGCATGTTAATCTTTACAGCTGTAAAGCATGTAATGGAGTAGAATTTCAGTCTTCACTCTGCTCTGCTTTATTCTTCTTTTTTGTTACCCTGATTTACCTCATTTTCAATCATTTCATCTCATTCATTTGCAAAGAATCCACCTCTTCTAGACAGTTTGTCCCGAAAGAGTGATGAATTTCAGTCCAAAGCCTTTCTCTTGAGAAGGTGGTTTTTCAGTGTGTCACTAGCTTTAAGCAATGCATTGACGTGCCTCACATTTTTTTTCTTCATAAGTTCCCAAGTTGACAACACAAACATGCATATTTAGGAGTCATTTCCTAAATGACCTAACCTCATTTCAGCCATTCCCTCTTCCTTTTGTTATTCTCTGCCTGGCATTCATGAATCCCTCAGACTGATATATCTACCCCTACAGCCTGTTTAAATTCATATTCCCATCTTCCTCCAAAATCAATCATTCCCCTCCCATTTTTCTCTCCAGTTTTGCCCCATGTTTTTAACTATTGATATTCCACATCAGTCAGTCAGTTCGCTGGGAGATAGTGTGAGTGTTCTGCAGGCACTGAAGGATCTGGCCCCTATGCCCTTCAGCACATACTTCAATTTAAAAAGGAAGATAGTTCCAAAGGGGCTGGGCCTTCTGCCTCTTCAAAAAACAACCCCCCACCCTCACCCCGCAACCCATTTATTGTGCTCGGCACCTTGCAGAATCTACACCTAGAGATGTTATGATGCTCTGAAAGGGGCGTGGCCACATCAGAAAGGGGTGGGAGGAAGCCGCTCTTCCATCCCTTACTCCCCATCCTCGAATGTAATTCCCCCTTCATGTGTTTACCCTTTGTACCTTCCCCTTTCAAAAATTGTTTTAAATTGATTTTATATATAATAATAAGTATTATTTTTATAGAATGCCCTTCTGCCATGGCACTCGGAGCGCTTTACATATAACACAACTTTTAATCCTCATAACAACCCTGTGAAGTAGGTTCGGCTGAAAGAATATTGTGACTGGCCCAAGGTCACCCAGTGAGTTTCTTACTAAGGCAAGACTTGAACCGGGGACCCCCACTTCCCAGTCCAAGTATGGTGCACTTAGCCATTACACCACACTGAATCTATAAAAAAAATTATGACTGCAATCCAGCTCAGCACAACTGCCAGCGCAAAGGGCTGTGCGCTGGCAGAGGGCCGGAAAAAATCAAGCGACTGAGAGCTGGGGTGTGTGGGCACCAGCGGAATCAGAGTTCCGATGGCCACACACTGTATCCGAGGAGTGGGGAGCACTGCCCATGCAAGGGGTTCACAACCCCAGGGCCAGTGGACACCCCAATGGGGTTTACTACCCCCATGGGGAAAGCCCACCACTCCCTGGAAACCAACTGGTTGTGTCTGCAGGGACCTGCCTGCTCCAAACAGGTGTAAGGCAGGTGTAGCCACAGGAAGAGAGGTGCTGGCTGCCCTGACCCGTCAAAGCTGCTGCATTGCGGCCCGGGAAGCTCATGAAACCAGCCTATAGCACCCACCCTCGATCGCTATCGCGGGAACCCTGGACAGTTCCCTGTGGGACCTAGCTCCTGTCCCAGCACCACAGCACCTTGAGAGGTACAGGAGGGGCAGAGTCTCATGTGGGGGATTGTCCAGGGCTCCCACAATCATGGATGAGTGCTGGAGGCTGGGTTCAGGGTCTGCCCGGGCTGACGTGCAGCAGCTTTGGAGTGTCAGGACACCCATGCCAGCCCCACTTCCTGCTGCTCCTTCACTGGCCCCGCCTCCTCCAGTTCCCCCTGCATGGTGCAGGGCCCGGAAGTGGATTTGGCACTGGCACCATGGTCCCTTCTGCCGGTGCAGCTTCTCTCGGCGCTTAGGTGGATCTCGGTCATAGTGTTTGGTTGTATTTTAAATGTTGTAAATGCTTTGAGCACCATCTGGCAGAGGGTGAGGAATAAATCAGATTATTTATGATCATTCTGACGGCTCCCTTAGAACCGAATTGCTGCATCTGAGTGTATGTTTGTGGTAATGCTTGCTACTCCAATACCTTGCCTTAGTTCAGACACAATGTAAGGAGTAGGATACCAAGGAGTATCTCCTGAGTTACTATATGTGGAGATGTTGTTACCATTACAAAACTTTCTTTGATGCACAGGAGCCCTTACCCAATGTCCTTCTACTTGTGAAAAGAGTGTCAGAGGCCAGGGTTCTTGTCAGTGAGTAACCAGTGCCTCCACCTGACTTTCAGGAAATGAATCGGGAACCCGATCACAATTTCCCATATGCCTCTCATCCCTCATCAACCCCTACAATGCCCACGCCAGGAGCTACTACTGCTTCACAATCAAATTAATTCAGAAAGACCAACAGTATGAGGTTTAGTTACAATGTACATACGGGATAAGGAGGAGGGAAGGGGACTGAAAAAGCAAAAACAATTACAAAAATGTATAAAATCTACTATAATGTACTACGCAGTCCAGATCAAACAACCTCCCCAACTAAGAGTCTACTAATCTCTGACCTTGGTTGAGGCTATTGACCCAGGAACCGAGGGGAGTGCTGAAATGTCCCTGGTATATAGCTTTTACAGGAATGGTCTGACTCCACTGCCAGCCAGCCGCACGTTTTTCTGCACCTCTCCACAGCTGAGCAGTGCCAATCCCTTGCTTTCTCTCTGCTGTTCTTTCAGGTAGGGATGGGCGAACAGAACGGAGTTTGGAAATTTGGTTCGGTTTGGTTTGAAATTTGAGTTCGGAAATTTGGTTCGGTTTGGTTTGAAATTCGAGTTCGGTTCAGTCGACCAAACAGATCAAGTTCGGTTGAATTCCGAACTTCCGAACCAAGTTCGGCCATTCAAAACCAGGTTTTTTGGTGTGTGTTGCCCTTAGGGATGGGCGAACAGAACGGAGTTCAGAAATTCGGTTCGGTTTGAAATTCGAGTTCGGTTCGGAAGTTCGGTTCGGTCGACCGAACAGACTGAGTTCGGTCCGAACTCTGAACTTCCGAACCGTGTTTGCCCATCCTTACTTTCAGGGCTGCAATGCCAGACTAGACCAGGAGCTCTCTCCTTTGCTCAGGTCCCAGACTAAGGTCTACCACTCTGCTGGTTCTGTAAAGAAAGCCTGGACTCAGGAGGAGAAATGGAGAGCTTCCATCATCTCCATGGCATAAAGCTCTCCCTTTTGGGAACTGCTCTTCACAGTCTCCTAGCTGCTACTCTCTCTCCTGTTTCCACTTCCAGGTAGGTCAAACAGAGATCACCTCTCTCCAAGTCTGCCTCAGAAAACACTTTTACTACCTGGTGCACCTGATCAGGGGAAGTTCCTAGCTCCAGAAAAAGAGAAAAGAAATACCCTGGCCTGCTCTCCTGGATTAAGGGGTCATATATATATATATATATATATATATATATATATATATATATATATATATTAGCCCATGAGCAATGCTGCAGTGTGTGATAGCGAAGGTATGACACTACACATGCTAACTACTACAGTGTAGTATAGACATATATATAATCACACATACCTGTCCTGCATTTGTCCAGTTTATAGTTCTGACTCTTAAATTGCTTGAGGAAGGGCCCTGTGTGGCCTGGAAGCTTACATACTCTCACCAACACAAGCTGATCCAATAAAAGGTATCAGCTGAACTACTTTGTCTCCATACTTAAAATCACGGACTCATATTGGCTGCATTTTCCCCATTTGCAGTATGGGGGAAAACATAATGAATAGGGGGACCTGTTTAAAATCATGGTCTCAGCAAAGTATTAGGCTGCAATTCTTATTCCAGAGTAAGCTATATGAGGATTTCAGTCATATTATTTCTGTCATGTATTGACTTTCGTAAGGAATGTTACACTGGGAGATCATGATAACATGAGGTTCTCCTTTGATTTATGTTAGAGGGGTATGTGTGTGTATCCTGTAGAACATAAGAGTTTATTTGATAATCCAGTGACACAAACAATACCTAAGAGAGAATGTTGACCTGCTGCTGCAGCTATTACAGGTAGCCTGCCCATGGAGTCTCATGTGGCTGCACCCATAGTCTTTCTCAGGTCAGCCAGTGGTTTTTTTGGCTCTGCCCTCCATGCATCTAGTACTACTGACAGCAAGGGTGTGGGCAGGGCAGGGGGATTCTTGGTAACTGCTCCCCATCAAAAGCCCAAGCCTGTGCATGTTAGAGAAATGGCGTAAAGCATTTCTGTTTAGGCAGGCTTTGGTGGTTGGGGATGAGTTAGGGATTGGTGGGTACTAGGGATTAATTTTAATTAGTTTCATTGAGGTTTGTGACTGTACCTATATTATTGTAAACTACCCTGATCCCCTTGTCTTGGGATAAGAAGTACCACAAACAAAAACAAATAAACATCAACTGATGACATCAATCCAGCTTCTGCAAGTGGAACAAAGGAAGAGTGTACACATTAGAGATTTGCTGTCTAGATAGGAAAGCCAGGGTGTAGCTCGGAGGGGACAGTTCGGTCTTATAATTAAATGATATATCTCCTAATGTTAATACATAGTTATATTAGGGAGTGATTGTACATTTGTTTCATGCTGGTACCAGTCGTCCTTAACAAGGTTCTAAAAGCAGGCGGAGTATTGTACTACTTGTGATGGTTTCATATCACATTAAGTATGCCAAAATATCAAGTAGCTTAAAAAGCCAGAACTTTCTACGCTGCCAACAACATAGTAATACATTTTATATTATTCTAGTGCTTTGCATCTTAAATAAATAAATAAATAAACTCTTCTCCAATTTTAAACAGACAAAGATTGGTTTTCAATGGTTCAAAAGAACATGCTTCCAAGTTCCATATGTAAGCTTCCAGTACCTTGGCTCCCCCTTCTGTTCATTCTGTGTAAATGATGCACTGATCAAATGGCACTATAGGTCATGTGCTAGTGGAGAATCAATTTCTTCCTATGTTCAGACGTTGATTCCTGGAACCATTAGTTCTAAAACATGCAGGAGGAGAAAGTTATTATCCATATTGCTCCAACAGTAGTCTACTATGGAAACAAGATAATATGCTATAAGTAATTAAAGCATTCTTCAATTAGTCAGATTAAACCAATTAATACATGCATCACAGATTAAAATAGAAATTGCAAAAAATAAATAAAGCCTTCAAAATTGAAATGTTTTAAACAAAAAATTCAAAACTTAAAAAAAAAAATCTCTATCTATTCTATCTATCTTATCTATCTATCATAATCTGCGCTTAGGAGCAACCAAACAGATTGCATTGTATAAAGCTATAATTAGGTTCTGTAGTATTCAAGTTCCAACCTATTAATTGGTTGGAAGTAACACAATCAATCAACAAAAAAGTTTAATTGGCCAATAGTCTTGGTAGCTGCCATTGGGCAATAAAACAGTTATGATCACAATGTGATTAACCCTTGTCTTCTGCTGTGAATTAAACAATGTTTTTCATGTCATGGAGTAGATTCCTATTCCAGTCGTTTAGCACTGAAATGGCTTGAATGTGTAAGCTAGGATGAAATGTGATGGGGTAGATGTCTACCCCAGGCCAGAGTATAATATACCCCATGGTAAAATGAATTGGGGCATGTTTCTACCCCAGAGCCTTTTTGGGGTCACATATAAAAATGGTTAATGGTAACCAACTTTCCTTTGGGGATATTGTGTACCTGTGTGCAAGTGACAACGTCCTAAAAAGGAAAAGTTGGAGAGCTACGAACTTGCAAGATTTTACAAGAGATGTGGCCCGGGGTACATCTTACCCCAAAACAAAAGATAAATTAAAAGTTCATCTGGTTAAAGATTGTACCATAAAGCACTGTTGGGAGGCTCAAACAGGCTTGGAAAAGCAAAAAGGCAAAAATATAAAAGCTAGCAACAAGGATGTAGTGAGACTAAAAGAGAGAATAGATTGTCTCTTGATATACCAGGAAGTGCAAATAAAGCACTATTTATTTATAAAAATAAATTGGCGCTCTCCCATCCTCCTGGGGAAGGTAGGATCTAGGGAGGGAAGGCTGGTGTCATGAAAGGCACTCAGGGACAGCAATTAGATAGGCAGCCATTATTTATTTATTTATTTATTTATTTATAAATTTCTGTCCCGCCCCTCCTGCCATGCAGCTCGGGGTGGCTCCCAACATATTAAGACAATAAAATCAATTTAAAACATAACATATTATCAGACATTAAAACAGGGCTAAGAACAGCATAAAACCCAAGATAGGTGGGGGCACTAAACACCCCCCCCACCCTCCCTCCCAAAGGCCTGGGCGAACAGCCAGGTCTTACAGTATTGACGAAATGTTAACAGGCTTGGGGCCAGGCGAGCTTCCTCCGAAAGGGAGTTCCAAAGCCGCGGCCCCACTACTGAGAATGCCCTCTCTATTGTGGCCCCCCGCTTAACACGGGGGACCTCCAGGAAGGCACCCCCGGCAGACCGCAGGAGCCGCTCTGGGGCACGGAGGGTGAGGCGGTCCCTAAGGTATGAGGGGCCGAGACCGTGTAGGGCTTTATGGATCATCACCAACACCTTGAACTTGGCTCAGCACACTATCGGCAGCCAGTGCAGAGCTCGGAGCACAGGTGTAATATGCTCCCGACGGCCCGTCCCTGTAAGAAGATGAGCCGCCGCATTCTGCACTAGCTGCAGCCTCCGAACCAAGCACAAGGGAAGCCCCACGTAGAGCGCGTTGCAGTAGTCGAGCCTCGAGGTGACGAAGGCATGGATGACGGAGGCCAGGTCCAGGCCGGAGACATACGGACGCAGCCTACGCACTAGATACAGCTGGCGGAAGGCAGCCTTAGCGCCTGCC
>QEPC01011191.1:93464-103598 GCA_003113815.1 Sphenodon punctatus
TTTTTGCAAAATTGGGGCTTCAGCAGTCGCCTGTTTATAATGAAGAGTGGCTGTACATTTAAGTATTCAGGCAGCTGCCGCTGCCTGAAAATTATATAATATGTGTGTGTGTGTACACGGACACATCTGTTCTGCATCTGCACAGTCTATGCTTCTGGCTTTTACATGGCCAAGGAAGGGCCCTGTGTGGCCAGAAGACTTACACATTGGGTATTTTCAGACGTTACGAGATCATGCTCAACCACAGTCAATTCCCTGTGGTGGGGAATGCCCTCGTAATGTCTGTTGGGGAACCGGAAGTTCCCCCCCAGATGTTAACCATGCTCAATCCCTGCTGGGAATCTCATTCACCACGCGATCGGGTGGACCAGCGGGGCCGGCGCCCATCGTGTGGTGAATGAGATTCCCGGCGGGGATGAAGGGGCCCGTCACGTCTGGATGGCGATCACGGCCCAGAATCCCCGCCAGGATTCCGGGCCATGGTCATTTCAGGCGGGTGCTGCGCCTGCATTGGCCACGGCGCCCGCCCATCTCCCCAGAGGGCGGGTGGTGGGGGAGCGTGGGGGGGGAGGACGTGCGGCTGCACGTTGTGCCGCATGGCCCCGCCCCCTCCCCAATTCCCCGCCGGGATCCCCTGGCCCGTCTGTTGGCCATGCCGGAGTGATCCCGGCGGGGAATCTAAGGATTGTTTCCGTGACGGGGCGAATGCCACCCAGTCACGTCTGAAAATACCCATTCTCACCAAAAGAAGTTGGAGAAATAAATATCCTCTGACTTACTGAAAAATGAATGAATATCCTCCACCTGGGTGTGGGCAGCTAACAAAAACACAGTTTTTCATTAAAATAGGTGACTTTCCTTCCAGTCTTCCTTGGTTATGCCCCAGGTATGAAAAGAGGCTTATTAGGTTAGGGCTCTTCAGCTTGCAGAAGAGATGGCAGAGGAGATAGGGATAGAAGTTTACGAAAGCATGAGTGGTGTGGAACAAGTAAAGAGAATGTGGTTATTTGCCCTCTCTAAAAATACTACAACTAGAGGACACTGAAATTAACTGGCAGCACATTTTAACAAATAAATAAGTACTTTTTCACTCAACGTACAATTCACTTGTGGAACTTGTTTCCAGAGAATGATAAGGTCAATAGCATAACTCGGTTTAAAAAAAGGTTGGATAAGTTCTTAGAAGATAGTAATTTCTGGACCTAAAAGTCAAATAGGTCAGGGAGTGTAAATAGCGGGGTGTAAATAGCAGCAGGAAATGGATCACTCCATTATGACCTGTTGTGTACTTCTCTGAAGCGGCCAAAGGTGGTCACTGTCAGAGGCAGGATGCTGGGCTGGCTGGACTATTGGTCTGGCACAGTATGGACTTCTGTTCTTACAAAAACTGTTGCTACAACATATTGGGGGCCTACGTGTTTAGTAGAATTCAAGGCAAGATTAGTCATGTGTAGCAAGAGTGTAGCTGTAACAGGGACAGGTAGTACAGTAGCTGTGTCAGAGCCCATGCTCCCTGCTACAGCTGCATCCGCAGTCCATGAGGAGCAGCAGGGGGTAGGCTGGGATCCATTTTCTGCACCAAGGCCCGTTCTAATTCAGTTACATCCTAACTTGTAGAGATAGAAAGAACACTGATATAGACAAAAGGATTATTTTAGAAAGCAAGAATACTTTTAATTTCTAATGCTTCATGGTCCATGAGCCAGCCATTAACTGATGGGAGTCTAGAGAGAAACATTTATTCCTCTTCCATAATTGTTTGTTATGGTTTATAGCTCCCACTGAAGCATATGATATTTACTATCAAAAGCCTCTAGGAGTGACTGGAATTGCAGGGCAGAGTATAATGATAGGTAGGAGGCTTCCAGGAGCGGCTGAAAAGGTGGGGGGAGCTGGGTGGAATGACATATAAAAGTAGGAGCTGGAATGATAGGTACAAGGGCACTGGGAGCAGCTGGAATGATGGGAGGCTGAGTGGAAGATGCTGGGAGGGGCTGAAATGATGGGGAGCTGGGTGGAATGACACATAAGAGGCAACCAGGAGTGGCTGGAATGATGGAGGCTTGGGTGGAATAACAGGTATGAAGCCACCAGGAGTAGTTGGAATGACAGTTGGGTGGGTGGGTGGAATGATAGGTGAAATGACAATGAGGAGCTGAAACAACAGGGAGCTGGCTGAAATGACAGGTGTAAGGACCCAGTCCCCCTCACCATCTTTCTATTCCCTCTCTATGCCAGGCTTCCTCAATTTTTTCCCCACTGGCAAATAAATAGTTAAGAGAGTGACTGTCTGTAGTTAGGTGCATTGAATTCCTTTAAGCACACAAAGAACAGGGCTGCAAGGGAAATGCTCTGATGAAGAGGGGTCTGCAAAGCAATCTCCTCTCCTTCTCCCACCTTCCTGTGAAATTGAAGAGGCTGCTCCCAGATGGAAAAATAGTCCATTGGTGAAAGTAACAAAGCTTGGGGCTGCAAGGGAAACTCTCCAAAAGGAGGGGTCTTCAAAACAATCTGATTCTCCACACACCCCCACCCCCATGAAGCTGACAGTGCTGGGGCTGAAAGGGGAACTTGCTGGGAGAAGGGATGGAGTCAGGGAAAGACATATATGGTTACATGCATGAAGAGTTTGTGACCTGCTCAGAATTCCTTCAGATGCATAACTGAGAAATCTTGGAGTTGCGAGGCAAACACTCTGGTGAGGAGGGATCACTACAGGGAGCAATATCCCACTCCAGTCCCTACTCCCTTTGCTGGCAAAATTGACAAGGTGGTCAGTTTCAGCAGCAGGATTTTTTGTTGTTGTTTTTTTACCCAGGAGCAGAGCAAAGTTTGGGCTGAAAAGGAAACTCTCTGGCTGGCTACTGGGCTGTTAATCAAGCTCAGGTTGGTACTGTGGTAGCAGAGGGAATTTAGTGCATTCCCCTTTCAAAAAACAGTCAGATTCTTAGATAAAGAAATCTTTGATTTAAGAGAAGAGTTAAGGCTCTTACAAATTCAACTGTTTCAGAAAGTATGGAAATTATAAGCTAAGACTTCTGTCTTAACGTGCATGCCATATAAGTAGTAAAGTTGTTGTACAGTCTTACATTTTGCTTACTTACAATCTAGGCTCCATGCACCCACACTTTGCCTTGGTCTTTCAGCCCCAATCGTCTTCCTCTGTGGGTTGGGGGTAACACTAAAGCTGGAGAGAGCAGGGAGCAGCTTGCTGATTTCCCTATGAGCTTTTATTTGGGTTAGGGAGAACAAGAGGAATGTGGACAGCAGAGGCTACAGGTAGTTTGTATTCATATTATTCTCTCCGCCTAACCTTACCTCACAGGGTTGTTGTGAGGATTAAAAGTTGTGTTAAACTATTGTACGTAAAGCACTCTGAGTGCCATGGAAGGGGGTGCTATAAATAAAAAAAGATTATTATTATTATTATTATTATTATTACTACAACGATTGGGGTCGGACTCTATTAATTAGAAACATGGAGGAGGGCTAGTCTTGCTGTTTCCGGCTTTGGTGATGTCCCTAGTCTGTAAGATTGAGGCTATGCTGTAGTTTGGTGATATCTCAGCAGTACTCCTCCATTTCTTGAGGTTGTACAGACAGCACGGATATTATTTATTATTAAAACGTATACGCTGCCCTCTCCTGCTATAAGCATCTCAGGGCAGCTAACAACATTTAAAAATACATAATTAAAAGCAACCTAGAATCCCCAGATTAAAATAACCCTAACCCAGCCCACCCACCCCATCTCCCTTGGTAAATACCTGGCAGAACAGACAGGTCTTACACTGTCTACAGAAAGAAGTGAGGTTGGTGGTCAAGTGGACCTTCAACGGGAGAGAGTTCCAGCACCACGGTGCAGCCACAGAAAATGCCCTCCTCATGGTTGACACCCGGGAAACCCCAAGGAGGGTGCCCCCGGCCGACTGCAGGGGCTGATCCAGGATCCGGAGGTCCTGCAGGTAGGTGGGGCCCAGGCCAATTAGGGCTTTAAAGGTCAACACCAACACCTTGAATTGAGCCTGGAAGACTATCGGCAGCCAGCGCAGAGAGTGAAGCACCGGTGTAATGTGCTTGTCTCAGCCTTAGAAGACGGGCCGCTGAATTCTGCACCAGCTGTAGTCTCTGAACAAGCACCAAGGGTAGCCCCACGTGAGTGCCTTACAGTAGTCGTCTTCAGGTAATAAAAGCATGGATGATTGTGGCCAGATCCAAGTCCAAAACATACGGCCTAAGCCGATGTACCAGATGTAACTCGCGGAATGCCCCATTCACCACAGCCGCCACCTGGACATCCAGGCAGAGCTGTGGATCCATGAGCACCCCCAGACTCTGGACCTGAGATACCAGGGGAGGATGGACCCTATCAATGATGGGGGCCATCACTTCTGTCTTGTCAGGATTTAACTTCAGGGGGCTCGCCCTCATCCAATCCCCCACAGCTGACAAACACTGGGTAAGCACTGAGATGCCTGACCTGGGTCAGATGAAAATGAAAGAAATAGCTGGGTGTCATCAGCATATTGATGACACCTTACACCAAACTCCCTGACAACCTCCCCCAAAGGCAGCATATACACATTGAGCAAGAGAGGGGATAAGATGGAAGGTTGCGGGACACCACACGAGGCCCCGGGGAGAGGATGAAAAATCACCCAGCACCACACGCTGGGTTCTCCCAGCCAGGAAAGAGTGGAACCATTCAAGAACAGTCCCACTAATCCCTGCCCGGTCCCACAGTAAGTCACCAACAACTCATGATTGTCACGCTGCATTTCCGATCCCGGATGTGACGGGGTATGCTAAGCAACCCGATAGGGAACACCGGACAACAACCCCAGCAGGGGTGGTGGACCCCCTAGGAAAGCAGGGGCAATACCCCTCCTGGCCCCCTGGGACTCCCCCAGCCGGCAGAGGCTTTAAAAAAAATAAAATTGGCCACATCAGCCAATGTTCGGAGCCATCTCGAAGAACCTTGTTTAGAAATACAAAAACCTTCTGAAAGTTTCTGCCTCTAAACAAAGTTACTCGAGATGGCTCCAAACATTCTCACTGGTTGTGTGTGCATGCACGCACGCGCGCACACACACAAAACTGGTGACTACTCACCTGCCCCCCCCCAAAGGCTTTATAAGGAAGCCTTCAAGGACAAAAGGGAAGCGTTCTCCCTTTATGCGGAGTGGGCGGCTAGAAGCGCCATCCATTCCACATAAAGGGACCCTGTAATGAAAGAGTGCCCCAGGGGGCACTCATTCATTGCAGGGGCCGGGCAGGGCTAAACTTCATACCTGGGTGCCCAATAGAGGCGCCCCCGGTATGAACTAAGAGCTGTGTGTGCGTCAGCAGCTCCTAGCCCCCTGCACAGACTGGGTCCCAGCCTGTGCAGGGGGCTGGGACCTGCTGACGCATGCGCAGCTCTTAGCCTCCCCAAGTCCCTTCCTCCCTGGACGCAGATCAACGGTGGCGCTGAGGAGAGGTCAGGAGCTGGCCCCACTATGGTGAGTAAATTACGGGGCCCGGGTTGGGGGGAGCACATGATGGGTGTGAGTGCAGGCACACAGGGGGAGCACATGATGGGGGTGAGTGCGGGCACACGGGGAGCGGTGGGGCACATGGTGTGGCAATTGGAATGTGGTTTTTGTTCACTTTATGTGGAGGGTTTGTTTCGCTGCTGCGATTTGGGGGAATCTGTGGATACTTTTGCAGCCTTGTGGGAATAGTTTGGTTTATGGTTTTCATACCTCACCACCTGCCCGAGGGCGAGCAAGCAGGACAGAAATACAACATCTGTTCCATCTCACAAGTCAACCTGCCTCAGAAGGACCATAATTCCCCTAGCCCAGAATGACCCCTATGGCTGCAGACCCCCCCCAAGGGAGATTCCCACCCCCAAAACACCCCCATCCTCCTCTGCTGCCAGAGAATCCCTCCCTCTCAAAGGGCTGCACCCCTCCCTCACACCGCGGCGGTCAACCTTTCCCTCCCTAACCCAATCCCCTTGTCCCTCTCCCTCAAAGAAAACATCCCACCCCAATCCCTCCTTAAAAACAAAGAATAAAGGCTCCCCTCCCCGTAACCCCCGGCCAAGCCTAAGGGCTCTTTGGCACACCACCTGCGGCGTTGCTGGGAAGGTCGCTTTTGGCTGCGCCAGGCCCGGAAGCCCTGGCCGTGCGCCCTGGACCCACCCCCCTCCTCCAAGCAGGGGAGAGGGAAGATAGTACCTGGGGGCTGGGCAGCATGACTCCTCGGCGAGGCCAGGATCCTGAAGCGGCAGCGGCAACAGCAACACCAGGTCAGCCGCTGGAGGATGGTACCTGGGACCAGACAGCACGAATCCTGGAGGGGGCCAAACCCCCCAAGGCAGCCCCCAGTCAGGCCGGATGCGTCCCCGGTGGCGGCAACAGTTCCCTGCAGGGCCGGATGCCAAGTCACTTTTGGCTGCGTCGGGCCCAGAAGTCCTGGCCCTGCTCCTCTCCTCCAAAGGGGGGGGGGAAGGGGGGGCTAATGGTACCTGGGGCTAGGCAGCACGGATCCTGGAGGGGGCCAAAATCTCCGACACAGTCCCCGGTTGGGCTGGATGTGTCCCTGGTGGTGGCGGCGGTAGCAGGTAGGTGTGATTAATCAGTGAAAGTAGGCAGTTGTCTGAAATGCAGATTTAGGTTTGCTACACTGTTGCAGTAAAAACACAGTATGTTCTGCGAAGTGGGGGGGGGGTAAGGGGAAACCATTGCTAGTTAGAGAGGTGTCCTTACCACAGCATAAGGTCAGTTGCTTCAGGGAGCGAAGGAGAAGCAATGTAGAAGTGCAGGAAATAGTCTCTGTCCACAATTATTTCTCAAGCGTGACCACTCACTTATCTTTAGTTGAACTGAAAAAGCAGATCTTCTAAGGGAGGCTTTGCTACATTGTACAATGGTACACTAAAAATGTGTGGCAAAAAAGGATGTTCCAAAATAAACAGCTGTTCCGTGTCCAAGGGACAATTTTTTTTAGGAGTACTGAGCATGGAACAAAGCAGTTAGGCCAATTTCACACATTGCGTAAGGTGGGGGTGGGGACTTCCATCCAGAACAACAGTGGCTGTATTCCCACGGCAATTAGCGCATGTAGGAATGTGCTATTCCACTTTTATCCCACAAGAACGCTCATCATTGTAAAAGATACATTGAGGAACCTAGTCATGTGAGAGTGTCTTCATAGGATAAAAGTGTAAGAGCGCATCCCTACGTGCGCTAGTACTTGTGAATGTACACCCACAATTGCTCTAAAAGAATCCTCCCCCTGCCCCCTCCCAGGTAACTTTTGAAAGGGCCTTAGTGCAGAAGCACGGAAATTTGACTTTAAGCAGAAGCATTACAATCCATTCTCACACACCCAGTACAGTATACTATCTCATTGCATAAGGTAAGAGGCCAAATATTCTCCTGCCCTTTAATCACCTGTGCAGTGAGCAGATGCACTTGAACTGCTGTGCTGCCTGAGAAAGGAGCTAGAAATGAAAGAGAAATTATGGCCATGGTAGAGACAGAGATCAAGCACATAATATTGGGGAAGGGAGGAGCTTGCTGTCCCCAGCTTCATTATTGCCCCCAACCTGCAGAGGAAGAGGTAAAGTGAAAAACCAAAGCAAAGTGTGGGTGAGTGGAGCCTAGATTGTGAGCACAATATATGAATTTTTTAATGCGTGTGTTATTAAATTAAACCCCCTAACCCTTTCTCTACTAATAATCCATATGCAATATTTATAATTAGCTTCCTGTGTGATCTACCGGAATGCCAGCATGAGCCTTTAGTGTTGGTGTGAGTACCATTCACTTCAATGGATTCGTGCTAGCACGAAGCCTTAGCAGTAGTGCTAAGCAGTCAGAGGAATGCACCTGGAGAGTATGAAAATATTTGGTAAGTAGGGCAAGTATGTACAAAACGACAGTTCTAAAAGCATGAAACAATCATTGTTTACAAAGCACTCTCCAAGGTGATGAGGTTGATTTTTAACATGCATCAGGTTAAAAGTGTAAGATCTTAGAAATGGGGTGTTTTCTGTGTGCTTATACAACACATCAAAATTGTCAAGAATGCTACTATCAGGAAAAGTTAGTTAGGATGGGAACCTCGGTTAATTCTTTTCTTCTCCTGCTAGGCAGACAGTCCTCCGAGTGGGTAGCTCCTCCTCTTGACCGACAGGGGGCAGAAGATAATAAGACGATCTGCACATGCCTACTGAGCTACCCCTGCTCTTATCACCAGGAAGTCTCAAGCAGAGGACCGGCTCTTGTCGACTTAGAAAAGGACCAGACCTAACCCTGAACTTGAAAGAACTCTGAAACCAGGGAAGAGATAAGGCTCAACAAAACCAACCATTTATAAAGGGACGTCGAGTAAGATGGAGAATGTCAAATATAAGGAAAGGGAAAAAACACACCCTCAAACTAGCCAAAGTTGGTGTTTGCTTGGGTGGGGCTGGAGAACTGTCTGCCTAGCAGGAGAAGAAAATAATTCACCGAGGTAGGTGAACAATTTTCTCCCCCTGCTGCCGAGATAGGTGACTCTCCACCAGCAGGAAAAGCGTTTTAGGGGAGACTCCTCAGAGGAGGATGACAGAGACCTAATCCCTTCTGTTCAGGCTAGGGATAAAGGGTTGCCCCTCAACAGAGCCTTTGAAAAATTGGTTCTGTTGGAGTGGAAGTCCCCTGGGAAGGTTTTTAAAATGACCAAGACCCAGGAGGTGCTTTATTCCTTTTCCAGAAAAAAGGATGGCTTGTTTAAAACCCCCAAGGTGGATGCCGCTACTGCCTCCCTAGCGAGGAAAACAGGGTTTCCTACTGAAGGGGACTGTTTCCCAAAAGACCCCACGGACAGGGCCATAGAGGAGGTCCTCAGAATGGTTCTGGATTCCACTGTGGCCTCCTTTAGAGTAAATATCCTTTCCTCTTATGTTGCCAGAGCTATGATGTCTTGGATGCACAAGCTGCAGTCCTCACACATTTCAGACAAGAAGGTTAAAGTTCTCCCACGTCATGTTGGCAGTTGCTCTTTTGACTGATGCCACCATGGATGCTCTCTCCTGATCTGCCTGTTCCATTGCACACACCATAGCGGCAAGGAGGAGAGTTTGGCTACGTTCCTCGCAGGCAGACCCCACAGCCAAAAACTTGCTAGTGGAGGGCCCCTATAAAGGGTTAAAATTATTTGGATCTTCTTTAGACAAGATGCTGACTGATGCCACAGATAAAACTAAGACCAAAACCCTCCAACAATTTAGAACAAAAAGAAAACCTTTTCGCTCTCCAACCTTTTGGTTTGGCGGCTCCTCTCCCTCCTTTGCCAGGACAAATCAATCAAACGAAAGAGATCCCAGACAGCCCTTTCGTTTTAGAGGGCAGAGGCAGCGTGGAGCTGGCAAATTCAAACCAAAAGAGCCCATCCCCGGTCAGTCCAACAAACAGGCACGACTGACAAATGGATGTGGAGATAGGGGGCAGACTTCAAGCTCTCTCAGCAGTTTGGTAAAAGTCAATCTTGGACGCCAGGGTATTGCAAGTGATTCGCCAAGGCTACTCAATAGAATTACAAAGGTCCCCCAGGGAACGGTTCTTGCCTTCCCCAGTCTCCACGAACCCCCTCAAGCACCTCGCCATGTCCATGGAGCTAAACAGATTAGGGTCCTTAGGGGCCATAGAGAGGGTTCTTCCCGGGGAAGTCGGCCTTGGCCTATACTTGATAATCTTTCTAGTGGTCAATGGAGGGCCATTCTGGATTTGAAAGCACTAAACAAATGTGTCAGACCCCAGAAATTCAAGGTGGAGATGGTGAAATCCACCTGCCAGAACCTGGCACTGGAGGATTGGGTGGCCTCCTTGGACTTGAAGGAAGCCTATTTGCACATCCCAGTTTTTCCAGCGCACAGGAAATGGCTCCGCTTCCACTACGAACAGAGCCACTGGCAGTACAAGGCCCTGCCATTCGGTCTCTCCTTGGCCCCTCGACCCTTCTCCAAGACTCTCATCACACTCAGCAAATCTTCACAGGGAGAGGATACGTATTTACCCATATCTAGACGACCTCCTGGTCAGGGCTCCTTCCCAGGACAGGGCTTTGGCGGATGTTGCCAGGGTGATATAATACCTGAAT
>QEPC01011191.1:129263-139324 GCA_003113815.1 Sphenodon punctatus
ACTGGATCATCCGGTATCCGATACTGCCGGTATTTATACACATCTAGATGTGTATAAGAGACAGTCCCTAAGCATGAGTATGGTATTGTGGGTTGGAGAATTTGTTCTCTCAGCTAGTTCCGATGGGAGCAGGTAAGACCAGTGAAATGGATGTGTTGGCACTGATTCAGCACTGCATTAGCCCAGGGCAAAACTGGAACAGTCTAGTGGTGCATCAGACCCATTATTTCCACTATAAAGGGTTAAAGCATAACATGTATGGGAAAGAGCTGTAGGTTAAAACTGAGCGGGTAGGTGCAGCACTAAGGGACTCTTTGTTGGTTACTGAAGCCCCCAGCCAATGGAATGCTCCAAGATGGTGCTATGTTTTTATGTTACCAGCATAAAAAACACTAGGGTCTTGAGTGTTAACATTCTAAGAGACCATGGAGGCAAAAATGGGTGCTTTTAAATGGACGTGTGCCAGCCCGCTTCACCCCTGGGCTGGCCAGTTCATTTAAAAGCACCTGCACCAGATGTAGAAGCAGAGCAGGCAGGCAGCCCTGCTAGTGGCACTCTGAAACATCCTGAAGTGTTGCTGGCAGAGCAAGCTGCCCAAACCTGGGGCACTGGCCCAGAGTGGAGCTGCTGTCCATCTGCTGGGCGGACCCATCCTGCAGCTCCACTCCTGGACGGCTGTTGCAGGTGCCAGCCTAGAACATCTGCGATTGCTTTATTTCGTTTTATTTATTTCATTATATTTCTATCCTGCATCTTCCTGCTCAAAGAGCAGCTTGGGGAGCCTTACAAACTCTATGGTGTGGCAGAGGGTGTGTGTGTGCGTGTGTGTGTGTGTGCGTGTGCTGCACGGGCAGACTGCAGCCCGGGGAAACTGCTGGGTCCATCTAGAGTGGGCCCAGGTGGAGCTGAAAACAGGTGGATGCAGTGGTGCACCCCAAGTGCAGCTCCACGGGTGGGCAGTCTCTGCGTCCATCTGTTTACAACTAATGGTACAGATGTACTGTGATATAAAGTAGCTCAGATATCTTTTACTGGACCAACTTCTGTTGGTGTGTGAAAGCTTTTGGGCCATTAAAGACTCTTCCTCTAGTTGGTAATAAATCGGAATTAAAGACTGAGCAGTGTAATATATATATATATATATATATATATATATATATATACATATATACACATACACACACACACACACACACACACACACACACAAACACACACAAAAACACTAGGGAGGGTAGTTGAAACACAAACTGTATTAGTTCTATAACACTCTATCAATTCTGACTTGTTGCCAGCCTGAGGACGGGCCCTTTTGTCGCTCAAAAGCTTGCACACCCTCAGTAACAGAAGTGAAAGATAAAATATATCAATAAAAGATATCATCTGAGCTACTTTGGTGCCTGATAGCCATCTCTTACCTTTGGGACCAACACGGTAGTCATACTTTCCCTCTACTAGACACACATATTGGTCATATTCTCCTGGAGGGAGATGCGCAATCTGTTATGGTGGCTGCAGATTAGAGGCTGCAGTAGTTGTCATGGAGTGGGTCCGCTGTTGTAATGGTTAAAATTTCTTAATGCAAAAGTCCCCTTGCATTCTAACTATTATTCCTATATGTTGTTGCTAGGATTAGGTCTCGCTCATGAGAATTTTGTGATTAAATAATTGCCCCAAATGGTGGTAGTAGAGTCATGTTTTAATATGGAGTTTACAAAATTAACTTTTCATAACATTTCATTTACGTTGTGAATCCAGAGACGTAGGAACTGTCAGACCATAATAACTGATTAGTGGCTAATGCAAGATGGTTACCAAGTACTATGGGAAGAGAATATGATTTGTGTAATATCACAACTTTATGATGATCTGAAATCTGCCCTGTAGTATATAAAAGCCAAGTTACTGTAATTCCAGTATCCATATATGTATACCATTGATGCGTGGCATCTTTTAATCCTTGTGAAACACCAAGTACCATAATATGTGAATAATCAAAATCAGATTTATAAATTTAAAAGTTATGAACGTAACTCTGTCTGAATTACAGAAACATTTGGAAACTAGACAATAAATTAAGGTGAAACTACAATCCATGAGGATTCCCAGTTTGGGGAGCAATGGGTGTTGATACAGCCCAGGAAACAAAAGGCAGTGATATATAAAGGTTATATGTGAATGTTATCCTAGACACACCCAGAAGGCAGAATCAGTTAGCAGAATGTTTTTACCACCAGGCACAGATTTCAACAAACAAACTAACATCAAATTAGTGCTGGAACTGCTCCAACACTTTTTGAAGTATAAAGATCCTAAGTCCAAAAGAGACTGCACGCACCTAATATCATTTGCAATAAGTAGCCAGGCTCAGATCTGTCAGGAGCTATGAAAGAATTTTATTAAAGAAATAGACTTGAGGGGGAGCTTTCGAATAAAGAATTATTCTGGTTAATTTAGCCTGCATTGTTTTTGTCTATTCATTTTCAATAGCAACTGTCCATTACTTTAAACAATTTATTTCCTATTGATTTATGACCTTACCTATTCTTTATATAAAGCTTTTGTGTGTTTGTTGAACTGGGTGTGGAATTCTGAGGTGGTCTTATGTTTAGGAACAGAGCTAAGCCTACCCATATGTTTTCTAATTTAGGGGTGGGACTACTGGATCATCCGGTATCCGATACTGCCGGTATTTTGGTGTACCGGCAGTATCGGATTATTCCGGTATTATTGGGTCCGGTACCTGATTCCCCGTGCCGGATTTTTTTACATTGCGGCCATTCAAATGAATGGCTGCAATGTAAAAAAACCCGACAAAAACCCCCAAACACTTTCCCTCCCCGAGTCCAGGCTGCGCGGGTGGAAGGGGGGACACCCCCCACCCACCCTGCCCAGCCTGGATTTTTTTAAAAATAAAAATTTCCCCTAAGTCCCTACTGCGGGCTCTGGGCCGCCGCCAGCGACCCAGAGCCAGCACCAGCACTGCAGCAGGTAAGTACTGGTACTGTACTGATCCCTGGGGTGGGGGGTGGTTTAGCACACACACCCACCCCAGGGATCACCCTACCTCCCCACCCAGGAATCGCCTACCTTGAGCTCCGGGTGGCGGCGGCGGCGGTCTGGAGGCTTCAGCGCTGGCTGTGGCTGCCGGCAGCTTCAGCACGCTACTAGGCCTTCCGGGGAATTTCCAGAAGTTCCCTGGAAGGCCTAGTAGCGTGTTGAAGCTGGCAGCCACAGCCAGCGCTGAAGCCGCCAGACCACCGCCGACCAGAGCTCAAGGTAGGCAATGGCATTAGGCAATCCCTGGGTGGGGAGGTAGGGTGATCCCTGGGGTGGGGTGTGTGTTAAACACCCCCCCACCCCAGGGATCAGTACAGTACCGGTACCATAGGCTATTACCTGCTGCTGGTGCAGGCTCTGGGTGGCCGGCGGCGGCCCGGAGCCCGCACTAGGGGACTTAGGGGAAATGTTGTTTTTTTAAAAAAAATCCAGGCTGAGCAGGGTGGGTGGGTGGGGGGTCCCCCCCTTCCACCCACACAGTCTGGGAGGGGGAGGGGGGAGGTTTTTGTTTTTTTCCATTGATTTCAATGGAAATCAATGGAACAGTTCCCCATTGAACTGTTCCCCATTGAAATCAATGGGGAACAGTTCCTCATTGAAATCAATGTAAAAGATCTGGTACTGGTAAACCGGTATTAATCCGGTAAGCCGTTTTTTTAAAATCCGGGAACTGGTAAAACCGGTACCCGGTATTTGCCCTGATGTCCCACCCCTATCTATGGGTGTTCTTAAGCAAGCACCATGGGAGGGATGGGGGTTCGTGGCCTCTGAGTGGTGTAGCCCACACATGCAATGTGCATAGGGAGCACTTCAAACGAGCGGCTCCCAGAATGGCAGGCCTGTCTACAAGGTGGTCACCCCGACCCACATGGGGCATTCTAGATTTTTCAGGAATGCTCTGTGCATGGCCATGAGTGGCCGCTATGGTGGTATGGCAGCATGCTCCTCCCACGCACCACTATCACATGAGCAGTTGGACGCATGGATGGTGGGGGGGCCATGCATGGACGCGTCTCATTTAAAAACACCCTATGGTCTTAAGCTCTTAAAACTGCCCCGATTAGTTTATATCTTAAAGCATGAGCATTGACAGCACTTAGAACGTTTATTCACTCCATTAGTACTGCTGAGGCTGTTCTTATGTTCCTAATCTTTTTATTGTTACTAAGCTCTTTGCCTTATTAAGATCCTAAGCAGTAAGTGTGACAAGTAAATTAGTACCACAATTTATAGGGTACTTCCTTTGATCTGATCTAAATGTATTGTCTTAGTTTTATGAAGCAAAGTAACTTCTATTTCTTCCCCCCCCCCCCCCCGCAAACTTTGGGTCTGAAATATATACAACCAGAGTGCCCAGTTAACCTTTCCTGTATTAGTAGATTACTTAACTTTAATGAACTGCAATTCCTCTAACTCCTCTCTTCTCAAGTGAAATACCAGAGTTCTAAAGTTTCTCACTGCACGTAAGGCCGCTTTTAGACAAGCGGGCTGATCTAGTGCGTTGAAAAACATGCTTTGAGAAAAGATGCGTGGGGGTGTTTAGACGAACCGAAAGTCGACGGCTGTCATTGGAATTGCGACTCACGCGTTATTTTAAAAAGCGCGTTTGAAAAACCTCGGTATTGATAATGATATTGAGATCTTTCGTATGCACTTTTGCATGAGCCGCAATTCCAATGACGGCCGTCGACTTTCAGTTCCTTTAAAGGCCCCCCTGCACAACTTTTCTCAAAGCGCGTTTTTCAATGTGCTAGACCGGCCCACTCATCTAAAAGCGGCCTAAGTAATCCACCCCCTTGGTTCGAATATCAATTACTCTTCTTTGGCCCTTTCCTACATCTTATATATTACTTATGAAATAGGAGGAACAAACTGAATGCAGTACATACACAGTGAGGACTTCTGCGATAGTACGTAAGGCATCAAGTTGTGGGCTGTCTTGCCAGGATCAGGAGCTTAGACCAAGTTAGTAGTATTAAGAGCACAGGCAGAAAGGAAATTTAGGATGCAGCATCAGGATGTAGGCTGAAGGCCATGAGCCACAGTTTAAGCTGAAACAAGCAAACAAACTCAAGAGACAAAGGGTACTTTTAGTTGGATGGGCTGTCTTGGTGCTGCCTGAGCCACCCTGCATTACCCCTGGGTGGCCTGTTCATCTAAAAGGTGCCCTGTCAGATGCGCAGGCACAGCAGGGTGTAAAGCAGGCCGTGTCTGCTCCGTGGCAGCCCTGCCAGTGGCACTCCAGAACATCCCGGAGCGCTGCTGGCAGAGTGGGATGGCCAAACTCGAGGCACTGGTCTGAAATGGAGCAGTGGTCTGTCTGATGCGTGGCCCCAAGCTGCTGCTCTACTTCCAGCTGGCTGCTGCCTCGGGAAACACCAAAGCATTGTGGATGCTTTAGCCTGAATTTCTATTGTGTGTGTGGGTGGACCATGGGCCAGGGAACCCACCAGGTCCATCTGATCTGGACCTCGGCAGGGCTGGGAGTGGGCGGACATGGGGGTGCATCCTTGAAGCACCTCCGGGGTGGGCAGCCCTGCGTCCATCTGAAAACACCGAAAGTGTTAAGAAACAAGTCAGATTGTCAGAGACAGAATGTCAGTCTGAGGAACCTGGAAATAAGGGCTGGAGGAAAGCAGATGGCAAGGGCAGGAACTGCAGTGCAAGCAGGCATGGCAGGACCAGAGAGACAGCTGCCAGGGAGGGTAGAAACACAGTCCAAAAGAGTTATTCCACCCAATTCCCTGTTCCTGGTGGGCAGTCTTAAATAGAGGAGGTGGCCAATCAGATGATCTGGAGGCATGGCATACACTTGCTGAGGGGAAACCCTCTAAATCCACACCTGAGTGACTAATCCAACCACAAATCAAGCTAATGTAGAAATGCAGGGCTGGCCACTGCCTAGAAATGTCCCCACCCTGCTGCTCTCACTGAAGCACACACCTTCACTCGCTCCAGAGGAGTATACAACAGATCATAATGGAGAGATCCATTCCCTGCTAAATTTACTCTCAGCTTCAGATAGTTCCTGCCTGCCTGGGCTTCTGGGGGCCTGTGTGCATGTGGATGGGCTTCTGTAAACCAGTGCATGTGTCTAGGGGGGTTGGCCTGGGCCTGAAGAGGCCATGCTAGACCCAGAACAGCTGCTCCTAACCACCACAATAATGAAGTCCAGAAAAGCCTCCTCCCGCCCCCCACCTCCCGCCTCAAATCCCCTCACTCCTGGAGAAACTAGGAGGCCCTAGCTGCTTTGCTAACTGGTGGCTAATCTAACTTCTATTGGATAGCTCATGGCTAGCTGCAGAACTATCTGATACCTGTTGGATTAGCCACCGGTTAACAAACAAGCTATCGTTTTCAGCTCTATCTCCACTCCTTGGGTATAAAGGGATAGTTTAGTGATAGGATACATATCCTATCGCGTATCTGTCGCTTGCAGCTTGTTCAGAATGCGTCAGCTCGGCTGCTTACTGGCTTAGGCAGCCTTGATCATATTACGCCTGCCCTGTATTCTCTGCATTGGTTGCCTGTAGAGCGACAGATTGATTTTAAGATCACGCTGCTGGTTTTTAAGTCCCTGAATGGTTTAGGCCCTGGCTATATTTGAGACCTACTCCTGGAACCTCACACTGACGGATATTTGCATTCAGGAACCACCCACTGTTTGGTGGTTCCACCATCGTGTCTGAAGTCGGCAAGCACTTGAGTCTTTGCTGTGGCTGACGGGCCCCTTGGTGTAGAACTCACTCCCCCTGGATGTTCATCTCAGTTCCTCCCTCCATACCTTTAAAAAGCACCTGAAAACATATTTGTTTTCTGAGTGCTTTTAGGATTATTAATATTATTATTATTAATAACAACAAACATTTATATAGCGCAAGCAGTGTACCTGGCACTTTACTAAGTAACAAAATAGACACGGACCCTACCCTAGGGCTTACAATCTGAGAGATGGGAGCTGGGGAGAGACATAGGAAGGGGAACAGAGAGACAGACAAGGGGTCTAAATGCATGAAGATGCGAGGTCTGAGGTGTACGTACTTGGCTTGGTTACGTCGAGAATAACCAAAGATCCACTGGTGCACGTACTTGGCTTGGTTATGTTGCGAATAACCAAGGATCCACTGGTGGTGCCTTCATTGCACTTTGCCCTCCCTTTTTGCCTGCCCCATTTAATAAAAAAAATAAATTGTTTATATGGTTTTACCTTTTTTGTGCAGCGCTCCAAGTGCCATGTAAGGTGGGGGGTGGGGGGTGGGTTACTATAAAAATAAAATAGTTATTATTCAATTATATTATCAGTTGTACTACTATGATTTCTTATTTGAGTTTGTTCAGAACTCTCGGGTGTGAATGCCATCTCGTCCTGCTGATGGTGTTACTCTATCAATGTGCAAGTAAAACTGCAAGTAAAGCCCCACACTAGTGTCGTGTTGATTTGTGACAGTTCTTCAGATTCATCACCTACAAGGAATAGCTCCAATGAACTATGCTCCGCAGTGAAGACTAATGTAAAGAATTCATTTAGCTTTTTTGCAATGGTCTTATCTTCCTTCAGTGGTCCTTTTACACCATATCATCTAATGGCCCAGCTGACTTTCTAGCAGGCTTCCTGCTTCTGATGTACTTGGGGGGAAATTATTATTAGATTTTGCATCTTTAGCAAGTCACTCTTCAAATTCCCTTTTGGCCTGTTTTAGGATTTTACATCTACCTTGCCAACGTTTAGGCTCTTCCATATTTTTCTCATTTGAACTAAATTTCCATTTTTTAAAAAGATCTCTTTTTGGCTCTAATAGCTTCCTTTACTATTTAGCCACGCTGGTGTATGCTTGGTGCTCTTGCTGCATTTTAAAATTTCTGGAATATATTTAGTCTGGGCCTCTAAGATAGTGTTTTTAAATAGTCTCCATGTCTCTGGCAGACATTCAATCGCCATGACTGGGGATTTATTTAATCCCTGTTTTAAATAACTGATGAAAGCGGGTGCCACCTTTACAATACAGCCATGCACCACTGTATAATTAAAAAGCCTAAAAATAGTTTGGTGTCCTCGGCAAAACTTTGCCATGCTAATTCCCCTCTGTCATTTAGCCCTTATACTGCACTGAACAGTACTGGTTCCAGGGCTCTCCCTGGGTCTTTCCACTCTGCTCTTACTCTCTTTCCACAGTGAATATAGCTGTTCAGTCCTCCTCTTTGCGTCCTTATCTCATAGTTCTTCTAGATCTGTGATGCTGCTTTATACTATTAGCTTCTTATTCCAACTTTATCAAAATGCTTTAAATGTTTAAATAAATGACACCCAGTGGTTTGCCGTTACCCACTTTTTTTTAAACACAGGCAAAGTATTCTATACAATTTAGAAAAGCAAAATCCAGCCTTATAAACACAATATTGCTTTGTCTTGATTACATCCTCCTTTTGTTGCTTTGTATTTTTCTCAATTGTTTTTCCAGCCACTGAGCAAATTCTCATAATCATGCATTGCTTAGCTCTTATTTTAAAAGAGAGCTATCATGCTGGCTCCTTAATGGTGGTTGTTCTTAATGATAAATTGCATATTTTTGTTAATAGCTTACCTAATTCACTGTAGGGCTCCCTCAGAGTCCTTTCATGAATCTGGGGCTGGTGATTCACTGCAATTTAATTTGTGTCCTATCACCCCTTTTCTATGCACATGTTTCTCAGTAATGGCATGTTCTTTTCATTGACTGTTAAGAAGAGTCAAACTGGGGAAAAGAATCTAAAATACAACTCAGAAAATACTGGACCATAAGTAACACGCAGAGAGTCTTCAACTGAGTTTCCCCCCCCTTTTGTTTGTTACTGAATTTTTAAGGGACAAAGGATTACATCAATTATAGAAATAGAAGGAATTGAAACCATAGAAGGAGTGCCTTCTCCCTTCGTGAATATTATCCCTGAGGTCTCTTGTTTCTCCTTTAATTGTTTCATGAAAACGCTTGTATGCCTCTGTTTTAGTGAAGGAATCCTGTAGCTCAAGTAATGTCGTCTGAGGATGAGGCTCCCCAGAATTTGGAATCCATTCAGGAAACGCCATGTTTTGTGGGGTGTTGTCTAGACTCACCGCATATTGGATTTCCTTTAGATTACGGAACTGGTCACAGTTTTGATTCTTTGGTACACCTGGCTTACTTAGGCTGACAGGATGGTGCCACACTATGTACTGGTCTAAACAACTAGGTTTCAGATCTTCATAGTAAATGGAGTTGGGAGATGTGGGAGGAGGCTCAAAATCCGGTTTCACTGCCAGTTGTCTTCTGTATAAAGCCTCTGTTTGCCAGGTGTCAGTAATTTTCTGAAATCTATTCAATGGAGGTCTTGTATCATCACTGACATCTCTCTGGTAACAAGCCTGGGGCAGAATCTGAGTCTGCAATGAGTCTTCCTTCACCCTCTTTGCTCCATTTTCTATATTTCTAGACTGCTGGCATGGAGTCATTGGTATTTTCTTACTAGTCAGCATCACCTCTGAATAGCTGGGCACGGCTGCATGCACTGTGCACAAAACCGGAGGAGTATGGATGTCAGAGGAATCACGTTCTTGTAAGATTGATTCATGAGGACGCTGACCTTGAAGCAAACGTGCAATACGCCCTTCTAAAGGTCTTACTTGAGAGAGACTAGGCAGGAAGGTTTCTTTCTATGGGATAATAATAAGATTAGCATTGGCATCTGAACCGATACATTTACAGTGGCTAATGTCAAAGCTGGTGGTACCAATATCGGGTTTATCCTGCTGATAGGGCTCAAATGTGGGCCCCATCTCTAAACATAGCTAAATATATTGGGGATGTGGTGGTACAGCCTGAGCCGAGGAAGGTATTGTGCCAGATGCAGCTGTTGCGCTATCCTTTGAAACTGTGCACAATATATTAACTTCTCAACATCCCCTCCAGGTGAGCAGGGCTCCACCCCCAGAAGCCCCAGCAGCCTTTGCAGCCCTCATCCCCTCCAGGTGAGCAGGGCTCCACCCC
>QEPC01011191.1:144196-155482 GCA_003113815.1 Sphenodon punctatus
TGTCTCCCCCTCCTTGTCTTTTAGATTGTAAGCCACAGGCAGGGACCGCATCTGATTGTATGTTCTGTACAGTGCCAGGTTGCAACTGGCGCTTTATAAATGTTTAATAATAATAATAATAATAATTCTGCTGGCCAAGGAAGCACAAACTGGAGCCTAGCATCATCTATGATCAGTGTACTTTGTGAGAGGCTAAGGGCATTGTCAGCTCAGCCTAACAGGCTCCTATTGCCCTGGAGCAGAAAATAACTAGGTTTTCCCCAACCCTTATGCAAAGAATGCATAACAGAGGGGGAAATTCTGATCCTGTTAAAAACTCCCACTGATCTCAATGAAAGCAGGATTTCACCCACTGGTGTTAAAGTTAGAGGTATGTTCAGTGCCTTGTTTTATTGTCTATGTCTTTTTGACTCGGTTTTGATTCGTATTTTTTTTTCTCTTTCAAAGCTGCCACCAGTACATGCCAGTAAAATTTACAGAACATTATTATTATTTATTATTAGCAAGCATTTATATAGCACCAGCAATGTACCTGGCGCTGTACAAAGTAATGGAAAAGAAACGGTCCCTGCCCTAGGACTTACAATCTGAGAGATCGGGGGTGGGTGGGTGGGGGGAGACGAAGGAAGGGGAACAGAGGGAGAGACAAGGAGTGTAACATTCACGAGGATGCGAGATCCCAGGTGCATGTGCTTGGCTTGGTTACATAAAGAATGATGGCTGGTAGGTCCGTGTGGTGAGGATATGAGCACACAGACCTCAGGCAACAGATTGTGCTGGATGGAGGGTATCAGCAGGAGTTAGGTGAGGAGAGCGAGGAGTTGGGGAGGGCAAAGCGGAAGAGATGGATCTTGAGGAGGGCTCTGAAGGTATGAAAGAAGGGGGCGAGGCGGATGTGGGCAGGGAGGGAGTTCCAGGTGTGGAGGGCAGCTAGGGAGAAGGGACGAAGGTGGTGAACATGCACTGAACTGGTTTTCAGGCTGTTTGTCTTTAGTTTAGAGTGGGTTTGATGATGTAAATACATATTACCGGGGCTAATGATTGCTACCATGGGCTTTCTTGGGTGGTACTTCCATACAGTACACTGGCCATGTAGTTCTGGTCCCTATCCCATGCACATATGAGTATGTAAATGTAGGTCTGGGTACGTGCCAAAACATGAACAACTGCTCCTTGACAAACTGAAGCAATTGTCTAAGGCCCTTTTTTCACGAGACGGTACCACTCATGCCCATGCAGCAGATCTGTGTGGGTATGAGTGGTACCGTCTCATGTAAATCCCGCGGCTGCGTGCACACTCCCACAAAACATGCATTCCCACTCCCCCTCCTCCCCCATCCCCATGCACGGAGCAACCGAGGGAAACGGAGGTTGCTCCATGCATGGGGATGTGTGGGGGGTGAGGGTGTGCCCGTGTGCACCGGCACCCACGCGCTGCCCATGCTATGGCGCCCACCCCCACCCCCATGCAGCTGCGGTCCATGTAAAAAGGGCCTACGTTTGCAGCTGTCACATAGCCATTGTAACATGAACAGTTCCCCTGTAGCAGCCCCAGTGTATAACCTGAGCAGAGACCAATGGCTGCTCTGGGGGACCAGGCGGGTGCTGTCCCAACAGATCAACTATTGGATGGGTTGAGAGTATTTTGCACAAACAGCTGATCCAATGCAGCAGGTGCACTCTTCCAGTCTGGTTTGCCAGGACCAGCCCTTGCCCCACCACTCTCTGGCTATAGCTGGAGCAGCTCCAGCCCCAGAAAGACCAAGGGTACTGCCACCCATTCTGGTGCATGATGGAAACCCCAATTGGGTACAGGACCCTGGAACCACACGTGGAAAGAAGCTGACTTGTGATTTCAAGGTCAGTTTCTTAAATTTGTGATTGCCTTACTTACAAGTTCCACATCTTCGCCTAGTTCTCCAGTTAATCTGCCAATGACCTTCATGTCATAATCGTCTAGTATGAGCGGATTCATAGGACCTCTACCTTAATGGAAACAAATTTTAATTTTTATTCTTTAAAAAAAATAAAATAATAATAACTGAGAAGCTGTGGTTAGTTAACTATGCTGCAGGACTTAATATATATCTTGGGTGACATTGTGCAGGCATTTCAAAACAAAAAACAAAGCCTTGCTGAAATAGAATTGAGAAAAAGAAAATCAAACAGCTACAATGACACCACAACATTATGTTTTCATCTTTATCTCAAGCAGCTTACATTAAAAACGAGGCCTACCTGTGTAGTCACGGTTATATGTGGTTATCCACTGGGCCCTCTCTACATTCCGCAGCATGTTAGTTGTTCTTGGAGAGAGGTTAGGTTCCCATGCTTTGAAAGTGGAGTTAGGAGCCACAGTCTTTGGTGGCTTTGGATAGTACATCTGGTCACTTCCCTCAACAAATTTAGGAAGCTGGAGTGAAAAATAAGATAGGTACAGTGCAGAAGGTATTACTGCAGGTGAACCATATGGATTGAATGATGCAGCAGGATAAATAGTGCAGGAAATGGTTTTAAAGTTTAAGTGAAAAAAAGTGGAAAATACGTAGGTCTTTTTCAAAAAGAAGTGCGGACCCTTGCATAATAAGAACTGTGTTTCTGAACTAAGGGTCTTTCATTATATGGCTAATCCTTGCTCATTCAGCTCAACAGTTGGCATTCCTCCATTCTATTCTGCAAAAAATCTCCAGTGTGTTGGATGGAGCTAATTATGCAAGTAATTCTCAATCACAATTAGCATAACTCTGTGCTACGTAACAAGCCACAACCAGTTTACATTAGCCTGATTCTTTTTTTAGTTTGGGCTTAGCTGCAAAGTTGGAGCATCCACAATAGAGATGCCAACTCAAGCTTAGTGCAATGCTAAAATATGAGCCTGCATTCCCCTTTGCTGCATTTATTGCTGGGTTATGGAGGCATGCCCCACTGCTGATATGAAATGCCTGGGGTAACTGCTCCATACTGTCACAAGGTGCTCAGATCAGGCTGAAGGCAGGCACATGAAAGTAGCTCATATCCACACCCCATGGGGTAAAACTGGGTTTGCAAGCTCACGTGTGGGCAACCATTTACTCTTGAGTTTAGGCAAGTTGTAATTGACAGAGTCAGTTGAGCCCAGTGAAAGTGTCCAAAGTTAACATAGCTTACATGTGCCATTAGAATTCAGCCTTATGTTGCAGGCTAACGTTTATTTATTTTATTTATTTATTGAGACTTCTAACCTGCCCTTCCCAGAAAGCTCAAGATGGGTAGTAACATATAAAACATAAAATATACATAAAATCCCAGAGTGTACAAACTTGCATTTAATTTAGCAGCAACAGGAAACTATGGCCCTTTTTACAACGACGGAGGTGGGCAGGAGGTTGGGTGTTTAGCTGCTGCGGCGGGTGGAAGTGGGTGGGTGTCCGTTTATATGGACACCCACCCACCTCCACCCACAGAGCCTCCTCCAGTTTTCCGGAGGGCTCCGTGGGTGGAGGTGGGTGTGCAGTGGGTCGAGGTGGGTGTTGCAAAGGAGCGTGCACGCACCCCGACCCATCCTGCTAGGTATTCACATGGGCGAACACCGAGCGGACACCCATCCCCCCCACCCACTGCCGTCCGTATACAAAGACGCCCCCCCACCCTGCACACCCGCCTGAACACCGAGCGGGGGGATGCCGTCCATGTAAAAATGGCCTATTTAAAAACTTTGTATTAGGCTGTTCTGTGCTCTTGCATTTTCAAGAATCCACCTAGGCAGGGCATTACTGAATAATCTTTATTTATATTAATAGAGCATCTTGGAAGGAATTCTCTCAAGTAAACAGGCTTTTACATCTCAATATCTGTGGAAATTCCATTCTCAGAAGTTTTTCCATTTTTCTTTACCGCTGTTATTCCCCAAACAATCCTGAAATCCTGACTCTGAAATATGTGGTTTGAGGATTGCAACCAGTGTCTGTTGTCACATTCTATATAATTTTAGGCTGAAAACCTTTAAGGAAGGGCTCTCCTTATCTGAAGAAAGCCAACAGTGTAGAAATAAATCCAGCTTTGCTCCCATGGCCATAGTGCTGCCAATTGCTCTGGTGCAGTTTCAACGTATTGCTAGAAGAGATGGATTCAGGGGTGGCATCTGTTGACAGGAGCAAAGTCCAGCTCTGCCGAGAGATTTCTGTGAGGCAGTGTATAGCTCAGATCAAGGGGAGGGGAGGCTGCTGTACAAATCCTGATGTACTAGCAATCTTCACGGAGTGGCTCCAGAGCCACATAGCTATCTTGGTGGAAGACTATCTCCTCTATGTAGGATGGGCACTGGGCTTTTAGCTTGACTGCCCCTTCTAACTCCTGCTCTTATTTACATGTTTCTGAGGTGGATGAAAGATAACTCCTGTTTGCTTAACATGCATTGTGTTTTGCTCATAGCTTGAACAGACACTGGACAATTTTGAACATATCTATTTAAAATTACATAAAATACAGTCCAATATCCTAAGGATTTGTTTGTTTGATAAATGTTAATTTCTCAATTACAGTAGCAGCTACCTACATGAAAGTATCCATGCTGTCCTGGCCACCTTAAAGCCTCTTTCTGGGAATCATAAGGAATACAGACAACCTCATGTCTATATGGATTACCTATAAGGTCCAGGGGAAAAAAAAAAAAATTTAGTTGGCTACACAATAATACCCCTTTGTCACAAAGAAATGGGCAGATTAAGAAGAGAAAAAAGTTCATAGAAGTGTATGTCTGAACAAAAACACCCTCTCTATGTTGGGTGCTATTATGGTAGTTCTGCTTTAATCTAGATTGAGAGAGTGTGGTTGCTGTGTTGGTCCTTTATGTAAGAGATGGAGAAAAAGTAGTTCATCTGGTATCTTTTTTTGGATCAACTTCTGTTGATGAGAGTATGCAAGCTTTTGGACCAGATAGGGCCCTTCCTCATGCATAGTTTGGTTTGGACTTCTTACATGCCCGAGGAAGGGTTTTGTCCAGCCCCAAAGCTTGTATACTCTCACCAACAGAAGTTGGTCCAATAAAAGATATCAGATGAAGTACTTTTTCTCCATTGCCTAAATCCTGATTGACCCTAATTTGGCAAGACTCACTGCATTCTCTCCCTGTAGTTCCTCAAGGAGTAAATTAGAGAGAACAAAATAATGTCATCCTTCCACTCTGGGAAACTGTAAAGCTGAGTCTATGCCAGGGCTTTCACTTGGGTCAATCAAATTTTCTAAACAGCACTGCCAGATTTTCCTGATTTTTCCCAAACTCATTCTGACAGGGTGAAGTCTTGTCCACCATGAGTCATGCAGGATCAGGGCCCAACTCTCACCTCATAATTGTCCATTTATTTACAATGCCTCCACCATTATTCCACCACTATATACAGAGTTACAGTCTTTCCTCCTGGCCTCTCAGGCCCTTCACACTCATCTGTCCCCAGCAACCCTGTGAGTCCCAAGATCAGACCCTCCGGCTCTGGCCTCACTCACAGTTCAAGCAGTCAGTACCACCTCCTGGCTCAGGACTGATTTGTGCCATGCCCTGCTGCTGCTTAGCTGCAAGGTCTTCCAGCCAACACTCTGGCTTTACCACCTTAACCAGAGATCTGCTTCTATCTGCAGTCTCTCAAGCCCCTCTTCCAGGCACAGAGCAGAGCAGAGTAGAGCAGAACCCTTCCTTCTGGTTCTTTCTCTGTCAGCAGCCACTCTCAAACTGAGATTCTCCCTCTGCAGGTCTCCCCAAATCTCCCCATGGCTGGCCTAGGGTACACCCTTATGCAGGCGCAAGCCCAATTAGGTACACTCTTTACTTAATTGGCGCAACTCCAGCCCTACTCACACTGCCACTGGCTTGCGCTAACCTGCCCAAGGGTTCAGCAAGACCACCAGACTTGGTCCTGCTACACTCATGCTACCATTTTCTAATGCCTTTCCTACAAATTAAGCAAGCTCAGATACCTCACAAACAAAAGAAATATGTAAGCTTTTAATGGATTAAAAATCAAAAACACAATGCCTTCTATTCAGGCCAACCAATATAGTATGTGGAAAGTGAATTACAAAAAAGTTATTTCCCAAATTTCCTAATTTTCCCATTCCTTTCCATGGAAGTCATCCCCTTCCCCACAATATTTTGGGGAAAATTTTGACATGTGCCACCCACACAGGGTTGCCACCTTCGGTGGTTTTTTTACCAGACACTTCCATTTTGGCCTATGGGAGTGTCAGGTAAAAAACCACCGAAGGTGGCAACCCAACACCCACAGGGGATGAGCAGAGTGCCACCTAGAAGTGTAAGATGGAATTATAGCCAGTGTTGATAAAGTGGGGAAAATGACTGAGCTAGGTTAACTGAACGAACACAAACTTGGAACAGATGCATTAAAATTAGAGCTGAAGTGAATAATCACAATGAATACTGTATCCGACAAATTTGCTCACTTCAGTTTGGATCTCACAAATCAGATATCTGGTTCCGTTTTGCCACATACCCACTTTGGATATTTTGGTTCGGTCATTTTGGTATTTTGATTAAGTTATTTTAATGCTATTGTGCATGTACAATAGCTAAATTGATGTAACTGAAATGCTAAAAAGGCCAAAATAACTGAACCGAAATAAATAAAGCATCTGAACCAAAATAATCTGGCCTGGCAACCTATTAGGTTTGAGCTTAACTATGAGCTTAACTATGAGTGTTGCAAGTCATTCCTAGCTGGTGGGCGGCAATATTATCAAAAGTATTTTTAGCTGCGGCCCAGCTAGTGATCATTCCCAAATCTTGGTCTCAGAGCATTATTGTTCCGATTTATAAAAAGGATAATACCCAGGATCCGGCCTGCTATCTCCCAATAAGCTTACTTTCCATAGTAGGGAAATTGTTTGCTAAGATGCTCTTGTATAAGTTGGAGATTTGGGTCAGTACCAATAAGATCATTCCAAAGGAACAGTTCGGCTTCCATACAGGCAGATCCACTACTGACTGTTGTTTTGTTCTTACGCATGTGATTCATAAATATTATAAGATTAGGAAGGGATGTATGTATTTAGCTTTTGCTGATTTGAACAAAGCATTCGACTCGGTTCCAAGAGCAAGACTTTGGGCAAAGCTCAGGTCATTAGGTATTGACGAAAATTTGTTGGTAGTAGTCATAGGGCTATATTCAAGTAATGTTGCTAGGGTGAAAGTTAAGGAAAACTTGGTTTGCACCAAGGATATTCCGATTATGAGGGGGGTACGCCAGGGCTGTCTCCTAGTCCCTTTGCTTTTTAATTTATATTTGTCTGATCTTCCGAAGTTCTTAGCAAGCGTAGATAGTCATCCCCCATTGGTGGGAAGAGTAAGAGTGGGATGTCTTCAGTTTGCAGATGATGCGGTTTTGTTGGCCCAAACAGAAGTAGGACTTAAAAGGGCCTTGGAGCAATTTATAAAGTATTGTCAATTGAATGGCCTGGTGTTAAATACCCAGAAGACAAAAATAATGGTTATAGGGAAAAGGAAATTACCTAAGTTTTGGACAACTAGTGTTGGGCAAATAGGGTTGGTGAACACTTTTACCTATTTGGGACTGACCCTGACAAATAGAGGTACATGGAATCACCATATCAGGAGGAAGGCAGCGAAGGCCACTCAAACAGTAAGGGCCCTGATTAAAGCCTACCAGTTGTCAAGAGGTGTACCAGTTTCGACCTTTTTGAAGGTATATGATGCAAAAATCCCTTTGATGTTGTTATTTGGTTTAGAAACGACGTCGGTTGTAGAAATAGATACCTTGGAAAGGGTGCAAAATTGGTTTTTTAGGAGACTGTTGGGTGTTCCTGACAGTGTACCAGGGGCTATACTTAGGGCAGAACTAGGTAGGTTTTCAATAGAATCCTTAGCTAGAAAATCTTTCTCAAGATATTGGCTGAGGCTTTTAGCCCAACAGGAGGAGTCGCTTCCTCTGATATGCTTAAAAGAAGAGCTGGGATATCAGGGAATACGGGTATACCCATGGTTACTCCGTCTTGAAAGATTATTGAATTATCTGGGTTTCTCTTTCCAGTACTTCACTGGGACTCCAATAGCTTCTATGCGTTCTCAGATAATGTCTAGAATTGAGGACATTGCGGTACAGGTCGATTTAGCGAGAGTAAGGTCATGGAAGGTGGCCCCTTCCTTGGGTTTGATTAAAGTGCGATTTCAATTTGAACCTTATTTGGATATATTGGTAAACCCCAAGCTTCGTAGGGCTTATACTTTGCTTAGATGGCAGCTGATTAGGACTTCAGTAGTAGAGGGCAGGTTTAAGAACATTCCTCGGGTGCAGAGGTTATGCTCATGTCATAAAAACGAAATAGAAACGGTAGAGCATTTATTAGCAAATTGCCCACTTTATGAGACCCTTAGGCTGACTTGGTTGTTTCCACTCTTGTCGGGAGGCCAAATTTTGGAATCTTCTAATATTTATGTTCTTTTTTTTGAGATGTCAAGTAAGGAAGCAGTGTGGGCGGTAGCTTCCTTTATATATTTGGTCTCTAAAACAAGAATGGACTCAGGGTCGGCTAGGGATATTCCAGCCTAACTATGTTGATCGTAAAATCCTGTCCTTTGCGCAGGAGGTGCAACAACCAATATTATAATTGATAATATTGGGGAAGATGGGTGATGAGCTAGTCCCTGCTGATGAGTATATGGATGAGTGAGACCCACAAGGGCTAAGGCTCGAACACAACTCGAATAAATAGAGATTCTAGTAATTAAATTCCGTTTTTTCCCATTATTGGGTTCAAGGCCGTGGGGCGAGTGCTCTAAGTTGTATGTCAAAAGTAGAGATTCAAGTTAAAATTGTTTTTAAGTATCTACTGGAAGTTATTTATTTACTGTCTTGTATTGAAATGCTATGCATACTGTAGGGTTATTTTTATGTGGGGGCCAAGGCGAGAGCCAGAGCCGACAATAAAGATGATGATGATGATGATGATGATGAACCAAAATAATCGAAGTGCATATGCAAATATCAATTTCGGCTGCAGATATCATTTGGATATTTGGAGGACAAGCTGGAAATAGGAATTGCTTGAGCGCCTCAAAAATCCTGGCTTTGCCACTAACTTACTATGGCCCTTTTCAAACTGGCCGCAGTGGGTGGGGGGATAGGTGTCCACCTGCAGTGTGTGGAGGTGAGTGTGACACCCATCTCCGCTTACCTCCACACATGGAGCAACCGGCATTTGAGCCTGTTGCTCTGTGCGTGTGTGATGGGTGGAGGTGGGTGGAGACGGGTGGACCGTGGGGATGCGCATGCACCCCCACCCACCGCAGGCGACCTTTGCACGGGCACACCCCACCCACTGCACATGCGTGTGGGAGTGCGGGGTGTGTGTGAAAAGGTCCTATTTTGCCTCCCTGTCTCAAGTTCTCTACCGACTACTTACTGGCTGTGGAATACAAAGTAGATAGACACACAGTGTTACAGAAAAGAAAATATTGTGCCTTTTAATCATTCAAATGGTTAAAGGTACCTGCATTAACAGAACCTCTAATTCTGAGTTTCCATCTTCCCAAAGACTTACAAATTCTGCTCAATATGCTTTTATCCTAACCTGCCCACATAAGAAGTTTGATCACACATAAGAAGTAGCGAAGAAAATCAAAGAATTCTCAAACAGCAGTCATTTACCTCCTCAAGGGTAATTCTTATCTTGATAAGCTTTGCTTGGAATAGTACATGGCCTCCAATGATCCCCATGAAAGCAAAGATAGGCTTTGCAAGTCCACCCCCATGCAGCTGATTAGCATAGCTTACTCTGAATGAAGTAGACTATAAAATGTGGGGAAGAGTTTGGGGGGGAAATGGCAATTTCAAATCTTTCATGCCCTCTGGAAAGGCTTTGTTTACAAACATGTTGGCCAAAGATCCTATAGCTCTCATAAACATTAATGTTCATCATGGTGGGAATGGTTAGAGAGGGTGGTGTCAGAGTAATTCACATAGACCTCTTTAATTCCATCAACTTCTCCTGTACTGAAAATCTGCTTAACACTCCAGCATATGTTTCTGTTCTTTCACACAGAAATTGCCTAATCCTGCTCTCGCCAGCTGACAGGGAGAGCAGAGATGCTGACAGATACATCTTCTGCAGGAATCCTGTTACTCTGAGGAAGAAATGTGTCTCTATCTGTAACCAGCCTACATTGTCAACCATGGCATGGGCAGTAGCTTACCCATGTTAACTATCTACAGACTCCCAAAATGAGAGGTGTTGGGACAATGGGTGTAAACAGACAGACAGCAGCCCCAGGGGTGCCCATGGATACCCCCAACACCCCTGGGTTTACTGTCTGTTTGAAGGGTGTCTGCCAGATGGGTTACCTGAAGTGGACTGGGGCAGCTTCAGGGCAGCCCAGTATGGTTTGCTCCGTAGGTTCCTGGAGCACGCCACACAAGAGCAGGCCAGCCAAACCCGGGGCAGAGGCCAAACATGGTGCTGCTGCCCATCTATTGCAGGTGACCCATGGTGCACCTCCATGCCTGCCATCTGTTGCTGTGTTCAGCACCATAGAGTTGTGGATGCCAGCCTAGAGCATCAGATGAGCACCTGCAACTCTATGGTACAGGGGGCACCATGCGGGCAGACTGTGGCCTGGGGACACTGCTGGTCCATCTGATATGTGGCCCCGGGCAGAGCTGGTAACTGGTAGCCACAGGGGTGGGCTCCCAGAGCAGTTCTGGGATGCTATCTAGGGATGGGAGAACAGATCGCGGTTCGGCCGTTCGGTTCGGCTGCGTTCAGTTCGTCCGCATTCGGTTCATCCGCGTTCGGTTCGGCTGCATTCGGTTCGGCTGCATTCGGTTCGTTTGCCGAGTTTGGGTTCGGCCATTCGGTTCGGTCGTCCGAACAGGCCGTTCGGTTAGGCCGTTCGGCTGTTCGCTTTGGCCGTTCGGGAAATGTTGTTATGGGTGGTTTTTTTTGTTTTTTATTGGGTTTTATATGGTTTTCTTTTGTTTTTTATTTGGTTTTTTTGTTTTTATATGGGTTTTTTAAATTTATTTTTTTAATCTAATATTATATGTATCTATCTACACTAAATCTAACTGCTATTAACTATTCTAAATGCTATGACCTAAATGGATTATCTAATACGTACACAGGCCTATTCCTACAAACACTAAAACTAAATCACTAACGCTATCTCTATCACTAAGCTAACTCCTACAACTCTCTACATCTTATCTATCTATCTATCTATCTATCTATCCATATCCATATCCATATCCATATCCATATCCATATCTATATCTATATCCATAT